>CM077629.1:4118575-4366030 GCA_039566895.2 Turritopsis rubra | reverse complement strand
TTAAAGAAGAAAATAAGAGTTGCTAGAATTACTACGAAACATTTCTTTCCAATTAACAACACTAAGATGTCTTTCGTATAATCAGGGATTCTTAAACGATCGGGATATATGAGAACCAGGCTTTAGTGATTTTCAAAAATTAACAGACAGAAAAACTAGTTTGACAGGCTGTGTCAGGTTTTCGATAAAAATAATATTTGTTTCTGATCATTATCATTTCGAAGGCATCAGAAACAGAGTGGATAAAATCTCATGTCTCCAAATTCATAATAAATAAAGTGCCACATCACCACCACAATATCTTTCCAAATCATTTTTGACAAAAATAACGTGTACGGCTGAATACACACACGCACAGACAGCTTATTTCTTGGATCAAAGAAGCACTCTGTCTGCCATAGCGAAATGGAATGGTGATTAAGACTATGTCCACCACCTGTTGTGGATAATATCGGATAAGTGTTCTGTCCATACGAGAACCAACGTATCTGATATATGAATTTATTTACAGCATACGAAGTAGACTGCCTGTTCCCCTACCCGCTAACTTTAATTTTTATGCTACAAAATTCTTCGTTGCGAACAAGAAAACACAACTAATTGGATTCACCAGAACAATTGGTCATTCAAGATTTCAAATCAACAGGAATAAACAAACAGAATAAAATTGGTAATAAATACTGCTGTAACAAACATCATCTGGGTGATGTTCCTCTTTCCGCTAACTAATTTTGTGTTCATCAAAAGTGATGTTAAAAATGAAATTTTATAGAATATGATCTTCATACTTAAAGTTTAATTCCTTTTCTCTCAATGTAACTGCTTTTCCCCTTTGATTCTGCAGATAAACAACAACCACAAGCTTATAAAAATAATATTCTTTATTGTTTACAAATCGAAGACGGCCATATTTTTATCAGCATAGTTTTTTTATAAAACAATAGTGCAGTCTACAAGTCAACTTTTAATTGAAAAAAAACAGACACGTGATGGGAATAGCACTAATTGTGAGCCTGCACAGGGGACTAATGAAAAACGTATCATCGCGACACAGTCATTTTTTAAATAATGACTATGCATGATAGCAATTATTATAATGATAAAGTGAGTTTATTTTTCGGATTGGTGCGTCACACTCAAATTATTCAGTATCATAAAATTCTGAGTAATGGCACAACCTGTAGATTTTTTTTGAATTTGCCAGCTTTGGAAAATATGATAGATAGTTAGTTGTTTATTTATTGTTATTTTCAACAAAAAGAAGGAAAAAACATATCCAGTAAATTTCATTAAAAATTTTGACAAGCTAATATAGAAAATTGGGAGCAAAATTACTATCAAGTCTAAAAAGACGGTTACTGATTCTAATTTCTTTGGAAGTTACATAGGCGTCCACCTAAGTTTAACACTTGTGCAAAATGAAATCAATCGAGCTGGAAGGGCTGATAAAAAATGTATAAAGGATTTCACACTTTTGGCAAACCGTTACTAAGATGTCATCGGTCAAAGATTTCATTGACGCCATGATGATATTGACGTCACAGTTCCCTCGTCCCTAATTCATTATTCTACACTTATGGCTCTCTAACTCTTGTTAAATCACACTATAAAGATAGAAAAAAGGGTCCGATTTAACAGGATTCAGACTTAAACAAAGTTTCTTGGAATGAGTAGATGAGCAAAGATGTCCCAAAGAGGAATAGAAAATTGCTCCGATTTAGCGAAGAGGTAGACTTTAACGGTGTCTGGGAATACTATTTGTGCTCTTACCCCATACAATGGTATAGAATTGTTGCGCTGGCATCGCAGAACTAATTATGAAGGAATAATAAAATTCCGACTACTGTGACATTTTTACTCTATCCTTGCCTTTGTAAAAAAGAAAGAAATTTTTGCATGTATAACAGTTAATTCTCTTTGCTTGCAAAAGGATTTGCAAAAAGTAATTCTTGCTTGCTTCAACAAAGTTGGAGCCAGGAACATTTGTTATAGCATGAATATGTTGCAAATGTAGAATGAAATTACTAACAAATAAATATAACAACTATTTTTTCTCAATATTTCTGTCAGACAAACACTTATTTTTCCCACTCAACACAAATAAACTCCACTGCTTCCAAGTTTACCATAGAGGCTAGCTTCGTACACGTTAGGTAGTACCATCTTTCGCAAATTTCGCATGCAACCGAAGTCACTCCTTCTGCGTCTTCCTCATAGCTGCTACAACACTGGGCATACGGTATCTTCATTTTTGTTGTTTGTGCTGCATCTACAAGCCCTTTTATTTTTTTGCTTCTTATTGTATTTTTTGGTTTCCGAGTCTAATCTGTTGGCCCGTTTTCTCTGCAACTCTTTGACAGCTAAATCTCATGAAACATGTTGGGGAAGTGGCATATTCGATTTTTTGGATGTTGGGTGTTCCAGGATTTCGCCAATGTGTCTTGGTTTCTTTGTTACGCTCTCCGACTTCGCTATGTCGTCCCAACCTAGTTTTAGTTCCCGCCACGATTTGTAAATGGGATAGTCGCCGATAGCATTTTCTGCATATTGATGGTGAAACGATGCCAAGGCACTTTTTAATATTATCTTCTCGAGAATTTGCAAAGCTTGAAAAACTGGATGCTGAATACTACAACCGTCTGGAGGATCTTCAGCGGCAGCAGTCGAATTGGGCGAATGTGTATTAACAATTTCTGCAACATCTCTGACATTATCACGTTCTTCGAACACAGTTGATCGTAAAAGTTTGATTTGTTGATTTTGTCAAAGTTCATTGGCCAATGCTAGTGTTTTTTCAAATGAAAACTTCACCGTCCACATCGTCACTGCTTCCTCAAATGTCCACACAAACACACAAAACATGGCTTCTTCCAAACCCAAGTTGAGACACTTTCAACAAGCCTGTCCGCAAGTTGCTGCTCATCCTCTTCACTTAATGCTGTTGGTACGTGCACGCTGTTGGTACACATACCTTGGGCTTTTACCTCCCCTGCAACTTGTCCCTTAATGTACTGTATGGAATTGCGGCGATAATGTTGTTACGATATGGAGTTGTCATTTCTAAAACAAATCAAATCAGGAATGTTTCCTTTGATGATCTCTTTGACCCTGCCAGAATCGCCTTCTTCATACGAAAATGAATATAAGCATGAAAGAACAGCACCTCCACCTGGTCGATCGTATCCATTTGAAACATATCTTTTAAAACTTTGCAAATGATTGATAGTCCGATGTACTTTGTTTGTGAATGTACATTTTAAGTTTTTTGGTACCTTTCGTTGTTTCAGTTTCCTTAACGTTCGACATTAGTAAGCTGCAAATCTTCCGACTGTCACTCCAGCACTTTTTCTTTTAACCAGACTGCCCATGGGTCAATTTTATTATCTGATTCAACAAATATTCTCAATTCTTCGTTGTCACAAGGTCGCACTTTAAAAACATGGTAACCCGTGATGTACCACTCTACAGTAATACTTTTTATACCCTCTCAAAATCGAGGATACACCTAGGAACAGCCGGCCTGGAAATTGGTTCAGTCTAGGGAACCCAGTTTGGAGCTTGCGGAAACGATAGAACAACCTTTCGTTTGACGCAAATAAGGCTTGGCAGAAACTATGTGGTAATAACAAAAAAGTTTCTTAATCCATTCTAACCGAGAATCATACAGTCAATGCTTTGTTAGCATCACTTAATTTTTTCTTGGTTTGTGAAAGATTAATGTCAAATGTTTTGATAATGTTTTGAAAATTTTAGCATGTGTAGATACACCTTTAAAGTGAAGGCTTTGTTTCTTTTTTTACATTTTGAATTTTGTTTGTGACCCAGGTTGAACTCCACTGATAATATTGTTAGATTTCATTCATTTAACATTCAACAGTGTGAGAGAGTTTTGCAGAATATTATGTTTCGTAATCAAATATTTAAAGATCAATGGTTTAAATAACGTGAATTCAAAGCAATTTTTGTTTTACAAAGTAGTTTAAAAGCCTGATTACTTTGATTTTTTATCGTCATAAAAATGTATATCTTCAAATATAGCTGTGCAGAAACGATTCATCGTTACTGCCATTTTACCTTCACGGAAACGTTGTGGTAACGAAATGATCATTTCCGCCAAACTTCCAGACCTGAACAGCAAACCAACCAACAACCAAAAATCTAAGAAGGTGTCTAGAACAGAAACAGTTTGTTAAGTTCATTGGGAAGAGTTCCTGATTAGGATTAGAAAAAGGTTAGGCAATTTTTAACGTACCTTTTGTATTCTCAGAAAGTTTGATGTCTAATAAAGCCTAAAGAATCAATTTCAGCAAAACGTTTGCGCATGCTTAATCAAGCTGAAATCAATGCTAACAAGAACAATTTTTGTTGCTATAGCGGAGAAAGGCACTTGGTTACGGAATTACTTTACTGTAAACTTTTGTTGATTTACTTGCGTACACAATAAATACAGGAAAACTGTGTGTGTAGATAAAATATCTCATATGTTGGTAGTATTCAAAACAGCAGAAGAATATCTACGAATCTATTTGTTCCGTTATTTATGACACTGTATTTTCAAGCATTTATTTTTCGGAGTGGCCATTTTTATTTATTTTCTCACCATGATCACGACCCGATGTTTTTGCTAGAAATCAGTAAGTATTTGTTGGTTTACTCTGAAACTTTCCATAATGATAGGTGAATGTCTATACTTTTAGTTAACAATAAGCGCTGTTTGATTTGTTATCTTTAAATGAATGAAAGGAATGATCAAAATTACAGTTAGCGGCAAGTGGCACATAGCAGTAAGGGGAGCATGCACTCTATTTCTACATATTTTATTATGGGTAATTATCACGTGGCTGAATATTATGATATCACAAGTTCTATTGATGACGTCATGGTTACAGAAAATATTGCTTGACACGTCTAGAATAATATCCTGAACAGTTATTATGCATATAAGGGTTATAATCAGTACAACGTGCCTCAGATTTCCAAGAAGTACGTTTTGGTGAAAATGGGTGTACCTCAAAAAAGTGCTGACTTTAGCAAAATTCCTTTTTTATTAAAATTCTAATCCCTAGTGAATTTTAGAAAAAGTCATGTAATATAAAGTAACTAGTATCCTGTGTAAAAACATTTTACGGTTCCACTCTCAAGAAAAATGCAACCTAAATATGTTTTTTTGTTATATTTTTGTTATATTTTTCAATTATTGACTGAAACCGTAAAAATATGTCTTTGCTCAGGATACCTGAATCAAATGTTATTTAAAATGTAAATCCTAAAAAGATAATACCTGCTAAGGATACAACCGAAGTGTCATTCTTCTTTGAATTAGCCAAAAGATTTCCCAATGTACCATATGTAAAACCATGATTAGCACATTCATTCTTCTTCGTCATAATTTTTATTTATACCAATTATTTTAAATCTGAAAAAAAAGAAACCATATAGAACAGAAGCAAGCCATGATCATCAAAAACAGAATAAATTCTTTTAGAATGTAAAATAGCCCTAAATAAATAATCATGTGCCCTCACTTTTCCACTATAGGGTCAAGTAAGCATAATGGCTTAAATTCAAACTGGGGATTCCTAAACAACATATGTAAAGCCAGTAACAATAATCAATAGGCTCCCCTGAATGCACATCATGCATCAAATGAACAACTTGGAAAGAAACCATATTGCACACTCCTTCCCCTCCCACAGACAAAATAAAACAAGCAACAAACAAAAACAACAGAGATAAATCTTAAGAACTGTGATTATAGATGCCATCATAGAATAGGCAGATGTAATCAATGAAGAGTAGAAAGGAATGATGATCAATGGTCTCCCTTCTACACCCTCCTACACCACTAACAAAACAAACAACATGCTTAAAAATAAAAATTACTTAAAAATATATATAGCAATAAATACATAGCTAAAGCAACGGAAAGGAAAAGCTAAAAAAACCTGGGATGTGTAAAGTACAGTATAAAAACCTATGATTCAGGCTGGCAGTGAGGGGTGTAGGGAGAGGATGGTATTGGATATTCAATTATCATAATGGGGGAGAGCTTTAACTTAGCTTGAAAAATAACAGCAACATAACAACCACAACAACAAGAACACCGGAGATCTCAACATAGTGCAACACTTTTTTAGTCCTTCGCACGCAAAAAAACTCAAAATAATAATTTAGCTCTTCCACAACATGTTGATTTTAAAATGTTTCCCACATGGTCAAAATGAAACCAATCGCAACACGGCACAACCCTTTTTAATCACTGTAATAAAATAAATGCCACTTCGTTAACAATCCTCCAATTCAATTAACAGTTTCTTTGCTTTCCTTTCCAGCACATGTTTATACCAAAAACAACAACATCTGTGTTTGTGTTTTAATTCAAGTTTTTGATTTATACTCGTTAACTTTACAAAACGATCAGTTCCACCATAAAGAAATAAATGAAAAACCATTTGACAACTTCTTCTGTGCAACCATCCATTTTTAATAACTGTAAATAAATAAGTAAGATGTTTTTCCAGTACACGTTTCTACAATAATCCATTTACATTTTTTCTTCCACTCGTTAATTCAATACAATACATTTCTTCGTTCGTCTTCACAAAAACGAACACAAATTTGAACACATTTTTCTTTTCTGCATCATACACAACTTATTATTATATTATTGTAATATAAACAATATTATTCTTCGCTTTTGAACTGAATAGTGAAATAAAAACAAACCAACAACAGATACAAAAAACACTTCTTCTCTCTTCTTTTTCACTAAAGAAATTATCGTTAAGAATATTTTGAACGCAAAAAACATTGCATTTCGTCCTCCTCTGGTCGGCTTTATGATGTCTTCCTTAAGGCACAAAACTCCACGAAGTAATAAAATATTGTAAGATGGAGCTAGAGATTCCCCTAATGGGAGATTCCCCCTATACTAATACGGAAAAAAAAACATCCATTGACGAACTTCCAGAGAAATTTTACCTAGCGTTCTTTCTTTAAAAGTTAGGTAAGAAAAAAGCAAGATTGTGTATCAGTATAAGAAGATATTAACGGTTTCTACTAGCC
Source organism: Turritopsis rubra (assembly GCA_039566895.2). Classification (NCBI taxonomy): domain Eukaryota; kingdom Metazoa; phylum Cnidaria; class Hydrozoa; order Anthoathecata; family Oceaniidae; genus Turritopsis; species Turritopsis rubra. Next base: position 4,358,965 of record CM077629.1, on the reverse strand, counting down.
CAGCCACACTCCCCCCAGACTGATAGGGTTAACGGCCAGTGTAAAGGAGGACAGAACCTTTAATATTTCTGTGGAATGGGCCTTCTCTATACAGTTCCTCTTGAGTTCTGCCTTTCCCTATTTCAATTTCAATTTTTTAAATTTTTATTGATTCTGATCAAAATCTCCTACCCAGGTCAAAAAAATATTCATAAAAACATTTTCTTAAAGTCATGACAAAATGTGCCATGTTCTCCAGATACTTTTTCTAACATTTCGGAATATTTCACGTCACCCAAAAATGTCGTCATGATTAATCATACCGTTTTTGATGTTGGCAAAATGTTCGAAGTAAAAAAATAATTTTTTGAGGAGGGCAAAAAAGAGCCAACATGAATGATCAGGTGTTTTTGTGATTTACATCGGCAATTGCCGATTTTTATAAAATGTCAATTTCACTTGCATGTTCGATTTAAAAAACAGAGGGTGAAAAACTACATTGAAAAGAGAAGTACTTATCATACATATTGTGTAGGTGTAACATTTTCTTTAAATTGCAGTCAAACTACGGGGATTGTTTTAAATAATTTTGAGTTAACGAATGCTCATTTTCTGTGGAATGGGCCTTCTCTATACAGTTCCTCTTGAGTTTTGACTTTTCCTATTCCTATTGTGTGATTTTCAATTTTTATCGATTCTGATCAAATTCTCCTACCCAGGTCAAAAATTTCTTCATAAAAACATCTTAAAGTCACGACAAAATGTGCTATGTTCTCCAGATACTTTTTCTAATATTTAAGAATATTTTCATAAGGTTTTTGATATCGGCCAAATATTCAAATTACAAAATAATTTTTTGAGGAAGGCAAAAAAGTGCCAACATGATCAGATGTTTTTTTTGTAAGTATAAGTTCTGAAAAATATAAAAATATATAAAAATATATTGGATGAAAGTACTTTTCTTCAGCTTCCCAATGATTATATCATTTTGATGAGATGTAAAAAAAAATGTTTGAAATAAAGAAACATGCTCAAAAGACTCTGTATCCATTAGTGGGGGAATTAGTTGCCAACATGTACAGCTTGTTTTATTTTGTTAGCTCTATAGTTTTATTATATTTATTAAAGTTTCAAATCTATTTGAATCGCTATAAAGCACACTACTTATAAATGGGGCAAATAAAGGCCTGTATATAACAGACCTATACTTGAACCCATGCTCTATACTCCATGTGTGCATATTCCATCACAGCTTTTGCAGTTTGGTTTGGAAGTTGGAAATTCCTGACGCAATTGCAGATGTAATTTTTATTTATGTTGGCAATGTTTTGTCGAAGCACTTCTTACATAAAAAAAGTTTTACATGCAAAGAAATATTCAATCTGTCATGCTGATGTATGTTTTTTTGCATGTAAAATTTTTTTGTTGTTGGAATAAAAGGTTTGTGATTTGTGAATCACAAATCAATTTCTTGTTCCCAAGAACCTAAATATTGTAAAACTTTTTCATGAAGCATTTTATACAAAAAAAATGATAACTTTAAAATAGTTGGACGATACGCTAGAGTTCAAGATTGAACAACAAAGAAAGAAATTCCGTAGAATGTTTTAGCTTGTTTTAAACTACGTCGTTATACGCTGACATGAAAAAAATATAGAAGAATTGCATGTGTAGATTTTGTGAACGTAAATATAGCTTTACACTCACATGTATGAAGAAAAAATATTTCAATCGAATGAAAACATAAAAAACCATAATCGCCTGATTTAGAAGATGACATAGACAGTGATGATAACTTCAGTTTCCTATTTTATGTTCATATTTTTTATAACGTTTTGTTATTGACTGTTTATAATTCTTTTCCAACTTTCCTTTTTTTTTATTTTCCCCTACCCCATTTAATGAAGTTCATTCATTCAAAAAGGCAATGCAATGGAGAGACCGCTAAAAGTAAAAACAAATGGAATTTCGGTAAATGGTAAATGACCAAGAGTTAATGAAAAATATATATATATATATATCTTTCATTGTTCTTTAAATCATAAAAAAAACGAGACACTTATTTATGAAAATGAAAAACGAAAAACAAAAACAAATTTTTCTTTCGATGTTCAAATAAAAGTTATTGACATTTTTGCAGAGGTAGTTTTGGTTTACTTTCGTAAGGTTTTGCAGAGAGCTGCTGAGGTAGATTTGATTTGGGTCTGCAAAATATTGCTGACGCCATTTAGCCTAAATTGTGAGGGCTGCCATCAGTAAATTATTGACGATAATTAAAGAAGAAAATAATTCTCGTTATTTTTGTTTATAGGAACAGAAATCAAGAAACAACTGTTCAGTGAGTCATTCTCAGTACTACAACCACATTCACCAACAGCTATATCAACAACCAAAGTCATCAGTAATAGCATCTTCTGAAGACTGAATGATTATTTAGCAGTGATGGCATCTTCTGACCATTGAAAAGATAGGGTGTCAATTGCAAATTTTCACATCCTCTTAGGTAAGATTTCTGTTTTTATTTAATTTTATATGCAAACTCAAGTCCTGAGCCTTGACCAATTTGTGTTAGTGAAATGTTGATCTTGAAAGAACCCAATTTGTCTTGAAATTTGTATCGAGTCTGCTTGGAGTATTACCTCACATTCCAATTACTCATGATTGATCCTTAATTTTACTCTAAAACATTCGATTATCAGTAATAATTTTAATTAATAATTTGCAAAACTACATGGCGATGACTGCTTTCACATAATTTATCAAAGGTGCATAGGTTTCATTTCAATTTAAGGTGATGTATGTTAATAATGGCAATGTATTTAGCATATGTCCCATGTGTCTGGCCCAGTCGGGAGATAGCAGCAATTGCATTTGCACGCGTCTATACACACACAAATACTTTTATGACTGAGAAATTGCACATGTAAACACAATAGGTTTTTGGCTTAATAATCCTCTTAACTTACTCGCACTTAATGATAATAATACTCAACATGACAGACACAATAGTCACGCAACAGTAATTAATTAATCTGTCCAAATAATTATTCTGAAGTGGGACTACAGAATTTTTCAAATAAATAACTTTTATCTGAAGAATCTCTGTAATGAATCTAAAAGATCTATTTTTTACATCTAATAATTAATCTAAATCTCTATCGAATTTACACATGGCCATTCAAAGTTTGAGCATGTTAGCTTTTTTTAAAAGAAAAAAGTTGAGATAAAGTTATTACAAATATTACTTCAGATTAGCAGCAATATAATTTTTTATTCCATCCTTGTGGATCCACTAAGAATTTTTATGGTGACCCTGGTGTGAAAATATTAGAAGAAATCCCAACCACCAAAGCTATCAATGAACATGTAAAATATGATAATACTAAATTGAAATTTGAAAAGCTAAAAATAAAGTTTGATAACATAAAGCAACAGTGGCAAAAAATAAAATATAAAATGGGTCAGATTGGCAGCATCTAATGACCCTGAGTGATGTAAAATTGTAAATCCAGTCTTAGATAACACTAACCAGGTTTTTGAAGCAACTTGTTCCACGATATTCGTAGGAATTTTAAACAATATTTTATACTGATTTCCATAAATGAATTTCTGACGTCATAAGAAACAATTGATTGCGAAAAACTATGAGTGCATTTCTTTTTACAAAATTCACTTCTTTCTCAAATAATTAATGAACCAAAAAGATTTATCACATGAAAGTTTGTATATGGTAAGTCAACTTAACATATGGAATCTATTTGGCAAATAAAAGAATGAGCGGGTCAGCCCCTATCACAAATGGAGCTACAGAATTTCATTTCTAAAAAAATTTACTTTTATTAATAACGATTATGTACCGTAGTTACACTTTTTAATAACTATTAGTCCACCGTTGTTACACGGATTCATCAGATTTAGATTAATTAAAAAATGTGATTCATTTATTAATATGCTCTTAGTTTTGCAATTACTGAATTAATATTTTCATTCATTGATGTCCTAACCCATACAGCTTTATTTAGAAAAGTTAGATATGTGAAAGTTCTTTCTTATGAGAAAAGTTTAATTATTGAAGTATTCATGTAATCAAGTATAATTAAGTAAACAATTGTCAATCGCTCACACAAACGTAGCAAAGCTAGCTTTATCTATTGCACGTGGACTGCTCACATAAGTAAATGTAACGCTAGCGATTCACTGCTCACAATGGTTGATTTTCCTGACTGGGTCATAAATACGCTACTGATAATAAATAAATTTAAAAAATTACTATTATATTTTTTATTTTAGGATTAGAAATTGAAAAGCTACTGTTGATTAACTCAGTCTCACCAATTCCCACTACCCTTAACAGCTATATAAACCACAATAATTAGTATTTTCTGACCATTAAAGGATAGGGTGGGTATAGAAGATTGCCATTTCACTTGCGTAAGATTTCTTATTTTATTACTTGGTTTTATCTGCAATCTCAAGCTGTGAGCCTTGATCTGAATTCTTCCAATAACAGTAATAATGGTGCCAGTGATAAAATATAAAAAATGATTTGAGTGTTTTGTTCACGTATATGTGTTGAAAGTCTGCATAATCCTTTGCAACTTAATTAAATGAAAAGATGTCTTATTGTTGTGTTCAGTTTTCACGCATAAGCGCATGGAAACTGTTTTAAATAGACTGCCAGTTTATCTGTCTATTTATGTATCTCTTCATTAACTCAATTTCAGAAACAACAACATAACTAACATTCCCACCACCAGCTTTATAAACCACAAAAATAGCAGTAATAGGGTCTTCTTACTATTAAAAGATAGGGTGAGAATTGAAAATTGCCACCACATTTAGGTAAGATCTCTCCTTTCATTATTTGGTTTTATCTCCAAACTGAATTGCTGAACTTTGAGCAGAACATTTTCAATAATAACGATGGTAACAGGTGGTATAATGAAAGGATTTAAGTGATAGTATAAACTTCTATCTGAAATTATTCAAGTTTACAGATTGTTAATTATTTCCTCCAGTAGCCATTCCCACGTTTTGTTTTGTTTACAACATCAGGGAAAACCACAATAAAAAATGTTTAAAGCAGTAAACATAGCACTGAAATACATATCCTCTCATTACGTTCTTAATAATAAAATAATAATAAGATAATTCTCATGATCTTTTTCTTTTTAGAAACTTAAATCGTAAGGCTCTGGTTGATTATCTGCATCTCAAGAAAAAAACACAATACTATCATCACCACTGGCAACAAGAACAGCTTCATAAATAGCAGTGTTCTTAGCATTAAAAGATAGGTTGTTGATTGCAAATTTTCCACTCCGCTTAGGTAAGTATTTTCTTTCCATGTTTTGGTTTGACTTCACAAGAACTATAAGTGATACAATGTCACAAAACATGTAATGATTTTTTCTGCTCTAGCTAAATCAAATCTGTAGACATGTTAATTATTTATGCCCATATTCATTTGAAAGTTCCTTTGTTTTGAAGCTGATTGTGAAGTTCTATTGTCATTATTTTAGTCTTAACTATTCCGACTTTAGTTTGTGTTGCATTTACTTTGATCACACGAGATTGAGTAATTACTGTGCATTGGTTGTTACTTGTCATGTTATCAAAGTGAATAATGTCAGAGGTCAGAGGAAAATATCAGTTGTTATCACAGGATAATTTTTTAATAAAAACTATGTTATGCCAGAGTACTCTTTGCTGCAAAATCATAGCAAACCACAGAGGAAAAAATGATTAAGAAAGTTCTTTTTCATTTAAATACAAAGTTATAGTTAAGATTAAAACCATTGCAATGGATTCTCAAATGTAGTTTATGAAAAAGTCCATAGGCTTCTTATTTCCAGGGTTCAAAATGTTGCCTCAGCGTGTATGTATAAAAATAATTTTTTGAGGAAATTATTTTGAAGCCAACAATATTACTACAGTGATTGCTAAAGAATTCTTGTAATTATCGTTGCACGCATCTTGCGAGTCTAACCTCATTCCCATGCTCACCTGGTTACACAAATCTCAGATTTTCATTAATTGCAACACACTGTGTGGCAGTCCCTTGAAGATGCCGTCAAAGCTTCCATTCATTACCTTTATTCCTCAGCATTGAAAAGTCAAAAATATGCACCTAGTTTCTGACAGGACGTGTGGTAATTAAAACGCAATAAAATAAAAGGATTTAAAAATAATATAAAGCTAAACCCCTAAGTACAAATACAATTAAAACATGTCCATATCTTCTGCGTCAGAAAAATCATTTTTGATATCGGACATCGTCACACTTAGTATATCGACAATTTCTTGTATATGTTTTTGCCCTTATTCTGAATATTTTTGGGACGCAGACGTTAATCTTCTAACATTTGATTGCCACATTGGGTGAATATTCATGGACTGAAGGACCTTCTCCAATGCAAACTAGGTTGTCCAGAAGATCACGGCCAAGTCTGTTTCGCCAATCTGTTTTTATGCATGTCTATGTCTATACAATCAGAAATACGTTTAAGACACTCGGTAGAATATCCTGAAACCGCTTCTATTGTGGCGTTAAAATTCTTTAACTTTATGTTTTGATAAAAGAGATTTCCTTCCTCATTAACCTCTATTTAGCTTTGTAAACGCTTTAGTAAGTCAGCTCTCTGGAGATTCCAAAGAATTGTCAATTAAAATTCTTAATTGAGCCATTGTCCACGTGAAATCTTGGATGTGGCTGCGTATTGGGCAAAACGCATCTAGATACATGCTTATGTGAATAGGATGCCATTTTTTTGTAAATCCCTCTAATTTGGCTCATTTAAAAAGTTGTTAATCAGTTTGAGCTAATGATTCTAAGTGAACCATGTAAACGCCATAATTTTTCAAAACGTATTTAAGACCCCTAAACTTATGGTCTATCCAGCGTGTACCATCAGCTTTAGGTGGCTTAGGTACTGCACAATTCATAGCCTCTGCAAATGGTCTAACTTCTCTTAAACGCTTTGGTGATTTATTATACAAGTAATGAAGTTTTAATAACATTTCATCGACGTTGGCAAAGGCTGTGTTATTAAACACATCTTTAATTGCCAACTCTTTTCGATGGTTAAAACAATGGATCACTTTTAACCTTGGTGCTTCTTCTTTAAGCTTAGCGTCGAGGCCACTATGAACATTCAAATTAACACTATCTCTGTCTACATTTAACCCACATATTCTATTTGCAAACAATGTAATTCCCAATTGGTTGAATGCTTCCTCTTTACTTTTTTTGCTCCCGTCAGCAGTAGCATTGTCCACGGACTGGACACTAAGATATTTTACTACTGGTGTACATTCATGCGAAAACAGTACTAAAAACATTTTTCAGTTCAATGTTCATGGAATCGAACTTCCGTCATTTGAGCAGGACTAATAACGAGCATTCGCTAGATCTTTCATTACTTATCCAATATAATCCATAAAAGTAGCAGGAATCATTTTTATAATGAGACTTCATACCTGGTTCTTTATTCTTTACTTGAAGTCATAATAAATCCTCATAGTCACTAAATGGACGTTCTTTCTTTGCTAAATAGTATGCAGTATTAAATTTCATATTTAGTGATATTTTATCTTTCTCATGCATTTTTTTAAAAACCTCTTCCAATTGGTGTTTTTTCAACTACGTTCTGTTAGTACCCCTCTGTGCCCACTTAACTTTTAACCGTTAAGTTTTTAGCCATTTTATGTTTTTCGCTCTTTACGTGTTTTGCTACTTTCTCAACATTAGTTGTTCTGGTCGTATCTATTTTAATGAAAAAATCGCAACCTTATTAATACGAACCTCCCAACGTTTGTAATCTTTACAGATTAGTTGGTGCAATTTACCATTTGTAATATCATAATCAAACTTACACTTGAAGTCATTCTCCCACTTTTTTTACAGTTTGAAGGTAGCACATTTTCCGCTCTTTCAGGAATTTGCCATTTCATAAATTCTTAAATTTATCTGAAATCTAATCAAATCAAAAAAGTTATCCAAAATCGTAATCCTAAGTCTGTTTAATACTTTTTATTCCAATTGAAGTTATATGTAAATTTTTGAAATATTGTAATCTTTTTTCTCACTGTTCTCCTCTAATCAACTAATCAGATGTGAAAAAACTAACAAAAATGTGGCTCTCCTCTGCAAAAGTTGTCAATGTTTAAAAACAGTACAGTGTGTCGAATGTTTATAAGAAGCGTTGCGGGAAGAACTCTTGATTAAACGCAGGTGTCCAAACGTGGTAGAATTTAAGAGAAATAAATAATAATTAATCTTCTAACTGTTTATTAATGCATATGTGTTAAGAAAAATATATTTACAAAAATGAATACGGCAGAATTTGGCGAATGAAACGATCTGCATCGGCATCGTAAATTTAGTTATAATAATAATGATCAGTGATACCCACGAAATACACAACACATGTCTTTGTATTAAACTTTCAGCTATAATTATCGTTATTTCTAAAGTTTTTAACTAGGTAATTTTTAACAGTGATTTGTTTTGTTAATTTTGTTGCAGTTTAAATTTCATGAAGTTCAAAAATCGGTTTGTGATTCAAGTCGTTATTTCGAACCATGATTTCATTTCATTTTTAACAGGATGCATATTAATAGCAGCATACTTAATAATGAAATACATATCTCACAATACATTGTTAAGAAGAAATGTTTGTTTCTAGAAGCAGAAATCGTAAAGCAACTGTTCCTTAAATAATTCTTAATGCCACCACCACCTCAACCAACAGGTACCTTCTCAGCATAGGAAGATAGGGTGCCAATTGCAAATTTTCCCATCCAATTAGGTAAGATTCCTCTATCCATTATTTGGTTTTATCTGCAAACTCAAGTTGTTAGCCTTGACTACTTTGTGCCAATGAAGCATTCATGTCAAAAGAACCCAAATTCCCTTGGAATGTTTATCAGGCCTGCTTGTGGTGTTACCTCCACACTTGCAACAATCCAATTTTTCTTTGTGCTTCTTGTGATTTACTCTTAATTGCTCTCGAAAACATGGAATTACCAGTAATAAGTCTGAAGGTTGTTAAGTTCTCTTAACTCTAGTTAATCAAGGGGTTCAATAGAATGGGTTCTTTGAGGGCAATTGTCTTCTTATTTCATTTTTAACAGGATGCATATTAATAACGGGATACTTAACATTGTAGTGTCTATCTCATCAATACATTAAAAGATTTTTTTTTTCTCGAAGCAGAAATCGTAACTCAACTGTTCTTTAATCCATTCTCAATACCACCACCGTCGCCGTCACCTACCGTCTCAGCATTGAAAGCTAGGGTGCCAATTGCAAATTTTCCTGTCCAATTAGGTAAGATTCCTCTATCCATTATTTGATTTTATGTGGAAGCTCAAGTCGTGAGCCTTCACTAGTTTGTGGCAATGAAGTGTTCATGAAGAATAAACACAATTTCCCTTGGAATGTTTATCAGGTCTGCTTGTGGTGTTACCTCCACCCTTGTAACAATCCAATTTCTCCTTGTGCTACTTGTGATTTATTCTTAATTGCTCTTGAAAACTTGCAAAACAGGATGCATGTTAATAGCAGCATACTTAACATTGAAAAGCATATCTCATCAATACATTGTTAAGAAGAAATTTTTGTTTCTAGAAGCAGAAATTGTAAAGGAACTATTCCTTAACTCATTCTCAATACCACTGTTGCTGCTACAAACCGCTACCTTCTCAGCATTGACAGCTAGAGTGCCAATTACAAATTTTCTGGTCCAATTACGTAAGATTCCTCTATCCATTATTTGATTTAATGTGAAAACTCAAGTAGTGAGCCTTCACTAGTTTGTGCCAATGAAGTGTTCATGTCGAATAAACACAATTTCCCTTGGAATGTTTATCAGGTCTGCTTGTGGTATTTCCTCACCCTTGTAACAATCCAATTTCTCCTTGTGCTACTTATGATTTATTCTTAATTGTTCTCAAAAACATGGAATTGCAACTAATAAGTTTAAAGGTTGTTAAGTTCTCTCAACTCTAGTTAACGAAGGGGTTCAGTAGAATAGTTTTTTTGGGGGTCGTTGTTGGGCATTGCAGGTGGGTGTAAGCAATTTGTTGTTCTCATTGCTTTGGACTTCCCATTACTTCTCACTTAGTTTATTTAATTGCATATTAATGGGAATGTATATTTAGTATTGGAATATATATATATATATGTTAATGACAAGAGTGTTAGAAAATTATATTTTTATTTTTAGGAGAAGAAATCGAAAAGCAACTGTTCCTTAACTCATTCTCAATACCACCACCACCTCCACCAACTGCTACCTTCTCAGCATTGAAAGCAAGGGTGCTAATTTCCTATTTTCCCATCCAATTAGGTGAGATTCCTCTACCCATTATTGGGTTTTATCTACGAAGTCAAGTCAATAGCGTTAGAAAAGTCTTGTTCTATTTTTGTTTATAGGAGAAGAAATCGAAAAGCAACTGTTTCTTAACTCATTCTCAATACCACCAACTGCTACCTTCTCAGCATTAAAACCAAGGGTGCCAATTTCCAATTTTCCCGTCCAATTAGGTGAGATTCCTCTACCCATTATTAGGTTTTATATGCAAACTGGATCACTGAGCTTTAAGCAGAACATTTGCAATAATAACTGGTATATTGAAATGATTTTAATGATGTTTTTTTTGTTTTATCTGAAATTGTTCAAGTCTGCAGATTTGTTCATTTGTTTACCCCAAAGCAGCTAGCCACGTTTTGTTTTGTTTATAAAATCAGGGAAAACCACAATAAAAAAGTGTTTAAGGAACAAACATAATGATAAAATGATAAGTTAATTCTTATTATCTTTTTCTTTTTAGAAACTAAAATCGCAAGGCTCCGTTTGATTATCTGTATCTCAAGAACAACAACAATACTATCACCACCACCATCAACAAACAACTACACTGAAAGATAGAGTTCCAATTGCATATTTCCTACTCCAATTTAGTAAGATATTTCTTTCTATTTTATTTTTATTATTAAGGTGGATCCCTGAGATTTCAGGAGAATTTTGTTTATACACTGTCTTTGTTTAGAGTTGGCTATAGTTATAAACTGTCCTGGTTGACAGATTGTATCAGTCATAGTGTTTGTGTGCATCCTTCCTCAATCGCCCAACTCTTGTCTTTACTGTGCTAACCCCTAGCAATCGCAATAAAATGTGTATCCTCTCAATCCCTTAAAATAATAATAAGAGAGTTCTCATTGTCTTTTTCTTTTTTGTAAGGCTCCTGTTCTCTGTATCTCAACAACAACAATACTCTCATCACCACTACCAACAACAAGAACAGCTACATAAATAGCAGTGTTCTTAGCATTAAAAGATAGATTGCTGATTGCAAATTTTCTACTCTACTTAGGTAAGATTTCTCTTTCCATTCTTTGGTTTTATTGGTTATAGTTAAGATTAAAACCATGACAATGGATGCTCAGACGTAGTTTATGAAAAGGTTCATATGCTTCTTCTTTCATTTCATTTCATTTTTAACATTTCTTTATTTGTAGGAGAAGAAATCGACAAGCAACTGTTCCTCAATACCACCTCCACCAACAGCTACCTTCTCAACACTGAAAGCTAGGGTGCCAATTGCAAATTTCCCACTCCAATTAGGTAAGATTTAACCATAGCTCCCCTTTATAGGAACTTAATAAACATTGAAATACATAACCCATCAATACATATTATTGATAATTAAGAAGAATAAAATTCTCGCTATTTTTCTTCATAGCAACTGATATCGTAAAGCTCCTGTTGATCATTGTTATCCCAACATAAACAACAATACTATCATCATCAACATCAACTTCACCAGCTTCTTAAATAGCAATAATTTGCACTGATAGCGTCTTCTGACCATTGAAAGATAGAGTGACAACTGTAAATTTTTGCGTTCCGCTAAGGTGAGAAAGAAATTTTCGAAAGGAAAAGAATTCGAGAAATATTTGGTTTTGCGAATTACAATTTTTAAACATTTTCACATATAATTATTCATGTTTTTGCGGTATAAAACGATTCGTGATTTCATGTTTTAAAATCTTCGCAGAAATCGCAAAAGTTTCTGATCTTAAAGTCATGAATAATGTGAAAAAAATGGTTCTATTTTTCCTTCCAGCAGCAGAACGAAGCAGTTGACTTACTGACTCGTAACAACAACAGTACTTATCAGTGTTAGCATCTTGTGACTATTAAAAGATGGCTTCCAATTCTCAACTTGCCGTTCCACTCACGTAAGATTTCTTACTTTATAATTTACCTTTTCAGCAAACTAAAGCTTTAAGCAACAGCTTGCTTTGCTTGCTTTTGATAGCGAGTTAAGTTACATTGACTCTCAAGTTTGTTGCTTTTATAAAAACGTGTACTTCATGATGGCCTGTTAGACACAAACACGAATCTGATAGTCACATGAAAATAGTGATGGAGATACTGAGAACCCTTTTTTGTATTGCCGACATTTCAAGCACCATTCACTACGTAAAGAACTACTGTCTCAGGAGCTGAAGTTTTTACCAGGCTTTATTTTTTCTCATGTTGTCAGAAGTAGATTTTTATGGGATTTCGTAAATTGAGACGAGCTGAAATTCCATATTATCTAGGAAAACGCCATGGTATTAATCCCTAAGGTTTTGCCTCCTTTTTATGGATTTTATTTTTGTTTATTTTCACATTGAGCAGTATCTGTTTTACAATTGGTTTCTTGTTTGCGTTGCTGAGTTATTATAATACGTAACTAGATGTATATTATGAGCAAAAGGATTTCTACTTACCAGCTGAATATACGTCCCTTAATTCAAACAAATACTGATGTTACTCAATTGCCATTACAAAATATTCCAATAGTTTAGAAATGCGTGACAAACATAAAAATGAAATATGAAAAGATAAAAAAGATAAAAACATAGTATTTGGAAATTTAGAACATTTGTAATTGCTATGCCATACGAACAACTGAAGAGTATGTTGTGAGCAAATATAATTTGAAATTCCAGTATCAGCATCAGCAAAATGTTGATGCAAATAAAATATTTAATGATTGAAGCAGGAAATTTAATTACATTCGTCCTTCATTCGAAATCAGGGTTCTCGTAAAGTGTATGTCAATACACAATATGATTTTTCAAAAATATGCTAAATAACAGATACTTTAAAAAATATTTTTCTACGTTTTTAAAACTTAATAGGATATTTTAAAAGCGTTCTCGAAAATATTGTGAAAACACATTATACATAGAGCAATATTCAATGAAAATTTGTTAAATATCTTACAAGCATAGGTTAAATAACCTTGAACTTTTGAAACTTTGGTGCGGAGATGCATTAGCTTTGGTTTATGGCTTAGCTATAGTCCGGAAAAGGCCGTTTGTTTATGGAGAAATAAAGTTGCCATCTATATTTATATCCTTTAAATCATTGACTAAAAGGGTGCCAAAAACCAATATACAAAATAAGAAAAGATACAATTCGTTTCAGTTCTTAAAAAAATAACTTCACATTAAAAAAATCTGCAAGTATAAAACCAAATTTGAGGTATGGCAACTGTTTACATGATAATACTCTGGTGATACTCATATAATACATGTATAATACTCTGGTTCTTATATAATACTCAGTCCTACCCTAAGGAAAGCTCGATTAAAGTAAAACCATCCTAGCACCACAACGTTGTTCACACTAAATTGTTTCTTCGATAAAGCAGTGATGTAGATAAAAGAAACTTAAGAAAATAATTGATTTCCCTTAATGCAGTGCTTTATTGTCTTTGAGAATACATTTTTTCCACGCTTATGATGCGATTCCTTCATTCAAAACAGAAACGTTCTTCTTGAATTTTTGAACACTTGTGAACAGCTCTATTCAGGTAGTAAAACACACGAAATATGCCTAGGGACAGTAAGAAAAACAAAGTCGGTTGCTTTTACAGAAATCCAAAATACGAAATTAGAAAGACTTTTATTACATTACCTTAAGGGAACTAACGAAAATGCGAATTTTTAAGCCACAACAGCCTCTCGCAATCTTTTATTCCGCTTTTATCCTATTTCCGGGTCTTTTGCAATCTTCAATTCCGTTTTTCAGTCTCCTTATTGTATTTTTTATTTTTTATTTTACAGGTCAGCTTCCTCTATCGCTGATGAGGAAAGAATATATTTCGAATTACATAATTATGAGTGGAATATGGCAAATATACTACGAGATTTTATGCACAAGCAAATAACCAAAGATAAAAAAGATCTCTACAAATTGCTAAAATCGAAAGAAAAGAAACTGGAGAAGTTGAAGAAACGAGGGATAATAAAAGATGACCAATGGGACCTTATCTTTCCCCAAAATGGAGAGACTGACTCTGATCTTTTTGACATAACCCTGATGCTTATACTGCTAAGGAATATATGTCAGTTAAGCACAGCGGAAACGGATCTAATCAACAGATGCAATCAACTCAGAAATCAGGTAGCACACATTGGAAAAGCCATATCAAAAGCTGATTACAACAGAATTCGAAGCAGCTTTGAACAGTGGTTTAAAGACATGGGAATGTCTGATGATCGGTGGAGCATTTTAAAAAACCGCGTCGTTTATAACGATTTCGGCAACTTTAAATTCGGATTAAAAGAACCAATAAAAAATTTTGTTGGTAGAGAACAGGAACTAAAACAGCTACATGCCGCCCTTCAAGTTCATGATATCGTTGTTGTGAAAGGATTGTCTGGGGTAGGCAAATCAGAATTGATAAGAAAGTTTTCTCGGAATTATGACAAACAGTATGAAAACATTCTATTTATCAATTCTGAATCTGAAGGAACCCTAGAAGATTTTTTTGTGGGTTTCGCAAAATATGTTGGTATCATATCTGCAAATGAAACTAATCTGTCAATTAAGACGCTCGTAGCCAAGATTTACAATTTCATCTCAACAAAAAATTGTTTGGTTGTTTTTGACAATGGAGACAAACCAGACCTTTTAAACGATTACATGCCAACATCCAATGGCATATGTAAAATAATTATAACGACACAATTCCAATTTTCTAAACATGAGCAACTTGAATTGCTGCCGTTGGATTTAAATGAAGGGTTGCAATTCTTTAAAGGAGAACTTGGTGACGATATAAACTCTGCCGATTGCGAAAATTTGATCAACGCTCTCAGCTCGTTACCTATAGCGTTTCAATTGGCTTGTTCTTATATCAAAACCAGAAACATTAGCATTAGTGTATTCTTGAAGAATCACGAGGCCAAGTTTAACCAACTGTGGTCCAGTGTAGATCAAGACGACATGAATAAAAATACAAAAACGGTGTTAACAACATGGGAAATGGCTTTCGATCATATACGTACGGACACACTTGCAATAAGACTAATGCGGATGTTTTCCTTGATGGATGGCAAATCTATCGCTGAAGAACTTCTTGCACATTTGGAGGGTGTCGAAGAACTTCAACTAAAAGAGTCCTTGTATAACCTCAGAAAGTATTCTCTGATTGACTTAACAACTCAACTGGCAAATGGGAATAAAAGCTTCGTCATAAATATACACAATCTGGTACAACAAGTTATAAGAGACGGGTTAACCGATAACGAACAAGTATCACTTACAAATGACTTATTTCGTATGTGTGAAAACTTGATAGACACGATTGATAAGAAGGATCACCAAACTTTTGGAGACATGTGGTTGCAACATATTTTCTCATCAATAGATAAAGTTAGTTCCAAGCTCCAAACATCAGATTTAATTTACAAGGTCATACGGTGTGCAGCAGATGCCGCGGCAAACGGTGGAAAACTCAAATCAGCGACGAACTTCATAAAGCAGTGCAAGAGAATATTACCGAATGAATCACACCGTTTGACAAATATCGAAGCTATGCTGTTACTGCAAAATGGAAAATACGACGACGCTATGCAAATGTACATGGCCGTGTTGAAATCACGAGAATCGGCACTGGGCCCCGATCACCCTGATACGTTGAAAACGAAGCACAGCATAGCATTGTCGTTGCACTCGAAAGGGAAATTCGACGAGGCTATCGAAATGTACATGGCCGTGTTGAAATCCCAAGAATCGGCACTGGGCCCCGATCACCCTGCTACGTTGAACACGAAGCACAACATAGCAAATGCGTTGGACTCGAAAGGGAAATTCGACGAGGCTATCGAAATGTACATGGCCGTGTTGAAATCAAAAGAATCGGTACTGGGCCCCGATCACCCTGAGACGTTGACCACGAAGCACAACATAGCAGTTTCGCTAAGTAAGAAAGGGAAATTCGACGAGGCTATCGAAATGTACATGGCCGTGTTGAAATCAAAAGAATCGGCACTGGGCCCCGATCACCCTGCTACGTTGTCCACGAAGCACAACATAGCAAGTTCGTTGCACTCGAAAGGGAAATTCGACGAGGCTATTGAAATGTACATGGCCGTGTTGAAATCAAAAGAATCGGTACTGGGCCCCGATCACCCTGTTACGTTGAGGACGAAGCACAACATAGCAAATGCGTTGGACTCGAAAGGGAAATTCGACGAGGCTATCGAAATGTACATGGCCGTGTTGAAATCAAAAGAATCGGTACTGGGCCCCGATCACCCATCAACGTTGAGGACGAAGCACAACATAGCAGGTTCGCTAAACAAGAAAGGGAAATTCGACGAGGCTATCGAAATGTACATGGCCGTGTTGAAATCACGAGAATCGGCACTGGGCCCCGATCACCCTGATACGTTGAAAACGAAGCACAACATAGCAACTTCGTTGGACTCGAAAAAGAAATAATGAGGAAAGAAATAATGCATATATTTTAATTCCGTCATGCCAAAATCTTTATTTCTACACCTTTTAGACAAGTGTAATTGTTAATACATTTCCCCTGGATATATTTTCAAGAATCAATTTGGAAGTTTGTGCATCAAATAATTTCTCTTTTCAAGATTTTATTCAGTGTTTCACGCTCATTTCTTTTAAAGTTTCCCGTTTTCCCCTTGGGAAATTCGACGAGGCTATCGAAATGTACATGGCCGTGTTGAAATCCCAAGAATCGGCACTGGGCCCCGATCACCCTGATACGTTGATGACCGAAAAGAATTTGCGGAAATGCGAAAATGCGAAAAGAAGGGGACGTTCTTGCTGCCGTAAACGAAGCCACTCAGGAAAGACACAGAATAAGAAAGAAACAACTTTTTAAAAAATTATGAAAGAAAAGTTAAGATGTGATTAAAAAAAATATATTCCTGCACACACGCCACAAGTAGAATCAAATATGTAGATGAGTTGGGTATTGCTGCGAAAGCTTGTGAAATATAAATTGAAGCGGTGAGTAAGTTGATGTCTTATACAATAGAGCTCAGGATAAGACATCATCTGTACGCTCGCCGCGTTTGGCTCCTGTGGCAGTCTGCTGCTGCAGGTAAAACAAAAAACCCTCTAGGGTTTCGTTATTCACTTGACCCTAGAGGGTTTCTCCTCCAAAAAGCAGGAGTTTTGCAGCATTTTTCAATAATATATTTTTAATATAATATATTTCAATAATATATTTGCTATTTTGCTATTCTCCCTGGATTTAGAATAATAGAAGACACTTGTAAGCAACATGTTATGTGATATGTTATATCACATGACTTTTTTGATATTGTACAAATAGAGAAGAGAACGTTCAGTTTGCATGTTCTAACAACTATTACAATCGCATGTATAATGTTGATGGTGCTGACAACTAATGTATGTTTCGGCGAAGTAAAGTATAAAAGGAAATGTTCAGAAAATGCTAAAAAATTAGCGTTTTCGTGTATTATTTAAAGTTGTGTAGCCTGACTGAATGATTTATTGTCTTTAAGCAGTTCTGCATGGCCGAGTGGTTTAAGGTGTTGAATTCCTTTTCGAGAACTTGGTGGTTCAAATCCGTTGAGAGATTATTTTCAATTTTTTGCAGAATATGACGAAAAAGTAATTGTAAGGTACACTAAACCTGATTAAAGTCATGAGTGCATGCATTTACGCAAAAGCGAAATTTGAAATAATCCGCTATTGGATTCGAACCAGCATTGATGCATTTCACAATATTTTACAATACCGCTTACTGTATTTCTTGAATAAGCGCCCTCCCTTTTGCCGATACATTTAATCTGATGTGCAATTGTGGGCTTCCTGAAATTGAGTCAACTTCCCATTTCCCCTTACTCTGTCTTTTTTATTCAGATCTCAGAAATATCCTCCTTGACAGAATTCTTGCGGTATAGGGGGATACTTCAGGTCTGACGAATGAACGTAAGGTATCTTTACTTCTTTATGGTGATGAAAATGTTAGTTTCGATATTAATCGATCTGAAGGCTACTATTTCGCATCTTAAGTTGTCTGGGAGATTTGATCTCTTTTCCTGAAAGTTCGATACCGAAAGTTTCTGATCCATTAATTTCATGAATTGAGATAAACACACTTTACCACAGGAATTTAATTTTGTGAATTTCACAAATAATTAGTCTCCATAAGAGTCATCAGTACATGCATTTACGCAAATGCAAAATTTGAAAATATTCCGCTATCGGATTCGAACCAGGAATTGATGCAATGACATATTTTCACAATATCGCCTACTGTATTCTCTTGAATAATCGCCCCTGCTGGAATTGCCCCGGGTTATTCAAAGAAATACGGTATTGCTTTCAGAAATATCCTATGGAATTGTGCACATAGATAAAGGTTTAGGGCCCAGATTCTTCGTGAAGCCTTATGCTCTACCCCGAGCACAGTTTACTATTAATTAAAACTTAAGTGTAAATTAAGTCATTTGCACGTTTTTCTTTTATACATTCTCTTCATGACCTTACCCCTTCCTCCATGAATTTCGCCTAGGTTCTAGATCCGCCTCTGAGAACATATTTGGCGATATCTTACTTAATCTCGTTGAGTCTTGTTATGGTTATCAACCTCGAAACCAAGGCCGTTTCTCTCTTTTTATATGAAGAATAAGTGATGATACTCATTGCTTTACTAATATCATCACGAATTTTCAATAATAGAGTACATGTGGAATGTATGAATCCTGATATCGTAGATTTGTATATACACTTATCTTCAATATAAGTACAGATTTGTTTAGCGATTAACCTTTCAAATACTTTTGAAAATCCTGGTAATAATGAAACTGGTACGGGACTGGTCAGGGGAGGTCGAATTTTCAGGATTGAACTAACTTTTGCTACTTTCCACTGGTTAATAATAAATGTTAAAGGTGATACTAAATTTGATAAAACTGGATTCAGATATTTACCTGGCAGGTTAATCTCTTTAAACAAGTCCTTTAAACACGTCCTACGGATGTCCTGAGGACATCCTCTACAATTTCTCCAGTGGACATCCTCAAGAAGTCCAAAAACAGTGTCCGTCTTAACAGGACGTCCTCTGTTGAGTACATAATGTAATACCGGGTGACGCTTCTTGGTGACATCCCATGTTGGCCACCGCAGGACGTCGTCCAGAGGTCCAAACATATGATCACGAGAACAGGTTGAAAGAAATTCTCTGATCAATGATTTACCAGACATCTTTACATCAAAAAGGAAGCTTTACTTACAAGGAAAGAAAAAAGACTGATAATTAATTTCACAAAATATTTTTACAATAAATCCACGAGTTCATTTATGTAATTTCTAGCACAATTGTTACTTGTGCCCCATGACGCAAGGTCAGCAGGAATAGTATTTTGATGGTCTTCCTCATTTTCATGAGATTCTGCAATATAACGTATGTGAACTAAATTAATATCATCTTCAGAATCTGCGATAATAGCAACTAGTTCGTTGGTTTTGCTCAAAATTTGATTAGGTCGATCTTCTTTAAAAAACAATGCAGTGACTCTTGCAGCTCTTTTCCGGTAACGCCTTATATAATCCGCAGACATTTTTCTAAAACACAAATTGAAAGGCAACTTTAAAGAATTTCAACGGCTTTAAAGAAATGTTTCTATTTTAATCGTTGCAAGTCATCTATCGCACCATATAAAACAGTTAAAAAAATACAAATACACTCAAATGATAACTGTTTTGTGTTGTAGGGATATTTAAGGATCAGAACTTTCCACGTATACAAATTCAAAACATGAAATAAACAAATATAAATAAACAAACAAATAACCTCTTCAATCTGTGGATTTTAACAGGTCAATTTTTCATATCCGGAAATTCCACTAAAAATGAATAAATGAATAGATAACAAAATAGAGCTTTGTTGTTAGACAACGTTGTTATGAATATGTATAGTTTGCTGATAGGGCTTCAGAAGCTTTAACAGCAAAGAAGTTCTTTATATGAGTGACATCGAAACTAATATATTGGATATACACCATTCCAGATATTTTAACTGAATTAATGAGAGCTATTTAATACTTTTCATTTGCTACGAGAATTCATTGATTTACTATAACAACACTACGATAATAGAGAATTTGCCAACAATATTTTTCTTTTGAACAAAAAAATTCATCTTGTTCATCGAGAATAGACAATATTTTCTGGCACGCTTCACAAGTAAAACAATTTGAACAAAATTCTTTGCGACATCAAATCTGTGTCTGGAATAAAAGTTATTAAATCAT
This sequence comes from Turritopsis rubra, assembly GCA_039566895.2. NCBI lineage: Eukaryota > Metazoa > Cnidaria > Hydrozoa > Anthoathecata > Oceaniidae > Turritopsis > Turritopsis rubra. The sequence goes on along the minus strand of CM077629.1, from coordinate 4,338,378 downwards.
TATTCTTCGATCGATTACCTTTTTTGAAGAAAAGTTAATCAACCCTAACTTAAAATATAACAAGAGGCCCTGGGGCCTGAAGGTCAGCGCAGTTGGGCATACCAGAAAAGTAGTACGCATTACGAAGGACCCTATAACTAGAACACTTCATATAACATTCTGCGTGTATTTACTAAATTTCACACTCTTTCTCCTGCGAGGGCAAGAAGTACATTTTAGAAAGAAAATTTGGGCCAAACAAGGAATTCTATTCTGATATCCTTTATAACTGTCGATTTTCAACCTGAAGTCCTTATACTGGAGTATTGAATACAATTTTTCATCATGTATTATGAACTCAATCTATTCTAAAAAAATGTTTACAATAGTACAATGTAACATAATATGTGCCAAAGTAAAAACTGAAGAATATATGAAGAAAACTGAAGAATATATACTTCTCACGTGACAAAGATAGCTGAGCAATGGAAATCATTTTTTGGAAATATCTGAAAGTAAAAAATCTGGTCAAGTTCAGATAAGGCCGACAAGTTCAAAGACTTCAGACAAGTCCAGGTAATTCTGACAAGGTCAAGTTTTGAGGAGTTCTGGCAGCAGATAATCTGAAAAAACAACGAAAATTGATTAATATAAAAAGAAATACTGCAATAACCCATATTTTGATAGTGTTCCAAAAGTTAATGGGCAAAAATTCACAAATTTTAGGTCAAAAAGAAGTGTCATAGGAATATTCGGCTTAGTTGCAGTTCACTCCTGGAATGATTATTTTTATTATTATTTTTCTTTGGAACCATTACAGGTCGATAGTCCCGGGAGCGAACTGCTAAAGCCAAATATTCTTTAACTGCTATTTTAGGATCACAAAGTGCATACCATAAGCTGATTTTCAAAAAACCTTTAAACCTTTGGTTAACTTGCGAAAGTTTATATTCATGAAAAAACTTTGGATTAACATCCTAATTTTTGAGGTCATGTGTCTGTTTTGATATGTGATGTCTTAAAAACCAAATAAAGTGTTGGGTACAAGGTTGTTAAGTTCCATAAATTGCTATAAAGTTATTCATGAAAGTTATTCTCCTGAAAGTTCAATGCCTGAAAGTTTCTGATCCATAGTAGCAGTTTTTGTGCAAATTTAATTTGGTGAATTGAGATAAAATAAACTTTTCCCAGGAAATAATTTCACAAATAATTAGTCTTCATATTTTTTTTAAAAGTAAATATTACCATGCATATGTTGACAGACATTGAGGCAAAAAGTATTCTTTCCTTTCACAAGAATTTAATTTTGAGAATACATGAAATCCATTTTTTCCAGTGAAATTTTCTTACCAATTTAAAGTATATATTTGGTATTATACAGTAAAGCCTGAAAGGAATTTACGCACCTGTGAAAGAATGAATTTTTACATAAAAATGCAAAAGAATTGTAAAGTCTGTTACATAAAGTCATTGTCTTCAACACGATTTGATAGGGAAAGCTAATAATCTATCGTAGAAATGTAAAGTTTCTTTCTTTCTTTTGGATCATTTTTATCAAAATAAAATGATAAAAAGTCTTTTATTCTCGGATTTGCTATGACGAAGTTCAATAGAAACTCCATCATCACAGTGTCTTATTTTTGTGGGTGAAATTTATAAGAGCATTTAAGGAAAAAATTGAATTTTTAGTGCATAAACAAATCGGTTAATACACCGATAGTGTCAAAACAACAAGAACCTTCAAAAAAAAAGAAGAAAAGATTGGCGGCTTACGCTCCTTCACAAGAAAGAGATTACCCAATATCAAGTTTCATATCAAAACAATTATTTTCTTTGATTTTTTGACCGTAAATATTAGTCCAAAATGTGTGTAGGAGCGCTGCTGTTTATTTAAGTCAAATTATTCATCATTATGTATTTTCATCAACAGGGAATTTGTGAAATCTTAAGTGAGGCACACACTAAAAGGCCACAAAAAAGGGGAGAGGAGGGACAGAATAGGAGGGAATAAAAATCGAAAGTGGGATCGAACAGTTTCTCACAAAATCGATGTCATTATAAAAAAAGCAGTAAGAATTTTCTAACCTTGAGTGCTGGAGATTACGCGGCTGGTAATATTTCATTATTTTGTTTACTGTGTCGTTGTCTGGAACACAAATTAGGATTGCACGTTTTTCTGCATTTTAGGCCACACTCACAATAATTAAATTACTTTATATAACTTGTAGTGTACCATTCATACATTAACCACGGTTTATGGACAGCCTCTATTCCAATGTTTTGCGGAATCAGCCTACAACCGAAATCTTGGAGTTACGGACGGACGTACAAACGCAAATGAAAGATCAACTGCTATTGGGCTGACCAATTACCCGAATAGTGAAATTTCCATGTCCTATTTACATTTAGATTGCTGCATTTTTTTAAATTTCTGATTAAAGACCGTACTAAGGCTGAGAATTGATTATGACAAATATTGTATTTATTCCAAGAGACTTTTGAAAATTTCTTAGCGACTTTCTTAGCGATCGCTTGAACTCAAAAGTATTATGATTTCTTTATATCGTAAGCACATGATTAACAAGTGGTCGGCCTTTAAGTGGGATTTTCGCTTTAAAAAATAGTAGGGGTAAGTAGCGTACCACAGAGCATTATGTTATGAATTCCAAATTAGAAGTCATGTGGACGTCCTATTATTGAAGTCCTCAGGATGTGTGTGTTGGGGCGTCCATATTACGGCCATTGTGAAACTGTTTAAAGACGCCTTAATTGGAACATCTTGGAGACACCCTTCGGGAAACATCCAGAAGACTAGGGCTTTACCTTCCGTTCTTAGGACGCCTGCCTTTGGTCTGGGACGGTAGTAGTCCTGTGCCTGCTCTCAACATTTTCTGCTTGTATTTCGATCCAGAAATGTTTCATGCCTTTGTCGAATGATGTGATATAATTTCTCACTTTTCCTTTTATGTTCTCCTTAATGTCAACACCGCCACCTCGTTTGTTTTTACGATTGTTATAGTACATGGTATATCCTGGTATATCGACATATTTCTGTAGATCTTTGTTCTCTGTTCACCAAGTCTCTGATAAAGTTAACACATCAAAGCTGTACGTGTTAACCACCACCTCGAATTTAGGAAAACTGGATACCATTGATTGTGTATTTAAGTGAAGAACCTTGAGCAGATGTTGGTTTGCATCAAGTTCTGTTTGGTAGTGATCGGTGACGTCCCTCCAATATTAATCGATGCTATTTGAGGAGACATGAATTAAATGATCTTGCTCACGATTACCTATTGTGACCATGTATGGCACCAGCTTTGCGAATGTATAAACCATTGAAAACCACTGATCCCATATGTAGACTTAAACAGTAATTAATAGCAACGTGAAAAGATTGAGAATTAAGGTGTGCTATTTTGGAGTGGTTCTGTCTGGTTTGAAGGTTGATTTCTATTTCAGGGTTATCGATCTCATTAAGTGACTCATCTAAATGTTTTTACTTATGAAACGGCATTTAAGATAAAGTGTACTGATGACAAATCCAGTGTGTGATAGTCTGATACTTTGTACCTACTTTTAGTTGCAAGCATTTAACATGGGCAGATTGCATGCATGTTGTACATTGATGCTTTTTGGCATTACTTCTAATGGTTTTATTGCATAGTTGACAAGATGGTGGTTTGATGCGAGGACCAGGATTTAATGCTACCAGACAGAATAGACTATTAGACACCAAGACCATATATCATGCGTACGGAAGCTGTTTGCACTTACATTTGATGAAATATACGTGTACGTACAACTTACGTACAACTTACTTACGTACTGTCTTCCGATATAATAATGGCGACGAGCTTGACGATACAAAATTTCCCTTCCTTTCCTTGACGAAAGAGAAATGTATAATTTTGTTGGTATACTTTCTTGTTGCAATGAACATAAGCAATGATGTGAGAAAACGGCAGCTTCGAGTTACGAGCAGAGGCGGATCGAGAACCTAGTCGGGATTTATGGTGGAGAGCACGGCCATTAAGCGTATAAAAGAAAAACGTACAAATAACCTTATCAACACTTCTGTTTTTACAGAAAATTCATGACTCTGTACTCCTCCACTTTCTTTGACTAACCCAAATCCGCCGCTGACAAGACATAGCAGATACTCTGGACAACACTGGTACATCTTACAACGAATTAAAAGAAGCTCTTTTTCACAACACTTTGAACTGAAAACAAATGTTTCAAAATATTCTTGATCTTTTTTTTTTATTATTTAACTTTTTTTTACGTACAAGCTAATCAAAATAAAAAGATAAAAGAACATCGGTATTTTTTCAGAACAGAAAACCAAGGTTTTTAAAAGTATATTTTGCAAAGTCTGCATGGGCAGAATTCAAAACGGTAGGAGCAAATAGCTTGTCTAAAAGATGCTAGTGGTTTTATCTGCTTTAGATACTCAGGAAGTAGTTTTTGACTGAGCCTCGGTGATGCTTAACTTTATACTAATTTGCCCACCAGAGCTAAAAAGTATGATTACGAACGATTATCTTATTCGGCATAACTTAGTTTTCTGTCAATTGTTAACCCTAAAAGTTTTTGATTCGATAATATTTTCTATGTTAGCGTTATGTGACAAATCACATGTTTTTAGTACCAAGTGGTTCATTATTTCGTCCGTAATTATTCTGTTATTTTCAGTGAGTAAGATTTAATTGGAGTTTATTCCTTTGAGAAGAGAGGTCTTATTGTTTTCCACTTGTTATTACTTGTCATTACGCGACATTTCTGATGTTTCGTAGCAACGTCGGAAAGGAAGTTTCTTTTCGGTTCCGATATCAAGCACTGGGGGAGAGCGTCGTGCATGCGTGTTTACGCAGCGAGGGAGGACTATTTAAGAGACTACGCCCAATCTATTTATTCACTGCGATTCAGAAACGTGCACGTACGGTAAACTTTCATCACTAATCAAAGTTTAATTTTTTCTTTTATATCGATACAAATTACGAGCCGATTGGAACGAAAGGACAATTGTAACCGGAAGGACGAAAAACAACCAACAACTTTATCAATTGCATCAACAGGATATTACGTACGTTAGATGAACAGCACGAAAAGAGAAACGAACTTAGCAGACAATGGCAATCCTTAACCTTTGGGGACTTACGGCATCTCAATCGGGTCGAAGAATATGTTTCTTCCAAAGTGGGAGTTTTGCGCATCCAGAGTGCCGCTTTTGCCATCACAATTCATAACGAAGTTCCACGTCATTGCACGGACTATCTAAAGGACTTCAAAGAAGTGATATTCCTAACGCAATAAATTCCTGGTGACTGACGCTAAACTTATCAAATCGATCTCAAGACCAGACTCGAAAGGACTATTCCTTTATATGCCTGCATATAACACAAAGCTCGATGTTCGTCCTATCTCGACCAAATACAAATATTCTCCATAACATCTACTTCATTGTCCTATGTTGTGAGGGAGGGAAATGCTATTAAGGAATAGATAAGAAAAGTTTATTTCGTTGCTTCTCTTAACAACTTTACTCATATATTTCTTTGTTTTTTATAACTACTTATAGCGGCGGATCAAGAGGTATATCGAAATTTGTGGAGGAGAACGTAAGCTATTAAAGCATAAACTCAGTGGGCAAAATCTTCAAAATGTATCTGTGGCGGAGTGTTTCTTTATTGAAACAGCAGGCGATATTCCTTGCCATTTCCATATAAAACACTCCTCCTCAAGCTCAAACGAAAGTTAAGTCGCCTTATCATGGACGCTGAAATACAGAACAAGCATAATGAAAAACGCAAACTAACGTGCTAATGTGTTTCATTATCATATCGGATTCAAAAGTTTCTATGGTTACGAAGTTATGTATATACCATCATTACGCATCCACTCTTTTAAATTTTAACGTTTTAACTTTGTAATAAATTCACTCTGATGATGGCCTTTGGAATGTGAGGTCGAATATATAGGTTTTAAACAACCATGAAGGTCTTCTTATTATTTTTTCTTCTCCTCCTCAGAGACTTTTTGAAGATTTTGCCCAATGAAAAGGAAAACATGCAAATAATCCCATTGGTGATATAGACAGAAAACAGAAACTTTGTAAATGTTCACCTCCGCAATTTCCGACATACCCCTGGATCCGCCACTGACTTAAGTCTACGTTTGTGCGGTATATAGAATATCCTTCCAGAGCCTTGAGCTACTCATTATAGCTCTATGTAAAGTTTTTGTCATAAAAGGAGCATTATCCACCATTATAAAGCTAAAAATTTTCTCAACATCGAATACTCACATCGTCAAAAAGATAAACCTTAGATTTTTCATTTTTTTACCTTTGGCTGTGAAATGTAGATGTGTCTACATTCTGTTTTTGCAGACTAATTTTGGAGATTTTAGTTGTTATAATACATTAACTCCGAAAAATTTGGACCGGATAAAATTTGGATAAAAATATGTTGTTCGAAGTAGTTTATTTGGTTCAACTTTTCATACATATTTGTAGTTTCATATATGCTTGTCATGCTTCTATTCTCGACACACGTTAATATTGAAGCGATTAATTAACAAACAACAACAACATTAACAAAACAACATTTAAAATGGAATCTTACTAAAGTAAGCATTTTAGACCCAATAGTTTAAATTTGAAATATCGCTTAATAATTGGGAGTAGATTCAAGATTCCTTCCCCGGTGCGATTGTTATGTTCTCACCATGCTTAATAACCAGCTGATTACCAGAGTTTGTTTACATCATGATGTAATAGTTATGAAAATGTTACGAACAGCTTTAAGGTTAATTATGGTAAAGAAAAGAAATATCGTCTCTAGTGTTCCCTTTAGGACTATTACGGCACGGTATCTACATTGTTATTCCACTGTTCCGTGTTTTATCTCTAAATTGTTTTAAAAATTTCACATGACGAACGAGTAGAATGTCTAGATTTTTCTCTGGCATTTCTTGGATTGAATTTACGTTTAACTGACCAATAATTATAATAAGGGAAGAGATTTTACATGTCATGGACCTGATGATTTACGTTGTGCTACGTTTCGAGAGAACTCTCGAAGATGTCCCTTATATACGATTAGATCGGATCGAAAATCAAATTTTCACATCTTCACTTATTGTAAACAAACGAAATCTTCCAACCAATAATTATGTTCTTAGGATAGACTAATATTTGTTGATAAAGCCTCAAAATCTTGTGGTTTTAAAGTTAAATTCCGATTATCCCGATATTTTACCGGAACATTCCGATCAGGGGTGGATCCAAGCAAATTCAGAATAGTAATAGCCTTTTGACCAATCTGGTGATCCGATTTGCTTCAGTAACGATAATTTCGGGTTGGGAAGATGTTATACGTAATATTCAGTTAACTGCGTATACATCCAATAGATCATCCATTTGTATGCAGACGGGGGACGTTGAACTGGCCAGGTACTTACTTGTGAACCCCAAACACAAGCACGAGCATTTTACTTCCTATTCCGTTTAGGCTGTCAGCAGTATAGAAAAGCTTGAAATATACTCTTATACTTTTACTTGTGGTGCCCAACAATTATAATGGAAAGGTGAAACTATAAACGACATATTCTCATTATTCAATAATACAAACTTTCGTTCTTTCAATTAAAAGGCCTTCCCCGAATTTTTACACCTCATTTCTATGAATTTTATTGTTTTACTGATTTCAAAAGTTTATTTATTAGTGATGGTCACTTATTATTCCTATTTCCCGACGGATTAGTTAAACGCAATTATGATAATGAAAACGAGGCGAAACTTGTTGACTAGGCCGTAACACAGCGTTTAAATAGATTTCAGGAACCATCTATTGGAGAACAGGCCGCCTGCTAAATCCGCGCCTGAAATCAGACATCATCGAAGACGTCGTAAATGAATCCACTCCTTGGCTATCATCAATCGTAGTCGTGTCAAAAAAATTTGCCAAAAACAAAATCATACTGTGTTTACATGAGTCAAAAGACTCAACTTCGGAACAGCGCCTGCTTCATAAGAACTTCAACAACACTTAAAAAAGATTTTACTGGGCATATCACATTGCAAGAACATTGCAGATGACAATATATTGTACGCTCACAATGAAAAAACTCGAACAGAAATACAGTTCTCACAGTTCTCTGACGTCCATGAGCTACTTTTAAAGTGTACAACCATTATCACCGTCGATGATCCAGAAGAACCTAATATTTACAACGACACCATCGGCGACATAGATTGAACATGACGTCACGATTGACAGAAAGTTGAATTTTGACACGCATATCAGCAAAGTTTGTACGGCCGCAAATAGGAAGATTAATTGTATATATCGAATTGCAAGGTACCTGGACATAGCAAACTCTTGTATACTTTCTAATCTTCTTTATGCTCCGCTTATTTGGATGTTTTGTCATAAAAGGGCTTCTGAGTTGGTCGTGAAAACCTGAAAAAGACAAATAACAAGAGGAAACTTATTAACGTTCATTTTGGTATGATGTTTATCTGTGAGACTTTTCAAAAATAACGCCAATAAAGACACCGGCGTAAAAAAAGAGACCGACCGAAGGTAAATGAAACGTTTTTCGAAATGTGAAGACTAATATCACACTTAAATGTTTATCTATTTATTTTATTTCTTTCTATATAGTTGGAACAAAATAATAGGAGTACTAATTCAATCCAACTTTCATAAAATATTATATAACTACATTTAAAATCACCTAAAAATAAAATACAAAACTCATATATTTCTTAAACTAACCCCCTAGGATAGCAGATATCACACTGACAGCATATGTGGACTGACTTGATTTGGGATTTAAAATCCCTCAGGTCAGTTATGGCCTTAACATCGCCAGGGAGATAACTCTAAGCTAAAATTGCAAGGAAAGGAAAAAGTGCAGGCCGCTGCTGTCTTGTACACGTTCCGTCCTCTCCTGAGACCAATCAGAGTAGCTTTTTCGTGATAAAATAAAAATATTAAATAAAATATATGTTTGCTTTGACCCTAAGGAGGCCTTTCGCTTTAGCAGAAGCTTGCTGGCAAATAGCTTTAACGTGTGGGTAGAAAGTCAGTTTATCATCCAAAGTTACCCCAAACAGTTTTACTTGACTTGAGGACGTTATCGTCTCAGAGCCAATCATCAATGGCGTTATCGTCTCGGAGCCAATCATCAATGCTGGCGTTACTGCTTCCACTCCCTAGAAGTAGCATTTGGAATTTGTTAGCATTAGCAACCATTCCATTCCACTTAAACCAGTCCAAAACGTTTGGAAGGTCCGTTTCTGAACTTTTGGAAGGTCTGTGGTTGAAGTTGTCCTTTCTAACGAACATATTTATAAGAGGTTTGGATTTTATGAAGTTTATTAAATTCCTTGCGAATATTCCATTTTACAATACGTGTCAAGTATAGTGGTTATGGAAGTAAACGAGTATGAGACATACCAAACATCGGTTAAGTAAACGAGTATGAGACATACCAAACATGGGTTAAGTGGACGAACGGTCTACAGTACATACCATTCTCAAATTTCAGTTTAAACGGTCATATTTTGTCAAACTATCCTACTCCACCTCGTTTCTATGCGTTATCAGGGAGTTTACTAAACTGGGACGTCAACGAAGACGTGACGTGACGTGACGTGAGAACGACCACCATACTTCTCCGTAGTAACAAAACGTTTGTTCGATGAATTAAGAAAGAAAGAAATGCTTTCTAAAAAGAATAACAGAGTATTTCTCAAGAGTAAAGTATGAAACAAACTTCCTTTCTAACCAAAATCCACAAGGAAAACAAAGGTTCTGTTTCATTCACGTTGGTGTTCTCGTTGTCGTCGTAGTTTCGTCGTAACTCCCTATTATTCCCCAGTACTTACTTATATTGTGGTTAACTGCGAATCGCTGTGAAACAAATTTGTGATCATTTCTATTATTTTCTTTTTAACCATATATTTTGCTTCCATTAAAGGATGGTTTCTTATGCATATATATATATATAACATCAACATAATAACAAGAAAATAAGGACATACAGGAACTAATAAATATAATCTGACATTGAAATTGTACGATATGGATAACATTTATAGCGGCGATGGTGTAGTGGAAACACCATCGCTTTTCACCAGTGCGGTTGGGGTTCAATCCCTGCTGCATAAACTAGAATCGATACTCCACCCCGATGCGCTTTGAAAGCAGCGTATTCAGCCCATTAGGAGCCATCGACTGACCGCATGCTGGCCAGTGTGCAAGTTAGAGCAATGCTTAACGTATATCTAGTGGTTAGTTAACTAACAAGTTGACTGTTGGATATGCCCCAAGGACGTTAAAACTTCCCGTTACTTACATAATAGTATGGGCCGGAAAATGAAGGAATTGAGTATACTTCTAAAACCATCATTAAATCATCACATCAAAAATAGAAATATTATCGATGTCTAAAAACATTCAAGGTGGTATATTCGTGTGTTTTTATATGATTACAAGTTTTCAAGACGATTTATGACATGGCTGCTTCTGTTATTATAATCGCAAGACAGACTATGATCTTGTTGACTATGATTATTATCAGCGGCGGATCTAGAGGGTAGTCGAAATTTGTGGAGAAGAATGTTAGCTATTAAAGTATAAAAGAAAAGCGTGCAAATAAGTCCATTAGTGATACAGACTGAAAACAGAAATTATGTTAATGTGCTCCTCCACAAGTTGCGACTACCCTCCAGATCCGCCGCTGATTATGTATGGCGTATACTTCTAAAACCATTCAACGACTTGTAGAAGGGAATAATAGCATTGAATTAACATCATCTAGAAACTGGGCGAAAAATTAAGCTTTGGACAAGAACGGAGAGAATATAATTATTTAGAAATAAAAAATGGACTATTGATTGTTGTTCAAATTCTCATAACTTTGTTGACAGTTGGGAGGGAACATGTTCAAATAGAAATAGAATCATTTTAGCATTCATATAGAAAAGAAGGAACTAAATTGGACTAAGATAAGAAAAGAATATTGTTTTATAAACAAGATTTTCTATTTTACAATGTATACATCTATCTGAAATAATTCATCTGTTATCAACAATGATGATTGGTTTACTAGGTGGTAGACCTTGCAATTCCAAAAAAACATATCGAAATTCAAACTTCCCACGTGATGTCTATAAACAGAAAGTGATATATTATCCAAAAAGTAGGAAATTTTTAAGTGGCGAGGGAATGTCCCATACAAGGTACATGAAGGAGAGATGATGACCTTTAAAGGTGTGTTTTCACTTGTCATATTTGTAACGGGAACTGGAGAAGAACAAATAAAATACATCTTCTTGATTGGCTTAGGGACGGGTTTTACGTTGTGCTTGGCATGTGCCGAACCAAATTGCTGAATTAAGTACATGAAAAGCACGGCGTCTAACATGATTAAGTTCGACAAAATCAATTAAGCGCGACAGAACTGACTTGGCTCGACTGTTATTGTCGCGCTACACGGCAGAAGCGCGACATCGAGTTAAACGTCGTGCTTGTCATGTGCCGAACTCAATGCATAAATTTATTTCTATTATTTTTGAAGCCAAAACGAGCCCAGGCATGCGCAAATGTGACTGTCAAATTGGCGCCAAGAATTTTTGTTCGTTGTGGTTTGTGGAGATTTGATAAAACCAATCCAGTCATGGCGTCTTATTCCAAGAATATTGACAATTGCGAGTCGTGCATGAAGCAAACAAAATATATCTGTATAATTTGTGGTATACCAGTTTGTACTTCCTGTTCTGTTGAAGAACTAGATGAAGACACAAGAGGCTGGATTGCATTTAGAAGTGTGGGCTACTGCTCAACTTGCAAGGTGGAACAACTAAATTCAGCACCACCAAGATATATATATATATTTCATTTATACCCCATTTGGCAAGAGTTCAGTTCAGGGGTCCCTTTTTACCTGTACTGCTGCAATCAAACTGCATTTCGATAACCCATTTCTTTAAGATATAATCTGTTCTTCAGTATAGTGCATCTAAAACTACAAGGTCTAACCAGTGGCACAAAATTATGTAAAAATTCTCCAGACACTGACTATCTGTAACCATACATCATCTGTATGTTTCAGCAATAACAGTAACAGTCGAAGAAGAAGATTGTGAGAGTGAAGAAAATGAAATTGATGATTCTCCACCTGCAAAAAAGAAAAAGTACAGCAAGAAACCAGGCAGAAAGACAACTTGGCCTGAGACTTTGTTGAATGATCTCATTGATATCATTACATCAGACGAATATTTAAAGAAAAAACTAATCTTTCAAAATGTTAAAAATCGAAAAAATGCTGAAATATATGAGAAAGTGCTAAAAGAACTAAAGAAGCGTCTAAATGCTAGAAATGTAACATGCAACTACACAGTCACCCAGCTCCGCAACAAATTCAAGAAAACAGTTGCAGAGTGCAAAAAGGCTGCCCTTGTAATGAAAACTGCCAGTGGCATTAAAAGATTTCAAGAAGAGAAAAACTATGGGGCTTGGTTTGGTCAATTATTTGCTTTAGTGAAAACAAGGGAAAGCTGTCAGCCAGAGCAAGCCATTGAACCAGGCGAGCAGTCTCTTATTAGTAATTCATTAGCAATTGAAAACTCAATTGACTCAATACAAGATTTTTTTGTTCCTGTGAAAAAGGATGCCAAGAAAGACTCTTCAAAGGAGAAGTAATCAAAAGAGCTGCTTGAAATCATGAAGCAACTGGTTGAGAAAGACCCCATGGCTGATTTTTTAAAATATGCAAAAGAGCAGGAAGAACGAGACAGGCAGCATGAGCTAGCCCTTGTCAAGTTGATATTAGGACATCCACCACAAACAATGCCATCTCAACCACAGCCTATGAATAATCAACACCCAGGATATTTCACTCAGCTCAACCACCAATATCCTAACAATCCAACTTATAGCTTGGATGGTCAAGGCTCTTCACTTAGAAGCTTCATGCATGAGCTGAATAACTTTAGTGACATATCTGCAGATAATAACATAACAAAACTGTAATATTTTTAAGCATATTTTGTTTTTTAAGTATTAGTCAATGTTTTTTGTTAAACTTCAAATCATAGAGCTCCTTCATGTGTCCTTCTTGTTTGCCAAAGTCAATTCTTTTTCCAGTTTGCACTCAAGTGTTTTTCTGATCTTAGCTGCCCTGTTGTCACGACCATCAAAAATCTTTCGACTTGTGCTCATCAGAAGAAGTTCTTGTATGGTCTCTCTGTTCCTTCTTTGGCCTGTTGCTGGATCAACTGATAAATCTAGCTTGGCAGGTAAAGCATCTCCACAATCCAAACAAATATTATGCAGAACCAAGCAGGCCAAGGTTGCAATATTTATCTCATAAGGATTGCTCTCAGATTTGCGTAATAAAAACCTCCATCTGCCTTTTAACTGGCCAAAAGCTCCCTCTATGACCATGCGTGCACGGCTAAGTCGGTAGTTGAAATACTTTTGGTCCTTACTCAATACAGCATTGGTATACGGTTTCATGAGAAAGGATTCAAAGGGGAAGGCAGAGTCTCCAAGTATCAGAGGTGGAATTTGAACACCAGCACTACCATCAGCACTACCGAATAAAAATTTTTGAAATTGTGGTACTCCTTCCGAGAATATTGCCACTATTGCTCTTGATACTCGCAAAGTTTGCTTAAATCGCTTGTCGTCATATGTAAACCAGACTTTATCCCACCATCCTGTATTTCTTGGCAACCTTCTGCATGACCTATTCCGTGATTTTGGTTCGTTGTTCTTAAATAAATACATAACTGCCAAAAGAAGTGACTTCTAATTAAGCAATCTTTGTTGTAGGATAATTGCCATTCCTTTAATTAACAAGTTTCAACGTTTTGATATTACCTTTTTCAGCAATAACATTGTAGTTCGATCATTTGCCGCCATTTTTGCAAGTTGAGTGAAAGCTGTTGCTTGGATACAAATATGATCGGACGTTAATCGGTGTATTAGGTTCGACGTTTAACTTGGTGTCGCTCTCGAGTCGTGCTATTGCCGAGCTTAATCATGTTTGGTTCGGCACATGAGAAGCACGACGTTTAACCGGGGCCTTATATATCAATTATTAAAATATATTCCTTTTTCTCCTCCTGTTAAAAACGATGGAAAATTGAACTAAGGATAGGAGTGAGAAAGAAGGAGAAAATAGGCCAATCAAATTTGAGCATTCAAGGTTCAATAAGAGGGTGGTGATAATTACGGAAGCCAATTGTCACATATTTTTGATATTCTTAGTATATCATTTAATATACCTGGTATATCAAATGATTTAGTTGATATACTAAGAATATCAAGTTTTTTCCTTCTTAACTATGAATATCAACTGATATATATAGTAAAGTCTGATATACCTGGTATATCAAATTTAATAACGTGAATTGGAAATTAACGGGCAACGAAAAATCACAAGTCACAGTTTTCTTGTCTTGCTCCCCATAATTGCAGACAACATTCCAACGATAACGCTATAGACTATATTAATAGAGATGGTCCAAAGAAGCGAATTTGGTGGTTGTAAGTCTATTGTTGACACTCAACCTGAATATAGGATGGAGTTTCAAAATTATTAAACAAAGGAAACGGGTGTTTTTGACTTTTAATTTTTCTATTTTCATGTTTAAGATTAGTTGTAAATGTATCATCATCATCATATTTGTATCATCGAGACCATATCTTAAATATCTATTTTGCTTACACATATATCGCAATTGGTTTTAATTACATCGAATATCAGCCAAAATTCATAGTAAAAATTGATATACTAGGTATATCATTCGATATTCTTAGTATATCGTTTGATATACCTAATATATCAAGTGATATTTCACGTGATTTTTGTGTTTTTTTACTTTTTTTTCCCGCCTGCCATAATATTATCGCACCCTCACCTCAGATCGAATTTGTGCTGCTGCACCATAATTCGTAAGATCACGTGATTCGTGCCGTAGCCCCTTTAAAGAGCGAGACACATCTGTCCAAACTCTAACTAATCAAAAACTTTCAAATTATTACATCTGCTTTACAGGAGAGCTCAATTAATGTATGTAGGAGGTGAATGTCAATTTACCTCCTTTGCTTCTGCATGAACCGTAGCTTTCCTCTTACTGCCAGAAACATAAAATTGGATTCTCATATGATTGACACCATCCACAACATATTCTTGAAAGCTGAATTTATAAATTTCAAACAGTAAAATGCCTTGTAAAGGTAGGCCAAAAAAAGAAGAAATGAGATTGACCTGACATGACGTCTCCTTCCTCGTGAAGTTTCCTCTCCATAGCCTTTCATGCCATCCCCAACTTCGTAGATTGCCTAAATACCAGAAACATCAATCATAACATTAGAAATAAAGTAAGGGAAGTGTTATGGGGAATTACATTTCGATAAATGTGCACTATTAGGAAAACTTAGGTAAGAGAGTTGGCGTGATAAAACCATGTAAAAGAAAGGGAATGCCTATACCAAAATCTTGATGATGAAGAAGAAGATTCTTAAATACGAGGTAATTTCAAAATTAATTTCTAGATTTCCATTTTTGGGGGGCCTAACTGCTGGATCAACCCCCATTTTTAGGTAACAAAAGAAATAGATACAAAGCATATTAAGACATACATAATCACTTTTTTTAATAATATCCAAGGCTTTTGAGTAAACAGCATTGGAACTGAAGCCAAATAATAGCTCATTTGCAACGTACCAGACTAATGCTCCTATACAATAAGTCAAAAACAAGAAGCATTATTAAAAAGTACAATCCATCTAGTGAAAAGAGGATGAAAATCAATAAAAACAATGTCACCTGCAACTCCAAAGCCAAACAGTAGTATCCCAATATAACTGACATCTCTACCAGCTTGTTTGACTGATAAAAATAATGTTAACAGATAAATAAAAGATTGCAGCATTAATAAGAAGTGTGAATTAGCCAAAAACCTTGTAAACAATGAACCTGTACAAAATACCCTTGAAATATGACTAATTTGCATAAAACAAAAAAGTTTTGTTCACACAGATTTGGCATTGATAAAAACACAAAGATGAAACATTAGTATTATGCCATACAATCAAACAAAACAGAAGATTCATAATAAATGGCTTTGGCACCTGTTGCAATATGGAGTTCACCATATTGTCAAGTATAATAAATTAACCTCACCTTTCTGACCGACTGTTACAGCACCTGCTTCTGGCTTCACTTGATCTGTTATCTCATTTTTGTTTTGCACATAGTTTCCATGATTAGCCGTTAATGACCGAATGGAGAAAGATTGAATACTTGCAGGAACTTTTGATTTTATTAGAGACCGACATGTTTTTTTCTGTAAGTTTATGAAAATGACTTGTCTAATATGATGCCATTTGAACATGGTCTAGAATTGATAAAATATGTTTGTAAAGGAGCTGTTGTTTTACCTTTCACCATTTGCGTCAACACTTATACAATTCATTAAGGGTTTGTGAGACTTTAATCATTCCTGTACAGCAGCCCTAAAGAAACTTCAACCGTTTGATTTGTTTAAACACTAGATTAAAGCTGTAAACAGACGATTACATCAGTGGGGCAGATTTCACTTTGTTTACATAGAAGAACTATGAGGTGGTGTGTGAAGATGTCTTGATTGTTCTTCTTCTTGTTATACTTATTTTTATTCTGGACTATTAAGGACCATTTTCTGCACTTGGTCATGACTTTTCAAAAGAAAAACATCACTTTTAAACAAATAAATTTTATCAATTTTTCTTATGCTCTCAAGCGAAGCTGGATTTCAACTTGCCCCACTGATGTAATCATAATAGAAGCCATAATGGCTGCAGGATCTCCAAAAAAGAGACTGACTTGTAAAAGCTAAATTATCTTTACATGGACATGTAAAGTTTCTTTGGCTGACTGTTAGTGTGTTTCCTAGACTTGGGGTAGTTGAACTAAACAAGCTAACATAAACAAGAGATCGTCTATTTTCAATGGAACAGAAAATCATACAACACAGGCTTATCATAATTATATGCATTTCAAAATACTGTGCCCACAAGTGCAACTTCTCTTTCCTCATTGTTATTTTTTTGGAGCGAGAGAAATCAAAAAAGCTAGACAACAAAACTAAAAGAGCATGAAGACACTATGTATTTAGAAGTTAACAATCAAATGTATACAAAATAGTAAGGCAAATTATATGTTCCTTTCTAACAAAAGACTAACACCAAATTTTGACAGAGCTAATCTTTGCAACCTATAAATTTGATAAACAATTCCTTATATAAAACATGTGTAGGCTACAAAAAGGATATTATTTGTACAACAATGTACTAGACCAGTGTTACTATAACAAGAAGATTTTAGATTAAAATAACATCACACAAAATGAACATTTAATTTTTCTTTTGTCGTTTAAGAATCTCCAGTGGCAATTCTAAATATTTCAATATCATGTCCCATTTTTGTGATTCCCTGTGTTAATTTAATATTTAAACCGAAGTATCTTTTTCGATGTAAAAAATGCATATTATATTTTTATCAAACATGCATCTAAAAGTTCTTCAAAAATTCTTCAGCAGAGATACGAGCACGTGCATTTAGAGCTAACTTCATTTCACTGATTTCTTTGTCAATTTCTTCCATAAATTGAATGACAAAATCAACCAATTTATTCTTGAACATTTGCTCTGTATGAAAATTTGTGATCAGGAAACTAATATCATAACCTTCAATAGGTTTCCGGCGCAAGACAAAGAAATTCTCAGCTCGCAGCATCATGAAACGCATGAATTTATGACACAAAATCCTCTCGATTTCATCAGCTTGCTTAACTGCAATGCTCACTCGCACTGAGTTTATAGATCCCTCTATCAAAACCTTTTCCTTTTCATTTCTTGCGATACAAAGTGGTGCCAGCAACAATTCTTTACTGCTTCGAACTTCAACTTCTGGTTTGACATGTCTTTCCACAACTTGGGAGGCAAAATTTTCAAGACACATTGCAGCTTCTAGAGTGGCGCGGACGGCATTCAAATAAGGCCTAAGCGTAGCAGCCATGTTTAACGAAAACTTTCAGATATATTACTAATAAGGCGACAAGTTCTGAGAGTCAGTTTCAATTATGATTTTATGTCCCACTCTGGCGGATAAACAGTGTCTCTCCACCCGAAAAAAGTACAATCTTGGTTCAATGAACGGGAAGACGATAGAAGGAAATACATGGTATTTAACAATACAGACTGTATTTAAAAAGAACAAATAACAATAGTTACTGGACATAAGTTTTGTAATTTCAATACATTTTTCAAAAATGTGTTTTGTATTTGTGGGATTGTGATAAAAATACATTTTATTATACATATCATTGTATTACACCTAACCTAAAGAGGTCTGCTGATTTATTAAAGTTTTCTCGGTCACGGTTGTAATAAACAGAAGTCATTCCATTCGTTCCAGTCTTCCGTTCTTCTCGTCAGCAAAATTCAAAATTGGCTACACCAGGCGCACGTTGGTGAGTTGGAATCATTTGTCAAGAGACTGAAAAGTATCTCTCATTTTATTTGTTACCATTGTTACTTGGTTAGCCAGTGTGTCAAATTCTAAATACCGAAGGCTATACTAGGCCAGATGTGCCTTAGAGTGCGATGCACTCATGGTGTTTTAGCTAATTGGAAATGATCACTGGAGGTTGCCTTGATGGTTTGTCACTTGCTTTGTCTCAAATCAGTTTTACAGTTACAGAATTATCAAAAAAGAATTACAAAAGTAATGTTACAGAGTTGAAATTAGTAAGTTAATTACTTAATCCCGTTTTTGATATCTACTATTTGACACCCAGTTGTTGGTCTACATTCTTCCAAAACAGCAATATTTCCATATATGGAAACAATTTCCTTACCACCAATGTGCTTAATTCCGAACAGCCTTCCTAATTCTGAATACCAAAAATACAGTCTGTTAAATACTAACCACATCAACAATAATGCATACAGTGTGCGTTGTCAATCAAATTAAATCCTAAACCTAATGAACACAAAACTGTCCTCTCTGCGATGTAATTACGTGATGTGGCTCTATCTAAACTATGAATCTGTAGAATTCCTGTTTCGACGTGTATATATTCAGAGATATCAACATGGTGTAGACCATTATTTCCGCACAAGTGATTCTTCACACTGATAATTGTTGTTCAACGTCTTTTCTATGTCATAAACATTTTAGTATTTGTAGCGATTTTGTTGAGTATGGATGTATATTTTGTTAACCAGACAGGTCTTTTTATTACTTGTGTTCGGAATAAGACAGGCTGTTCAGAATTAGGCACATTGATGGTATCTGGAAATAAAATTTGAAATCTATTGGGAAACAGATAAGGAAACTGAAATTAGGATTTTCCATTTCTGCAACAAATATTATGAAAATTGAAATTAAATAGATATTTGCTCTCAATTCTTTCAAAATTTTGAACAAATTACACGTTTTTTTTAATAAGAAATTGCTTAATAAGGAATCTACTAGTAGCTTTTAAGAAACTTTTAGAACTAGAAAAAAATGATGCTTCTGATAGTCAGAGGACTATTTTAAAATTGATGATTTTAACAGTACATACATCGTTTTAGAAGAGTAAATAAATGGAAAAACATAGTTTTAAACCAAACCGTCTCTTGATTTTATTTTTATTTGGGTTTATATAAAGAAACACCGTAAGAAACTTTTGGAACTAAAACATAGGTCTAAAATAAGAAACTAATAGAACTAGATTCTTAAGCTTTGTGAAATTACAAATTCCTGATTTCCAGATAAAGAAATCTGTTTAAAAATGGTAGACTTCTTCTACGAAGGAAATATATATAGCAGTGTCGTACCAGACAGGACACTGGTGTGCATACTGGGGTAGGTGCTCTCAGTCAACACAAATTGCCAAAGAAGAGAATTTTTTCTGACGAGCATTACGCTCAACTAGCAAAGCTTACGCTACACGAAGATGGAAACAAATAATGTATATATGTAAAATTCAAGTTCCTCTTCAGACTATTCATATTTGAAGATGGAATATTCCAGTGATATGTCCGTTATTTCGAACTTGCAAGGGACCAGAGATTTTGTTCAAATAGCAAATGCTCAAAATAACCGAAGTTAGTATAATGTGTAAAAACATTTACAGGTTCAATTTCCCCATGAGTTACCGCCCCATCCATTCTCAGGAGAAGAAAAGTATAAAGAAATATTAAAAAACAGTTTACTGTGTTTTTCTTTATTGTTAGATTGAAAAGATCATTATTAGACTAAAATTCAACTTTTCTTTTTGTTTTTACTTATATTTTTTATAAAAGTTTCAATTAAGGGATGGTATTCGAAAAAACGTTCGAAATAGCGAAATGTTCTAAATAACGGGGTTTAAAATAAGCAGCATAGATTATAAGAGTTTCTTAAGGCAAACTCCAGGGACCTGTAATAGCGAATGTTCGAAATGAGCAGCGTTCAAAAATAACTGAAGTCTACTGAATTTTTGAAAAATATTTTGCAACAGCTTTTCAAAACAAAAACTATTTTCGTGGCTTTTCATGAGTAATCATCCAGCAGGTTTCATGTGCTCCATCATGGATCTAACTTTCAAGTTATAATAAATGCCTTTCAATGAAATTAATTAAATAATGGACTAGAACCCAAGTGATTCAATTTCGATTTGTTTTGAAGAATCTTTGAAGTGCTGCAAATATGATGAGTGTAAAATATGTCACTAATCTCTATTGTAGATACTATTTAGTTTTAATATATGGTGATTACTGTAATCAACTTTGAGGCCCATGAAGGGCATTGGAAACTCTTTTTTTGGTAATTTTTTTTTGGCTTAATTCTCCTTTAAACAGATAGTTTTCATTTGTATTTGTACACGTTCTTTACTTGGCGATTACCTGGAACGACCCATACTTTGATGAATAAAATGTTAAAACCTGTCTCTTTAGCCTTTTATCTTCCGTGCTTTTTAAGCTGTGTGAATGAGTAATTAAGCAGCCAAAGTTATTTTTGTTTTAAGAATACATAAAAATATTCCCCATTTAGTAATTAAAATTTAATACTGAAATTCATTTTAAAACTATTTAAGAGATCCTAGAATTTATAATTCTCTTTGTTGTCCAACCCAAACTTCATGGCTTAACAGAGTATGCTTGTTAATACATCTTTTTGAAGTTCTTTTAACCTTTATGTGTATTTCATATGCAAAACGTGTCTCAACATTCAAAACACCAACTTCTCGTTTGATAACAGATATACAGTTCTATCGGACATCTTGCCATAAAATTCAGGACTCCAAATAAAGGTTGACTTCTTCGCGAAGGCACTGTCTGTAGTACACTCGCAAAAACTATATTTGTTGTCACAAAAAAAGTTGGATTTCAAGAGTTGATTTCAACATTTACTATTATAAAGAAATAGTAGTTTAGATTGCTTTTTCCAGATAAGGTAATTGTTTCCACGTGGAAATATTGCTGTTTTAGAAGAATGTGCCCTACTGTTGACTGAAATTGAAATTTCTCAAATTTCAAAATGTGTTACCAAAACTAGTACCAGCCCCCAGGAACATTGACCTTTGTAGTTTGGAGGGAGAGAGACACTACAGGCTTCTACGTTTAATATATATTATGTTAAAGTATTATAATATCTTTTTTATTGTGCTAACTTTATGTGCTATGCACACAAATTAAGGTTTTCAAACTTTGGTTTCATAGTTTACTACAACCACAGGTGTAATCCATTTTCAAATTATTTATTTTGTACCACTTTATCAGTTTTTTGATAAAAATACAGGTTCTTCAGTGCATGATTATCACAGATGTAATGAGAATGTGGATGTCATGCTCATTTACGAAATTCATTTAAATCGCAAGAAAAAAATACGAAGAATAATTCTTGTGATGAATTCTAATTGTTATGTTAAAAATTCTTTGGATCATTCCTTTAGGGTGTAAGAAAATTCTAATGATACTTTCGCTGTGATCTTTCACATCTTTTATTTTGCATTTCCATTGATGTAAGTGTATACAAGCGTTTCTATTGAATCTGTTAAATATGAGTTAATGAAAGTTATTGAAAGTAAAAATATATATTCCTGCTGGTTCTTGAGGTTTCATTTGAAGCAGTTGAAAAAGGAAACTGATTTTTAGGTAGCTACCTGAAATCTGTAAACCAAAAGTTTCCAAACATTTTTATCCGTAATCAAAAGAATTCAATGCTTTACATGATGTAACTACAATGAGAAATTATTGAAACTTGAAAACATAATTGAAACAGTTGGTTGTATAGGGAGAAATACAATTTCCATATTTCTATCTACATAATTTAACAATGAACTTTAAACACATTTTTCTTTTTTAGCTTGCTCAAAAGTACGGACCTGAAGCAGAAAGACATTTATTTCGTTGTCTTTTATCGTATCTTGATTTTAGTAGTGATAGTAGTGGAAATCGAGAAATTCCACAGGTAAAATAACATTTCTTTATCGAACATCTGTCCTATAATCTCTGTAATAGGGACCTCAAACAAATACCATGACATTGAGGATGGCGATGTGAGTGAAAGAAAGGATTCATTTTCCTTGTGGATTTTGTTTAGAAAGAAAATCTATTTTATACTATGTCATTAGGAAAATTTGGATGGTTAATTACATCATTAACACATTAACAAACACATAACAATGTGAATTGTTATGTTTTGAAGTCATACTGAAACAAACACGCAAGAATACGAATATCTTGTATTGCTTTTATCCTGCTTCGATAGCCATTTCTTTTGTCTTATTTTGTCAATCAAGCTTTTAGTTATAACAGACCAAAGTAAACTTTCATTGTTTTCCGAGTACTCTCATGTTGTCGTCCTCGTTGCCATTGCAGATGCTTAGGTTCCCTAAATGATTATTGTTGTGAAAAGTGATGAAGAGATTAAAATCCACTTCATATACTATTTAACTGTTTTATCAGGTCTAAAATTTATAAGTGGAAAATGTATTTTAAAGAATATTTCAGAATATACAAATCATGCCAAAATGTAAAGAAAATGTGTTTTCTTAATTAACACACACCTTAGAAATAATCACGAAAAGAAACATGTTTCATATTTTGTTGTCCAATGAGAAAACGTCTTGCAGTATTGAAAAGTTTTAACTGCTGGAGATTTGGGTATAGACCTCAATTTCATGCAAAATGGGAAATGTGCAAAATACTGTATTTTAAGCCGCTCTTACACGGTCATATTTTGCATCATATATGATATATGAAACACCTGTTCATACTTATTATGAGCAGTGTTCTTACACGTTCATATATTTTCCAATGCTTTTATCATTCTTTCTTTTTGCGCTTAACACGAGTGACAACAAACTTATTGTTGCTGCTGTTATTATTGCAGTTATCGCAATACAAAAAAAGCAGAAAACGAAGAAAAGAAAACATTGGGTAAAACCATGACTTTCCAGAAGATTGGAACATGGAATTTATGAAACCTTTGCTTTCCGATTTACAGCTAGAGCACGATGAAAGTAATAATCAAAATTATTTGTGAATGTCAACAGAAAATTTTGACGAAATTCACGCGCTTAAATTATGAAATAACAATAAATAAAAGTTACTTTTTCTCTATCTTGTAAATAGCAATTGTTTCAACGCTTCGGCATGGCTGGGAAACATATTTTGATTGGTTAATTTTTATCAATCAGAAACAATAGATTTATATGATCATATGTATATGAAGAAATATTTCAAAAAGTTGGATCATATACAGATTTTCATATGATCATACATCATATGAGGTATTTTACACCGTCAAATTATGTGATCATATAAAATATGACAGTGTAAGAGCGGCTTTAGTGAAAAATACGACATAAATACATGAACTCAATTCTTACTACTATTAATCTTTGTATTTCTCAAAGGTTCAACTGTTTTTGGAAGAGTGCCAGGAACTACTAACGAAACCGAATTTTGCTTCAATTTTATGCTACGCCCTTGAAAAACCAGAAGCTTTGCAAAAGGTTGGTCAGATGTTTTTATTTCAGCAGATGATAGACTATCAAATTTAATTGTATATAACCAATCACCTTGCATTATGTTGAAATTGAACTTTGGAACCATGTGTCCCTGAATAATCATATTCAATAAATTATATTCAATAAATTTGTATTGCCCACTGACAAGTTTAGATGATATTTCTTTTACCCAATAAGGAAATAAACAGGTCCTTTTTCAAGTTAGCAAATAATAGCCTAAGATAAAAAAAACATAATTTTGACCTTGTTTTCATTAAAATTCTGATGTTGTTGGTTGACCCCTGGAGTGAATGAGGTTAAAGAAAAATCTTGTTATTGTTGGTGCCACATTACCCAATTTGGGGACCAAACCCTATGTTTATCATTCTAAAATCAGTTGGAAAATTTTCTACACAGTTCGGATACCTAAACAACCCAAAGATTTTGGCCTAGACACCCAATCTAGGAAAAAATAAACATCCTTTTTTTGGTCAGTCCCTATCAAATTTAATGTATTATTTGTAAATTTCTCAAAAAAATTGTTTAAGACTTTCAAGTACTGAGAAAATGTTTGAACTCATAAAACAATTCAGTCAGACCTTTATTTTACCCATTGTACTGCATGATAAATATTGTCAGAAAACTTTGTACAGTCAATTCTCTCAATAGCCAACGTCTTGTGTTTCGAGTCATAAGTAAAATAAACATTGAACAGAAAAGCTTCTGTTTGGTATTAGTAAATTCAGTTCAGATTGTTTTGATTTTATTATTTTTTTTAGTCAATAAAGCCTTCTTTGCAGTTCCTGTACTTATTCAGTAAAATTCTCAAATTATCTAAAGTACAAGAGGTAAAGATTTTGAACTTTTTCTTTTTTTGAGGTATACAGTATTGACCAAAATGGATGACTAATATAATATACTATAATATAATATACTATAATATACAGATACTCGAGAGGACATTCTGCTGGAGGTTCTTCTTTTTCTTATAAGTCGTCCAAGAAGCCTAAATTATCAAAGAACATCGCTAACAGATTGCTGGCATTTTGTGAGAAAAATTGCAGGTTGACTGATGAACAATGGAAACATGTAATGTTTTCATTAAAATGAAGAACCCAAGTATCGCAATTTTATGCATTTTATAGATGCATGTGAAGACCTCCTAATAAAAGAGATTCTGAGTGCTACATTCTTACTGTAAAGAAGGCTGCAAAAGTTATGGTCTGGGAGCCATTTCATCTAGTGGGAGGTGTGGATTATGGTTTATGCCAAAAGGGATATCCATCAATAGAAGTGTCTATCTCAATGTGTTGAAAGAGAAGATACCACAATTTATGGATATTTATGACTGCACCCAACAGACCCTTCCAACATGATGTAGCTCTGTGCCACCAGACAAAAGCTGGCTTAGTGACTCAGGATATCATCTCCTGGCGTCCAGGCTTGGAAATTTCCCAGATCTTAACTCCATTGAGAACTGTTAAAAGCAGAAAGTTGTTGTGCACAACTGTACTTCATTTACTCAACTGTGAGTTGCTTGGGCTAATGAAATTATGTCTGAATACTGTAGAAAATTCTGTATTTCTATGCCGAAGCAGTGATAAAAAAACCCAGATTTTCACACCAAATATTAAAATTATATAAATATGTGGCTATGCTTGTGAAGTTTATTTTTGAAAGGAAATGTATTCCTATCAACATGAACGAAATAGTTCACTAATCACAAAAACTGTTATTTTAAAAAAATTAAATATATCAATAGTGAGTCATCCATTATGGCCAATACTGTATATTTCAAATAGATTATTTCAAAACAATAGTTGTTATATTTATTGCTTAACATTCTCAATGTTTACATCTGATCTTTTGCAGGTTGTTTTTGGAATTGGTTTACAAAATTCTTTAAATCTAGAGTTCAAGGCAGCTGGTGCGTCATTTACTTAACTTACTAGTTGCCCAAACAGAAAAATCCTGTTTGTCATTGAATTTTTGATTTTCAATTTTTCAGATTTTTCAAACTTTGATAATCATATTATTTCATTCTCAATAGCACATACTTTCGTGAAGCAGAAATTGCCAGAACTTTTACGTTCATACATTGATTCAGGTAAAGTAATAATTTCACAGCAGTGAGAGGAACATAATAAAATATTCATAAATATCAGACATTTTATAGAGAATGTAAATCATCAGATCCACTAAAAAGGTTTTCATTTTTGTCACAGTATTTGTCATAGCTGCTTAAATTTCTGTGTTTTGTTTCACTATGTTAAAATTCTTGAATTTAATTGTCAATTAATTTCTCCAAAAAGCATTATTGTCATTTCTGATTAAACTTACATTTAGAACTTTGTAATATACCTGCTCAAGAAGGAGCTGGTCTTGGTGACGTAGCTATTGAAGTTCTTCATTTGCTTATATCGTATCTTCTACACCCTCCTACTGAAGAGAAAGTCATTCAACAAGAACAGTTACAGTCATTTTTAAATTCACTTCGAAAGGACTTTCCAAGGGAGCGGGTACCTGCTGTTCTCGCACCATTGTTATATCCATTGAAACTACAGAAAGAACTTCATCAATTAGATTTAGACGTGGGTGGTCTAACGTTACCCAATGTGAGTGAATCGGCCATTTTACAATAACATTTGATTTGCTAATAGAAAGTTGCTAAAATAACATCACATAATTATTTTTGTTGTTTCGAATGTTACTTATTAGTATGTCATAATTAACTTCGTAACAAAGCTTGATATATAGACTTCTGTATGTGACATAATTTTTGGATAGGCCTATTGACTATGTTGGTGACAAATTAACTATATAAAGTTCTTTCCATTACAGTTAAGTTCACTCTCTGGATTAGCGAGTTAACAATAATATACTTAGAAAAAGTGGGGCATTCTAAAAAACTAGAAATTTAAAAACTTTCAGACAATCTATTAGTCTCAATTATGTGATGATCAAAAAAGTCCTGCAATTATTATCTTCTACTGAACATTCTTGAATAAGCGAGCTATTATTCATGTTTTGTAGATGGAGACGTTCTTGTGTGATATGATGGAAGAGTTGGGCTATGGGTGTATAGCAACTAGGGAAGATTGTCGTGAAATGTTACTTAACCATGGCATTTCAAATATTACCGCAAACACAGTATCTAAAGTGCTTGGTATGATGATCCGTACATTAGGTGGACTGGAAGGAAATAGTTCTTTTCCAATTGCTTCAGGAAATCTGGAAAATCAACTGCAAACATGGAATATTGACATTTTTGTGGATGTACTCAAAGAAGTTGTGCCCAACCTGAATTGGGTGCAAGTCATTCAAGAGTTGGATCATCCCGGTTTCATTATAAAAGAGGCTAAAGGACTACAGCTTATTGTTTTTGCATACCTAAAAGCTTCAGGCAGCACTAGTTTCCCAATCCAAATGATTTACAAACCTTGGAACAATTCACGTGGACAGGTATGCCATCATTTTCTTGTGATAATTTGTAGAGATGGTAATTACTCTTCAGTCCAGTCATAAAAGTTTGCCTTGTCCCAGTGCGCGAAATCTTCAAAAAGTCTCGGTGTAGGAGTGTTTTTTTATTGAAACACCAGACAATATTGCTTGCCATTCCTATAGAAAACAATCCTGCACAGGGACTTTTTGAAGGACTAGACACTGGGTAAACTTCACTGTTGCAGTAGCAGGGCTTGCCAAATTGGTGTACGTACACTCATATATACAACTACTTTAATCAGTGTGCATGCATCTTTCACAAACTTACTTACGTAAAGATCAATATTGTACATCTTCCGCCTTAAAAGGAAAATTAAAAGGAAAGAATATCGTATTTGATATAATAATATACATCTTTGTTGACATAACTTCACTTCCCATGAAATTTTATTTTCCTAAAATAAAAAATGGTAGCACAGTTGTTGAATTTGAAGACGAGAGTCATCGTTGTACATTTCATTTGTACTGAAAATAGAAGCTTTTTTTACTGAAATTACGTACAGTCTCACAATTTTACCTGTACGTTGATGTACAGAATGACGGAAAATGTTGTACACTAGCGAGTGTTGCCTAAAACAGAATTGGCAAGCCCTGAGTAGTCTAATGCTGGGTTTACATTATTCGATTAAACCAATCGATTTTGATTTTTACAACAATTGTGTTAGCTTTCACAAAGAATTTAATTTATATTTCCTGAAATTTTAGTTATCATGGATCGAGTGTGCTTTGTTCAATTCAGATATATTTTGTTTTGGTGATTTACCTTGTCATCATGTTGTCTTGGACATCTTGAAATCACCTCCTGACGACTCAAACCGAGAAATTCGTACTTGGTGTGTACTATTATTATAACTACCAGCATCCCGGTAAAACTTTTTACTGGTTCATTGTGTGGGAAACAGTACAGGCGAAGGAGGGAATGGAATTTTTTGTAGAAAGGAAGAATAAACTTGAAAAAGGGGGATGGTGCAAAAATTTGGGGGGGGGGGGGGGGGAGGGCTGATGTTTTTATTAACCTTTCACAGTTTCATTGACTGCTGAATCATAGTCAAATCTTACTGGAATGCACTCTAAATCAATCAGGTATCCATACTTAAGATCTAATCCTCACTTTAAGTAAGTCATTATGCCATCTATAATAACTAAAACGGAAACTGCCACAAGCTCTAGTATCAATGTGTTGCTGATTTTCTCATTTTAATTTTGTTAATTGAAATAAACCCCCTTTCCAACTATTAAAGACGTCATTCCATGACATCAAGATTAAGCCGTCCAAGAATCACTGCATCGAAAGCCATTATTGTTTTTTATCCAGGCCACATCTGTGATTAATATCGGTTATTTTGTTTCAGGAAATCTTTGGATCTTGTTGAAATACTGTTACATTTATCAGAATCTAGTAACTATGAAAGTGTCCTCAAATTGTTTGCTTGGCCTGTTAAGAATTGTCCTGACATCTTGATACTAGCTTTGCTTCAAGCTCAGGTACTGGTTTTCAAGCTAAATTTTTGTTTGTTGTCTTTAAGAGGAAACATAAATAGTTACTTCATTTTTACTGGCTATTATATGAAACTTTCCATTTAGACAACATGGCAAACTCTACGTAATGATTTAGTATCAATGTTGATGCCCTTGTTTTTAATGAACCATCCAAATTCAATGAGTGTTCTTCACTATGCTTGGCATGGTCAGGTAAAATCCTAACATATTTGTAAAAAGAAATTTCCTTCCTCTGTTGTTGTATCTCCAAAAACGTCTGGCAGGTCTTGACAAATATTTTGTGGTATATTTGATTTTCTAACCACTGTTTACAGTTGTCTTTAACAACAATTGATTTGTTGGAAGTTTTCTTTCATTGTTCCGTGCAGGGTCAGTCACTGACTATCAGACAGCTTGTCATGCAATCAATGGCCGATTGGTATGTTAAGGCTGATAAAATGGGTGATCAAGTTGAACAACAGACTCGCTTGTCACGTATTTTAGATGTAGCTCAAGATCTGAAGGTTGGTGGGGCTAACACTGTTAGTAAAATATATTCTTATATTGGTGAATTACTTGTTTTTTCTATTATTTATTATTTATTGATGTTTTCTTTAGGCTGTAAGTTCACACTCGTTCGTGGTTGGAATTCTTTTTGTCACTTTAAACATAACATTCTGCCTATTAGCTCTGTTAAAAAGAGTTTGTTTTGCTCGCAGGCTTTATCCATGCTCCTCAATTCATCACCGTTCTCCTTTGTAATTGATTTGGCTGCATTGGCATCTAGACGAGAATATTTGAAATTGGATAAATGGTTGACTGATAAATTGAGGGAACATCAGGTATTTTCGTTGTTTATTTATTTATTTTTCATATTTCAGAAATATTCCAAATCATAGGGCAGAAAACTTGGGAATAATCCAAACAAAAGCAAGTTTAGCAAGCTTGTTGATCAGTTTCATAAGTTATTTTCAAGGTCTTTTTATTTTCATTTCTGGGGAAGAGTTTTGCAAATAACGTGATAAAAAAATCTTGGTTTTCTATATTCATAAAAAATTAAAATTTTGAATTTGCAGCCATTCCAATATCTTTCAAGCAGTGAATAAATTTTACCAACTTTAAAATCCCATTTATCCTGCTTTAAATCCTTTCATTCTAGTTATGTTGAATGGCACCTGGCTCTTCTTTTGTGATGTTATGTCTAGTTGAGTTTTTCTCAATAAATTTGGATAATATTAACTTGGCTGTTTCTAAAAGGGGCATTTTGTTGATAGTTTATTTTATTCAGTAAGATGCAAGACAGTTCAAGGTCATTATAATATTTGTTTCAGTAATGAAAAGTTTGTGTGCACTTGAAAATGTGATCGTTAAGTATATCAAGTGAAAACTTAAAACTTATAGTTTAACTCTCCTGTTTTTCTTTCTTTCCAGGAACCATTTGGTCAAGCACTTGTTAATTTTTTAAAACGAAGATGCCCACACCTGCTAGGTATAAATGACAAAGATTTACCAAAGGCTGTTCAACTGCCGCCTGAAACTATCACAACCACTCTGTCTTGTTTACAGTTGCACATTAGGTAGAGTAACGTTTAAATTATATAAAAACACAATAGAAACTGTGACAGCAGTTCAACTTGTAATAATGTGTATCTTTTCATTGGCATATCTAGAACTTTGGCAAGTTTTTTGGAGGAGGGATAAAGTTATTTAGAGTACAAAAGAAAAATGTGATGCAAGTAACCTACCCAACATTTAAGATTGAAAATAAATTTCATGACACTACACTCGTCCACTTTTTTTTACCTAACATAAGACCTGCCGCATTTAAGCATCATAATGATCATAATGTCTGGCTTGAACAATGTTTTTATTTGGATTTCTGCTTTTTACGCAGATCATCCCAGTAAATAGACTTTGATGTGTTTTAAATCCTTCAAATTTTCTAATTTTTACCAGTGGATTTAGTAAAGATACTGGTGATTTAATTCAAGTGATGCTTTCAAACCACAGTCCCTATATGAACAAAGCTCGTCCAAATAATCCACTTATCATGCCGCCGAAAAGACAAGATGGAACCACTGGCTTTCCAACGTCCTCCTTGTCTGGAATGACTTCCTCTCCTATTGGTAGTCAAGTAAGTTTATTATACTTGTGTATGAAATTAGAGTGTCAAAACAAAGAAAAAACGAGTGTTATTTTTGTACATGTGTAAGGTCAGATTTCAAACATGTCCAGTGGTACTTGACATTGATTACTTTCTTAATGAAACATTTTAGTCAGCTATGATAAAATATTTTGCAAAAGGCTTGCCTGCCTCTACAGCAATTCCAAAACAATTGAAGATATATATAAGCAAATTTGTTTTAGCTTTTCTTTTGTTTACATTATAAAAGTGTTGAATTGCCGTTCATATCTGCTAAATCATGTGGCTATGCTGTTGTTTGTATAACGTATAATAATTTAAAATGTTTGTCCATTTGAATATGTGATAGCAAAAAAGTCATGCAGCCATGTTTAATGTATGGCCGAAAGTTTTTGGTAGCTTACTGTGTTATCATTTTATGCTTTATATATAACGATAATGATTAAATTTAATCTTTAAGTATATAAATGAAAAGTATGTTTTGATACTTTCACTGGATTTGTTGTCTTTTGCAAGCATCTTAACTCTCTTGTTTTTAGTAGTACAAGAGATTGGATTGTCTATCATACTTTTTATACAATTTGCATTCTTTATAAAGTTCATTCATGTCCTTGTTTAGCCAGATCCGTTTTCTTCATCAGTATTTGGTGGATTGTCATCTGCATTTAGTAGTAGCACAAACAACTCTCAACTTCCTGGATTTGGTGGCGGCACAAGTGGTTTTGGGTCCGTCTCATTCAGTGGTTTGGGTAGTTTAGCATCTTCAATCCAAGTTTCGAAAACTGGCCAAATAGGTAACAAATCTTTGCAGTTTGCAGTGCTCACTTCTTATTTATTATCTGTCTATCTTTTCACTGATTGCACAATTTAAAGGGTTTTCAAAAAGTATTACATTTATTTACTGGGTGTTGTGTACAAAACATTGTGGCATCCAAGGATAACTTTCTTGATAAGAGTTGAAATTTGCAGTACCTGACTACTTTACTAATG
The DNA here is from genome assembly GCA_039566895.2 of Turritopsis rubra. Lineage (NCBI taxonomy): Eukaryota > Metazoa > Cnidaria > Hydrozoa > Anthoathecata > Oceaniidae > Turritopsis > Turritopsis rubra. Next base: position 4,306,231 of record CM077629.1, on the reverse strand, counting down.
GCCAATTTAAGGATACGGTATACGTTTTGAGTCTATTGAGTCTGGTTTTTTCGTAAACAACATTTTTTTAATCTTATACCATTGGAAAGTTATCAGCTATCAAATGATATAAAACTTATTTGGAAATTTTTGAAAAGTAAAAACTTTGAAAAACACACATTTTCTTCACAAAAGAAGCTACTTAGTCTCAAGTGCTAATTCCGAGCATTTTAGAATCACGAATGGTGTAAGTAAAAACGTTTTTCAATTAATTTCTTCTAAAAGCCTCGTTTCCAAGTTATTTAACTTTCCGTGTGAAGTGCATTTTTTTTCATTCAATTTCTTACTTTGTGATATAATATCTTGAGTATAATTTAACCTTTGGCAAAACAAGAAAAAGCTGTTTGAGATAAACCTATGTGGCTTGAACATGAAAACAGGCTCTCCTGCAGAGCTTATTCAGTTTTTAAAGGAGATCCAAAATGTAGTAATGTAGACTTCACTAAAAAAATAACATGAAAAAGCCTTTCAAAGGTTTTGCAAAAGATCACAACTCAAGAATGCTCATTAGGGGGTGACACTTTGACAGGTGATATATTTTAAAACCATGTCCATTTAAATTATACTTATTCAAAAAGTGTTGAAGACCGATCTAAGAAAATTAGAATCAAATAGTACGAAAAACTTTTGTTTGGAAATAAATCACCGTCCAGAAAAAAAAGAAACGCATAGCTTTACCATTGAAATGCTTACAGTTTTTTAGATGGATTGCTTAGAAAATATATTTTCAATTTTTTATTATACTGTATCCTTAAAGGGTTTTCAAAAAGGTTTTGATTTTGTATCTTCTTTGTAACTGAAAGCCAAAAATGGATGCTTGACGCAAATACTAACACTCGATATGATTTGAAACCTTTGCTATAATTGCTTGAAAAAAAATTTATTGTGCTTTTTAATTTCTGACAATACTTGTTCTGTTTCTAGGTTTTGGTGGACCAAGCAGTCTGTCAGGTGGAGGAATCGGGGGAAGTATGTCCGATGCATTTTCTGCAGTTGGAAGTGGTATGAATGTTCAACGAAGAAACAATCCTCTGCCTAGCCTTGGAAATACTGGGTTTTCAGCATTCAATCAGCCATCGGTCAGTATGGCAGCTCAAAATCGACAAACAGACCGCTTAAAACAAGGTAGGTTTATTTTCCAACCACCCCGGTGTAATTGAATAAGAGATAACATTACAGTTAATGTTCAGTTGAGTGTATATAATGATGCAGAAGTTTTAAAAAAAGTTGCCTAGAAAATAAGAAAGTCTTTTAAAAGGAATTTATGGTATGGCAATTACTTACAACAAATATGTGTCACTTGAGTTTAGTTCACTTTGTCTTTTGGATAATAATGTTTGACCCAGAAACTAATATTTTTGTTCAATATGAGGAATTTGTTGCAGTGGTCCATAGACGGGAGCCATTGGCCGTCACCATTTTTCTGCAAAGTTTTCTGTATTTTGTATTGTACCAGTTAATTTTCTTGATGCAGTTTGTAATGTTTGTAAATGTTGCACTGTGGCTACTGATTTTTAATGCCGATGTCCAGTGTTCTTGTCAGTTGTTATTGCTATTTAAATTTTAATTTAGCTGCTGCAGCTGGTGATATTTCCGCAGTTGTACCTGGAATGGATCAGAACTTTTCGAAAGAAGTTGACGACGAAGCAAATAGTTACTTTCAAAGAATTTACAACCAGCCACCGAACCCTACCATGTCAATTGATGAAGTGTTAGAGATGTTAAAAAAATTCAAAGATTCGACTGACAAAAAGGAACGAGATGTGTTTCTTTGTATGTTAAGAAACCTTTTTGAAGAATATCGATTTTTCCCGCAGTATCCAGAGAAAGAGTTACATATAACAGCTTGCCTATTTGGAGGTATCATTGAGCAGGGCCTTGTCACGTAAGTTTTCATTCTGATAATTTCGAAATATAACCTCAGTTATACAGACCTATCAATTGGGAGTCATTCCTTTGAATTTTATTTAATTATTATACTTTCTGTTCCTGTGTGGTTTTGTGCGTTCGTTTTTTATCGGATAATTCTTGATGGCTGTTAGTGGAGGACACTTAAATTCAAGTTTTTACTGAATCTAGGTGGAAAATGTTCAATCTACATTATCAGACGCAACTTCCATTTTTCCAAGGTGGAAAAAAATCACGACATTTTTTAGCCTAGTGGAGATTCGGCTTTACACACATCGCCATCTTAGTATTAATTAATAAGGCCCAAGTCCAAAATTTGAGAAAATCAAGAAAAACTATTTGAAGTTTTCCTTGCCTTTACAGGAAGCATGAAGTTTTCACTCAAGACTTAATTTGTCATTGTCATAAGATATCTTAGTTCAAAGTTCTAAGTACTTTAGAAAGAAGCCCACAGCATCAGAAAGTGAAAAACCCAATTTTCAAAAAAGGCCTCTAAGATTGGGGTATGTGCACTTAGGCCTCTTTAATACTAAGGTAGCGAATAACTGCTTTTTTTTCCAAGATACATGTTCAAATGTTTCAACTTGCAAGTTTGAAAGAGAATGAGCTGTAATGAAATAGAAATATTGAAACATTATTATAAAATTCTTATTTTGTAGATATATGGCTCTAGGTATCGCACTACGCTATGTTTTAGAAGCATTACGAAAACCCCCAGGGACCAAGATGTACATGTTTGGAACAACAGCATTGGATAGATTTAAAACAAGGTACAATTGTCTGTTAGGGAAGCAATTCTGTTAACTTTTAAATTTTGGAATTCATGTTGGAATTCATTCACACCAATTTTTTGGCATCATTTAAGAAATCAGGATGGTGATGAATATGTAAATAGAAATATTAGAACTAATTACAGGAGAGATAAGGTTAATACTGCAGAAATAGTTTGAGAAAATGGTTGAAATCTGATTGAAATTTTTTCTTATGATTTAGACTAAAAGACTATCCTCATTATTGCCAACACTTGGCATCCATTCCACATTATAAAGACTTTCCTCAAATACTTGTTGAATATATTGCATTCGGTCAAAGAAATCAAGAACCACCTAGTTCTGTTATTGGTCGAAATACCATGGTGAGAGTCATCTCACTTTTTCTGTTATTTTTAATATGCATTTTAAGTGTTTTCCAAATTTAACATTTTGTTTTTGTCTGCATCTTAATAAGTATTTCTGAACTACTAATTTTTGTAATTTTCCAAAGCTTAACTAGTTTCATTTATTTTATATTAGGCAAACTCTCCAGTCTTTTCTGGTAATATTTCATCTGCTAGCAGAATTTCTGGTATAAATACTCAAACAGACTCACCTACACCACCTCCTCTATCGCAAGGACCGATTCCTATTTCTACTGCTAAATCGACATCCAGCATTGGTAATTCTTAATATGTTGATTGTTCTGATTAGTTGATAGTGTGTTACTTGATGAAAGTAATGTGAAACACTTTCTAAGAACATTCTGAAACTATAGATAAGGGTGCTTAGGACAACTTGTGTAACATAGAATTTCCAATGCAGTATAGTGTTCAGGCCTTGTAATGAATCCAGATTGATGGCTTGCACTCGTGTAGAGCTCAGGAAAACGCTTGTGTGTAGTCTGGATTTGAGGTTCCAATATTGGGCAAAATTTAAGAAACAAATTTGTTTGTGCTTTGGATCTTTCTATGTAACTTGACTCACCATTTTTAATTCACATATATGCATTCTTTTCTTCACAGTAAGTGATTACAAATGCACATGTTGGGTTTGAACAGAAGTCAAAAAAATTGACTCAATTGGACTGAAATTCCAGAAAAATAATAAGCTTGACTGTGTTGAAAAGAATTTGAAAAGTGGAGAGTGATACCACTCGTGTGACACTTTTCACATGAGCGCTTTAGAGCTTGAGAGGTATTTTACTAATGGCAAGGCCTGGTAAAGAATTTCTGTAATTATGTTACCCAATTTGGTAACTCACAGTATTTATTATATTCTGGCTATATTCAACATCCTGGTGCTGTGCTTTTGCTGCAGGAAGGAACTTCAATGGTGTATGAGGGTTTGTGTACTGCCATTTTAATTGGTCAATATTTAAAAGTTAAACAGAAATATTTGTTGATCTTTTTTTTTTTATTTCATATTTACCTCATAGTTTTAATTAATTTGTATTTTTTCAGTTGCTGTTATTTCAACAACAACGACAACCACAACAACAAGTACAATTTCCACCACTAAGAAAGAGGTAGGTTTATGGGCTCATTAATACCATGTGTTTTCTTTCACAACAGACATAATATACATGAAAACAATTTTCAAATTGCATCTTTGTGGATATTATGGCATGATTGATTGGTGACTTAAGAACCTCAGCAAGATATTTGAGAAAACTTCTCTTTTCCTAAACTTAATGTTGCTTGAGGGGTGGCAAGGTTCTTGTGTTGTCTTTCATGAGTCTACAAATTAACTTTCTCCTTAATTTCTACATCATCAACATTGAATTTGGGGGGAAAGTCCTACAATCCCAACATAAACGAGAAATTTTCCTTTCTGAAGCAATTTTATGATTTATTTTTCAATATTTATATATTATATTATTTTTATAATAACAATAAATTTCTCAAGATGTTCCAATTGTTTTTGTCATATCCTCAGTCATGTTGCTGGAATATTTAATCATCTACTCCATCTTATACATACGATATTACCTTTTTGTTCATATAGCCATCCATTGCGATTACCACAAACATCGATACACTACTTGATGCTACAGAGGGTGAAATGGCACAACCAAGTGAATCTGTGCAAGATAAAGTTCATTTCATATTCAACAACATATCTGCTCACAATCTTAAAATCAAGGTATGATATTTTTTCATTTCTTTTTTCAAATATTATCACTCAAAATGTTCCAGTTCATCACAAATTTCAAGTGTAGACTTAAGAGTTTGGTTCGGTCATCTTTAAAACATCCTTTCATATTTATGTTTTTTTCTAATGGTGTTTTCAGAAATGAATATTAGTATCATTAACAAAAAATCAATAGTTGTTTATTGAGATTATTCTCATCTTCCAGGCAAATGATTTGAAGCAAACGGTGCAAGATGAATATAATCCGTGGTTGGCCCAATACCTTGTTATGAAACGTGTCAGCATTGAACCAAACTTTCATCATTTATACTCTGACTACTTGAAAGCTGTTGCCATGCCGGAATTAAGCAAACTTGTTTTAGATGAGACATACAGAAATATAAAGGTAACATGTATGAAAAGTCATTAGCATATCTTAAGCACCTTTCATGCTTTTCTCCATACCGTTCCAAGATATATTAAAATTGAAATGACATCTTATGAGAGATACATGAGAAATTTCTTCAAAAAAGCCTTTCTCGATTTTTTTACATTGTGAAATGTGAGTAAAATGTACTATAGGTATTGTGTCTTATGATGTAGGTATTGCTCCGATCGGACAAAGGTCCAGCAAATTTTTCTGATCGCTCACTATTGAAAAATCTTGGACATTGGCTTGGTATACAAACTCTTGGAAATAATAAACCCATCTTATACAAGGTTTGTTTATAGTATACATAATATATTATATTCATTTTTTTATATATATTTGTTTGTTTGATTCTCTTGTTGTTGCTTGTGTTTTGAGATAAAATGCAACCAGTTGCAGAATTAATGTTTCGCTTACATCTGGTTACTATTTTATATATAGGATCTTGAAGTTAAATCTTTAATCATAGAAGGATTTTTCAAAGGTCAACAGGTATGTGATATGTACCAATTTGTAATGTAAGAATTTTTAAATTTCAGGTAATTTTGACAGGCTAGAATATTTTTTGTATTGTCTTCTGTTTTTATTTTTATTTAGGAATTGCTTTATGTGGTGCCATTTGTTGCCAAGATATTAGAAGCATGTGCAAAAAGTAAAGTAAGCTGAAATCTAATATTCTTGTACATAGTGATGGTTACTAGGTGACGCTTAAGGACCTGTTATCTCTTGCCAAACCTAGCATAATAGATTTTATTTTTCATAGGTTTTCAAGCCTCTGAACCCTTGGCTGATGGGAACCATGCAAGTTATGGCTGAGATGCATCAGTTACCTGACCTGAAGTTGAATTTAAAATTTGAAGTTGAAGTGCTTTGTAATACTTTAGCACTTGATCTGAAGGTAAAATAGAAAAATGGACTATAGATTTCATCTTTAATACTGAATAAAATAACCATCTAGTGGAGAGATGGCAGAAAATCCACAGTTTTTCCTCTGATATTTCAACCTCTTTCCTGAAGTCATCAAAGAGTAAAAATATTTTATTACAGTAAAAATCTTTATCTTGATGCTATCATGCTATCTTTATTTTGATGAGAGATATGATTTGGTTTGTAGGAAATCAAACCTGGTGATTATCTAAAAGATCCTGAAATTTTGAATAAAATTGAACATCAACTGACACCACCAGAGAAGGATAAAGGTAGATCATCTTCTAGAAGAATATAATTGGTTCAAATATTATTCTGGTATCTAAAACTTAAAAAGTGTTGATTTTTAACCATTATGTTTGTTTACGTTGTGCAGGTGTCAACATTAATGAAGCAATGATATCAAGCTTAGCACCACCTACACCAATGTTTTCATATCATGACATAACAATTGGTGCGTTAGCTTGGCTTGCTCCACATATACAAGTCAATCCTAATGTGAGTATCTCAATATTTTGTTGTTGAAGGTTTAAGAAGTTTGTAAGCCAGTAGATCTTCAGAAATAATGGTCCCATGGCTTTTCAGTTTATGATAGAGCTTCTCGAATTTGTGTATCTATTCTTGAATTTGGTTTTTGCAAATGCCTCGAGTGCTTGGAACTTTTCCAATGTACTTATCCTTCAGATAGAAGTATCTTCCAATACTTTATACACCATTTGATGCCTTTTTCATCAAGTTTGAGAATGGTTTCTTCTGCTGGGCTTTTAAGTGTTTTGTGAGGGGTTTTTTCTTCTTGTGAGGCTTTTTGTATAATTTTGTTGAAAATTCTGTTCGTAGATTCAGTTGTTTCAACAGTATCCACACTTGAAGCAATGTATACGACCTGCTATTGAACGGTCTGTGCAAGAACTTTTATTTCCAGTTGTGGAGCGTTCTATCAAACTATGTCTGACAACAGCAGAAATGATTGTTAAAAAGGTTTAAACTGCTATTATTTTTATTTATTTATTTAATTAATGCAGAAATCTGTTATCAATGATCGAACTGTAATCAATGATAGAACTGCCATCAGTGATGCTCCTATTTTTCCAATTATCTGTGTCAATAATGTGCTTGAAACTTTGATTCATCTTTTGATGGGGTTTCAGAATTCTACTAACAAGTTTTTTTAGAATTTTATTTGGCTATCAATTTGGTGTTTTTTGTTTGAACAGATTCATTCCAAAAAATGAATAAGTTGAATAATAAATAAATACGTTTACATTTCAACTCAGGACTTTGCTCTGGACCCTGAAGAAACGAGAATGAGGACTGCCGCACATCACATGGTTCGAAATGTCACTGCTGGCATGTCTATGATCACATGTCGTGATCCTCTCCTTGCCAGTTTAACAACGAATATTAGAAACAATTTAGTGGCCACATTTCGAGTACGTATTATGGTTTTTTATTTTATGTTTTTTTTTTGTTTTGTTTTTTTGCAGATTTAAAAAAAAAAAGTAGACACAAATTAATTCAATTTTTTTCATTTTTAATATAACTTGTTCAAGAAATTTGATTGCGAAAAAACTGTTCACTTCTTTCTTAAATAATGAATGGACCAAAAAGCTTTATGACTTTTCATGGTTAGCCAGCTAAACATAATGGAATCTATTTGACAAATATAAAAATGAGTGGGTCAGCCCCTAAGGTATTAAAGGTAAGGCACAATGGTGGATATACTATAATATATAGTGATTTGAGTTATACCTTTTCCTTTAAATTAGAATGCAAATCCTCAACAAAAAGAGCAACTAGATCAAGTAGCACAAACAATTAGTAATGAGAACTTAGAATTGTGTTGTGTATTCATACAAAAGACAGCTGTGGAACGAGCTTTGCATGAAACGGATAAACGTCTGACAACTGTAAGTTAATTAATTAATTAATTAATTCACACTAAATGACACTTATGATCAAGAATGAAAGAAAATGTTATCTTTGCTATTATTAGGAATATGAACTTCGAAAACATGCTAGAAGTGAAAATCGACGATACTGTGATCCATTTGTTTTAACATATCAAGCTGAACGAATGCCAGAACAGATTCGATTAAAGGTAAAAAAATATTGTTTCACAAGGAGAATTTCTTTCAAGACAGACTCAGATTGTAAACTCTCATTCTCTTAAGTTCCATTATTTCATTTCGCAGCATCTATTGATGTTGGTCACTTTATTTAAAACCTGTGTTACTGTATAAACAGGTTGGTGGTGTTACTGCTGGTCAAATGACTGTTTATGAAGAATTTGCACGGTCCATACCTGGATTTTTGCCTCCACAACCTGGTCAACTTATCGAGCCGTTTCCTAAACCTATTCCTGAAACACAACCAACACTTCTGCAACAATCAGATGTCCATATTAGTGATACTCACAAGGTGAACACTATTCATTATTTTTAAGAACATTGTATGGAAATGATTCTGTTCATCTCTTAGTTTCTTCATAAAAGTACTGCTCTAATCTATTACATAAAATTAACAAATCTCTGGTAATTGGTTAATTTCCTTGACCAATTAGAGTTCGTGTTCATTCAACTTATATTTTAAATATGTTTTGGTCTGGCAATGTATATTCTAAATGCAATATACATAAGCTCACTCTCTTTTTTTGTTAGTTTCCGACAAGAAGCTAAAAACAGCTATAATCATGGAAGTTCTAGCCCGGTATTAAAGGATTCCATCAAAATTGATCACGTCCTTTTGAATTTCTCACCTAAAAATTACCAAACTTGTTTTACTGTTTGCTTTTTACTTTGGTGAATGTTAATAGCTGTTATTATTTTTGTATTCTATATTTTAATTTCAATTTTTGTTTTCAGTCGTACATGCCAGATGATGTTGTACATATTCTTGGTAAATGTGCTGCTGAAATTGAACAGCATATTCACCATATGGAGCAACAAGTTCAACAGATGCTTGTCAATCCGGCCACACAACACCTTGCCCAATTACATAATTTACTTGATATGGTTGTGAATGCTCGTGTGACCAGAGATAATTTATCATCTTTAAGGTTAATCAGAAAGGTTAGTATAGATAACTGTTGAAAAGTGTTACTCTGAGCTATCACCTTATACCTTATACCTTATGATATACTGTTTTAATTCAATACAGGCTGTCGAGGGCGTACTTGAAACCGCCCTTCCCATTGATACTGAGATGGCACTTAGATACAAAGATTGCCATTTAATCGTTCTCCGTGGTTTTCAAGATCCGCGTGGTTATGGACCATTGTGGACAGCACGTCAAGTGTTGAAAGTTCTAGTTGATCTTCCACCAGAAGTTCGCTTTAATTTTGAAGGAATCGATATATTGTGTCGTGCACATCTTCTTACTATGGGAGAGTTTGATGTATACTTAACACAGGTACATAGAGATTGGTTTTATTTCCTGTTTTTCGCATTTCACTTTTCATTTTAACCCTTTTTTTAGGTTTTCACATATTTTTTTATGTTTCAAAATGTGTCAGAATACATTGTTTTTCCTAACTATGAGTATTAGTCTACTTCTGTTTCTGTATATGTTTTAATGAAAGATTTTCTTTAAGAAGTGTCAATCGCAGTCATCGATCCCTTAGCGTATAACATCTTCCTATGACACCTCACTGAACTCCACCGCTTCTGAATGCAATTTACCATTTTCTTTTCATCTTTAGTGGATGGATGGTGGTCATTGTATTCCAGCTATTCAACTAGCTGTTCAGTTATGTCGTTTGTACCTGATTGACGAGAAGCATAGATCGATTGTTTCTGACCATGAGTTCAGTAACACTCTTGAAGCTCTAGCAAGAATTTATCAAAGCAGACAACAAAATCCTGAAGGGTAAGTATTTCTATAACGTCCTTTCAACACTGAATGACACATACCTGACACGAACTCATGAAATGGTATCCCCTCTAAAGGATTCTTCTCATTGTGCTGATAAAAGCAGTGCTGGACATGTATAAGTGGAGAAACTTGCGTACTTTCTCTTTTGTTTCTAATAATTTTCAAGTTTTTTTTTCATGTGTGATATAGAGATCGCGTACGGTTTGAGATCTATATAATCTTGAACTGAATTATCTTGTAAACTTAATTGCGAATAAATCAACTGTTTCGTTAAAAACTAGTATTGCTGCACTGTTAGAAGGCATCCACGCGAACCAATCCTCTTCCACATCAAACAGTCTGTTCACAAGTGGTAGTAGCGCTGGAAGGGCACCCGGTAACCCCGCAGGTCCCGCTGGATTCTCTCATGATTTTGATGACGTGTCTGGCTTACATGAGAAGGTAAATACGAGTGTGTACTACCCTCATTCATTGTGTTCAACAAACAAGTTGTTGTTTTTCGTGTTGATATTCTTCATGCTGATTGTTTAGGTGGAATATTTACTTCGTGAGTGGGTTCGATTATACCATCACCAAAGTGCTGGACGTTACAGTGAGAAGGCCTTCCAAGCGTTTGTACCACAACTTCATCAGTATGGTATCTTAAAAACAGATGACCTGATCACTCGATTCTTTAAATACTGCACAGAGATCTGTGTTGACATAACGTATAGAGCTTTACAAGATTATGTAAGTGAAATTAGATTAATTAGTTGTTTTCATCCCTTAAAGGAAATATGTTTGTCGTCTACCAGTTATTGGAGTGTGTATCTTCCTTATTTTATTTGTATGTTTGTCTCTCCTCCTTAATGATTTTTCCTTAATAAAGGAAATGTACATGTTGGGGACTACAAATAGCTGTATCTCCCCGTTAATTCATTTGTATCACTTTTTCTGTAGGCTCAAAGTCCGACAATGGCTCGTACAAAATGTTTCCCTACAATAGACGCTTATTGTCGACTGATTGCTTTACTTGTGAAGCACTCTGGTGATAACACTAACAGTGTCACCAAAATCAACTTATTAAACAGAGTAAGCAATTTATACTTGAAAAGCAGGAAAATCCAATAGACTTCTCCATTTTTTATAACGAACTCTTTGTAGTTGATTATTAGAAAATGGTTGATTTCATGCTTCATGATCTAATTCGTTTTGGGTTAAATACTAAGTTTGCTGAATAGTTTTATTTCTGCTTATTTCAGGTACTTGGAATCATCGGTTCCGTTATCATCAAAGATCACGAGTCTCGTCAAAGTGAATTCCATCAATTAGCCTATTACCGTATGTTTTTGATGCTACTGCACGAATTGAATGCTCCCGAGCCGGTTCTAGAAGCCATTAATTTCCAGATCCTTTCGTGTTTCGTGAATGTGTTTCATGATTTGCGTCCATCCAGAGCTCCTGGCTTTGCATATGCTTGGTTAGAATTGATCGCTCATAGAACACTTATGTCTAAACTGCTGTTGAACGCTCCTCATAAAAAGGTGAGGTAAATCTTCGACCTAATTGACCCTTTTTACGCCGCCCCAAATTTACCGCCGGAATCTATTAGATACTTGCCTGTGAGAGTTTAACGCCCCTTTTAACGCCAACTCATGAAAATTAACGCCATTAAGGGCCAGTATAGAAAGAGGTCAACAAGGTATGTACTTAAGTAGACTGTATATCGCGTACTTCCTATACCTCATTCCGCATGTTGAATTTTCCATAAAAGTTTGTTTATATAATTGATCTTGTAAATGTTTATTCTTTCATGACCATTCTCTCATTTTTTTTCTTTAGGGTTGGCTATTGTATCATCAACTATTGATTGATTTATTCCAATTTCTGGCGCCATTCTTGCGAAATGTTGAGCTAGCTAAACAAACTTATCTTCTCTATAAGGTACAGTAAACTGACTCTCTTATTCCATCATTCAAAGGATTGAAGAGGTTTGACTTATCTATACGATGGGGAGTAGATCTATGTTCTTCTCCGCTGAGGTTGATTTTGATTTTAGTTTTAACTTTCCTATCACGTCTCTATTTATTTATTTATTTATTTTAGGGAACATTACGTGTTCTACTGGTACTACTGCACGATTTCCCAGAATTCCTTTGCGATTATCACTTCAGCTTTTGTGACGTCATTCCTCCAAATTGTATACAAATGAGGAACTTGATATTAAGTGCATTTCCAAGAAACATGAGATTACCTGATCCATTCACTCCCAACCTAAAAGTGAGTATTATCTTGTTGTTATCCCCTACCCGTAACGTAATATCTTCCACATGATATGTCACTATTGTTAAAGAAACCCCAAAGTATTGACGGGTATTAAGATTCGTGAAAATAAGAATAATTGTTCTCTTTTTAGGTTGATTTGCTGAACGACATTGCTCATCCTCCGAGCATCCTTACAAATTTTGTTGTGGCTATTCAGCCTCCCACGTTCAAACGTAATTTAGATTCGTACTTGAAAACTAGAGCTCCTGTGACTTTCTTATCAGAGCTTAGGACTCACTTACAGGTATGAAAATTGTTGGATCAACTCATTCATTCATATGATTATATTGTTATTAATGTATTTTCAACTTTTTCAATATTTACATTCTAGACTGTAAACGAGCCTGGTACACGTTATAATGTGCCTTTATTAAACGCTTTGGTGCTATATGTTGGCACCCAGGCTATTGCATATATACAGAGTAAAAGTGGCGCACCATCAATCTCCACAATAACCCATTCTTCACATATGGATATCTTTCAAAATCTCGCAGTTGATCTTGACACTGAAGGTTAGTCGTCATTGTATTGTGACGTCATCATTGTATTGTGACGTCATCATTATATTGCGACGTCATCATTATATTGTGACGTCATCATTATATTGCGACGTCATCATTATATTGTGACGTCATCATTATATTGCGACGTCATCATTAAATTGCGACGTCATCATTATATTGCGACGTCATCATTATATTGCGACGTCATCATTATATTGCGACGTCATCATTATATTGCGACGTCATCATTATATTGCGACGTCATCATTTTGGTGAAAAAACCTCGGCAATCTTACTATTGCTTTCACTTTTGATGAAACATTTACGGCCTCTGTATATATGTTTTTGTAGTTTGTAAGACCTGGAGTTTTGAAGATTGTGTTATTTTTAATTGTTATTCTCGTTATTGTAGGTCGCTACCTGTATCTGAATGCTATTGCTAATCAACTGAGATATCCTAACAGTCACACTCATTACTTCAGTTGTACATTGTTGTACTTGTTTGCTGAAGCCAACTCTGAAGCAATACAGGAACAAATTACTAGGTTAGTTCGGTATTCACTTTGTGCGTCTCCCAGTGGGCAAAATCTTCAAAAAGTCTCTGTGGGGGAGTGTTTTTATTTATTGAAACAGCAGGCGATATTGCTTGTCATTTCTATAGAAAACACTCCTCCTCATAGACTTTGAAAACGTCGTCGGAGCAGCTTTCGCCTCGTTTTCAAATTATGTAATAATCACGTTTACTTCGTTTACGAAAGGATAAGATACCTCGGGGGAAAATTATCTTACGAATTTCTTTTATCATGTTTAAGTACATAGTTATTGTTGAGATTAGAAACGAGGCGAGACCTGCTCTGACTTCGTTGTATACAAATAATTTTAAAAGTGATCAAATTTCAAAAATATTCTTTCCTTTCTTTTTCATGGGCAACTTCCGTAATTAAAGAAATAGTGTTATGCGCTGTTGCATACGAATCATTTTTCTGATATTTTTTTCATTTTACTTCAGGGTGCTATTGGAACGATTGATTGTAAACCGACCACACCCATGGGGCCTGTTAATCACCTTCATCGAGTTGATCAAAAACAGTAACTATCAGTTTTGGAATCATGATTTTGTTGACTGCGCACCTGAAATCAAGAAGTAGGTCTTTCCAGCTGATAGTGTTGGTTGTAAGAAAAAAGAATTGTTTGTTTCATTTCTCACCACTTCTCAATAATTTATATGAAAACCTTATTAACGTATATACATCGAGTGGCAAACAAAATTATTTAATGTTCTTCGTATTGAAAACCTCTTCACTTTTCCGATTCACTTTTTGTTACAGGTTATTTGAATCAGTGGCAAGAAGTTGTATGCAACAAAAGCAACCATCTTCGCGAAATGGAAGTGAGGCTGGCGATTAAAAACTGACCAATAAAATTGATGTGGTTTTCACATAATGAAGTTGTCGAAGCATTTGTGTCCAAACTTCATCAATTGCTCGAACAATTGTACAATTCTTTGGAAATGTGTATAAAACCTGCTTCTGTGTGTCAGGAGTATAAAAAACTAAAGTCGTTCTTTACACCTTATTTTGGGACGTTTCTATTATGAAGGACATTTTACAGTAATAATATTGATAAGAAGGTTTTTTTTGATTTGGTTGATAGTGTCTGTAGTTCATATTTTATAGATGAAATGTTGTTATTTCCAGTAGGAAAGTTGTTTAAACTTTAACTCTTCACGTGACTACACCACTCGTTCATTCTTGCTCTGTGCGTCTTACAATTTACTATCCTCGAACCTCTTGCTACCTTGTGTGAAACACCAAAGCAGCGCCATTCGGATCAAGCAGGCGATTAACAAAACTTCTTTTTGTAAGATAAGCAGATAGAGAATCGCTATTCTCAAGCTCATTCCCGTTATTCATTTATCTCTATGCAATGCAAAGTAATCCTTACAAAGGTCTTAATTGATCGAAGGGATTTAAGGAACGCACAACTGATTTAAAACCCCAAAGCGAGTAACTGGATTAGCCCAAGTCACACTGAGATTAGTTAAGGTTATTCATAGGGCTTTTTTCGATTTTTGCCAAAATATTATTCTCAACTACTTTTTGGAAAGAGTAAAAAAAAATCTCTTCTATATATTACCGATTAAAAAAAAATCCGAAATAAAATCGCTCAAAGCCCTATCAACAACTTTAACTAATCTGAACTAATCTCACTGTGACTTGGGCTATTGTGGTAGTTTGTATGTATTCCAGAGATTACTTAAGTGAATATGCGAAATTTCCCGCCGGTTGGTCCTCTTCATTTAGAAATCTAGAAACCTCTATATTATGCGCAACACAAAATCTTGGTTGATGTTTAAGTTGTTCTCTTTTACAGGCTGATTGTTGCTTCCTTGGGTGTTGAGTACAGGGTACCCACAAGTCGTCCTCATTTCTCTTAATTTTTTGTTAATATTTACCGATTTCTCATTTCCCCTCAAAAAAGTTTTCATCTGATGTCATTGATTTAGTGTTATGCTTACTTAATTATAATGATTGTCCGGTATCTTCAGCTCCTTGTATGAAGGTGCTCCTGACAGCAATTACTCAACTGGAAAACCAACCTGGTACTGAGCACACTGAGTAGTGTCTTTACAAAGCAATGTTAAGTGAGGATTAATGTATGCAGTAACAATTGCTGGCGTGACTCGGATATCGAACCCACGACCTGCTTCTACTTTGGTTATGATGAACACTATCTCTATTTTCACTTTTCCTTTATTCTGTGTTCCGTCGCAACTTTTATGACTGGAACCATCTAGAAGATAATCAATAGCTGTAAAGGATGCAAGCTTTATTTTATTTATTGTGCGCATTGTGAACAACAATCACCATGAGGCCAACGAAACTAAGTGTGCGAAAGGGGAATTCAGAAGTTATAGCAACAGGATATTTGGAACCATCGCAGCGATATTTAATTATTTCAAAATAATTAGTGACGTAAGTTGGATCACAGAATTACAGTTGTTATAAGGAGCTAATGAAGTCAAAACAAAACACAACTCAATGTAGACATACTACAATTAATTTATTTCTAAAATTCCGAAAACCAAATAAAAAAAAAAGACTTCTGGAAATTGATACGTCTGGTATAAACTTCAATTTTAAGTTCTTTCCATTACATGAAGTTAGATACTTTGATGTTAGTAAAAATATGTCTCAATGTACTAAATCGTCATTCTTTGTTATGATATAGTACCATGTATATAAACTATAAAAACTAGTTGTTCATTGGTGTGATTAAGGAATATGGCGTTGTTTCTGCTAACTTTTACGCCCACAACGTTAAAATGATCAAATTCCTTCTCATGTTCCTATCTAAGTTTTAATCCTTCTGATCTGATGGATGTGGTGGAAGTAAGTTCATACAAATGGCGCCAATTTCTTACGCCCAGCACGAATGGATTATTAGGGACTCATTTTAATTACATGATCGTTCTAGACCCTTTCAAGTCTTGTTGACTTTATTTTTATTGATATTCATTAAGTTTTCCATCACAGCATCTGCTTGCTCATATCCCATTAAATCTTCCTTCAAGCTAGTTTCGCGTAGATTTTCTCGGCTCCGTAAGTTTCGCTTGGATACGCGATTTTCGGATTTGGTGACATTCATGAGATCGAAACTGTCTATCGTCTGATTTGAATGTCTACTTTGCTCTCTCGTATTTTCCAGCAGGAGGCTTTGATTGTCCTTTTTCGTATCGCTTTTATTAAACTGTAAAAGTCCTTCACTCATTAAATCGTCTGCCGTAACATTAGAACGAGTTACGTTTTCTTCTTTCATAAGGTCCGTAGTATCATTATTCAATTTGGTTTGTTCCATTAAATCTTTCACGTTGTTTGAAGCTTCTTCGTTATCACTAACTTTATCATAAATAGGTGAATGCTGAAAAAAGTTCTTATTAGCCTGATTGTCATCTACCGTTAATTCGTCCTTTGATTCGTCTAAATGTTTTGCAGATATATTTTTATCAGTTGAATCACTCACATTCCCGACAGCACCTTCTGGACCCGTGATCGTTATCACTTCGCTTTTCATTCGATCAGAATTCTCCTCTTCTTCGCGTTCGTTCTCTGTATTGGAATATCTCGTTTTAGATTTCGAATCATAGATAATACTGGCTATTGGAGGATTTGATGTGAGACGTGACGATGAAGGCGCAACGTCAAACACTGGGGCGTACTCGTTTCTTATTGTTCGTTTGGTCGTGTTTGCTTTTGTCTTGATTATCTTTTCCTTGGTATTATTTCGTTTAGCCGACATCAGTTTATGTTTAGATTTATGACGTTTCATTGTGGACGTCATGCCGTTTTTTTTCTTGGATACATTATCACGTTTGTATGTAAAAGGTTGAAGTTTCATTTCACTTGTGGTCTGCACTGCCATTTTTCGCAATGGTTTTCCCAACGATTCGCAATAGCCAAAATCAAAAGCTCCACGAGGTACGTTCGATTTATACCCTCCAGGTGTGTTTCCTTTCTCACGGTACCGAGCAACAATGTAAGTACATAACATTCCGTCTTCCTTCGTAGTGGCCTTGCCGATTCCAAATAGATGTGTGGATTTCCAGACCATCTGTGTAAATGAAGATGTACCTCCGGCAGGGGTGTCTGTGATAAAACTGTACCCAGGATTGCATACTTCATTATACCTACGAGGTAGAAAGCAATATCATCTATTACTTTTGAAAAGGGAGAGACGCTTTTTTATAAGCAACACAAAAATCAATGCTCAATGTTGCTTGTTCTCTTTTACAGGCTGATTTGTTGCTTACTTGTTGCTTGTTAAAAACACAAAATTTGCGTGTTTGTCTATTCACGTAGAACAGCGCAGATATTTATCACACCAATGGAAATTTTTTTACACGTTTCTCGTCAGCAAGCGAAAAATATGGCCCTATTTTTCTCTTCTTATTAAGTGTTTAGGGTTTCCATTTTAGTGTTTAGGGTTTTGTTCTTAGTTTGTTTGGTTTTCCTTGTTTAATGAATCCAGTTGACCCTGGGTTGTTGCTTAGCAGCTGCTTCGTTTTTTTTGACAGATTTGAGCCTCGCGTTGCTTATAAAATGTTGCTTATAAAAAAAAGCATGTAGTATAATACTTAAACATATACGGAGGAGCGTAGAGAGATTTGAGCAAAATGATGTAATCATATTTCGTACTCCTCGACATATGTCGTAGATCCACAATAGTTGGTTCATTTCGTCTTTTTTACACATAGGTACAAGTATAAAGTTTCAATTAAAAAGTCTAACCATTTCCTAACAGCCTCGTCTCCAGTCATTTCAACCACGTTCATATTACAACTTTTTACGAGACTCTCTCCATCGTTGCTGTCACTGTGGCGAATTTGTCCTTCTTTAGCAATCAGTGTTGCAAATTGTTCGGCCATCACACACAGTGAATCATCGAGTCCCATTGACGGCGAACCATGTACGGCTCGAAACTCGTTTTGAAGGTTTAAAGCCTCTTGCCGAAAATCTAAATGAAAAGTACTCAACTTGCCGACACCT
This sequence comes from Turritopsis rubra, assembly GCA_039566895.2. Classification (NCBI taxonomy): domain Eukaryota; kingdom Metazoa; phylum Cnidaria; class Hydrozoa; order Anthoathecata; family Oceaniidae; genus Turritopsis; species Turritopsis rubra. The sequence continues at coordinate 4,287,819 of CM077629.1, read as the reverse complement.
GGCGTGCAGTCCGTTGCAAAGACGATAGAAAGTCGTTAAAAAACTACGCAAAAAGTTTTTGTTAAGATGATCAACATTTCTTTTATGATTTCATGATTTCCAAGAAAAAGGTTGAAATAAATCCGTTAAAATAAAAATTACGTCACAAGTGTCGCCTCGTTTCCAATCTATATATATTCCGTATTTAGTGTGAGAAGAAAACGTCGTTATCATCTATCATATCACCTCTTGTTATAAGCGACGTCATTATTTTGCTGTTTGAAAACGAGGCCATGACTAATGTGACGTTATTTATATCTTGTCGATTTCCGCGTTCCAAGACACTTCCCGATTTCCGAATTATTATTTTAGAGTTGAATCCGGCCTACCTTGAGTGTTCTCCGATAAACCTGGCTGAGCCGCGCTACTTTTTGTATTTTTCGTTTCGCCAATATCAACAACTGAACCAAGCCCGCTACAATATGCGTTATGGTCAAACGAACCTACAAATAAACAATGCCTATAAATGACCTATATAGTGGTGCTGAGAGCGTTTGACCACAGACGTTCAGAAGATTTACCAGAGAAAACAAAAAAGGGAAAACTTTTCCAGAATAAAACCATCACATCATCTAATCTGGCACCAAAAGCCAACGAAAGAATTTCTGATGATGTTCGTGATATTCATGTTTGTTGTTTCGAACAGAACTAGCCTGATTTCCAAAGAGAAGATTGGTGATGTTTCTATTTCGAAAAGACGAAAAAGAAACAATATCATAGAAAGACAACATTAGAAGAACATATTGATTCATCTTAAAGTTAACTCTCCCTGGTTAAACTCACCCTGGACTACGTTGGATTTAGCCTTCTTTTGATCAACAGCTGGGAAATATTTTGCCACGATTACCGTGCAAAAATTACCATTCTTTTCGAATGTTGACCGACCAACACCCAATTTTGTCGTTTCTTGCCAAACTACTTGTTGAAACTGTTCCGCATTTTTCTGTGGTCTCTCCACCCCAAATACATATTCTGGAATGCAAACTTGGTCGTACCTGAACAAATAGGAAAAGCGCTGACATTAATGTATTGTATTAATGTTACGTGGTTAAGGATTGATGGATCGTATTTCGTCGTAATTCATGCCAAGCCAATCCGTTTCTCAAGTGTCACTTACAAATTTAAAAATCTTAAAAACACACCAATCTAGCCTGTTTGAATTGATTTTATTGAGTGCGACTTAGTACGGATCACTAACGAAAAGTCAGCCCCGTTAAAGGTAGAACGAAAGTATGCAATCAATCAATCAATCAATCAATCAATCAATCAATCAATCAATCAATCAATCAATCAATCAAGAAACAGAGACTGTTGAAATTGAAAGGAACAGGTTTTTGTTGACCATACCATTTAATCACAGCATCTGGTCCAGTCATCAATTGTCGTTCGGTAGAATCTTTACAAGCTATGACAATGTTTTCACCAGTAGGTTCCATAATGTTGCTCGCTTCGATTCGACCTCCAATAGCTATAAAAAGAATGAGAAAAAAGTTTCTTCTTTTTAAAGTTGGCATCAAGAAATAGAAACTGTTGAAACCTATATCATTCAAAGTTAAAAGAGTTTTGAAATATACAGAGAGAGAGAGAGAGAGAGAGAGAGAGAGAGAGAGAGAGAGAGAGAGAGAGAGAGAGAGAGAGAGAGAGAGAGAGAGAGAGAGAGAGAGAGAGAGAGAGAGAGAGAGAGAGAGATCGTATCTAAAAAAAATAATAATTATAAGGAAGTAAAGAAAACATGTTGGTCTTCACAAGATGTCGTATGAAGTAGTTAAGGAATTCTCTTAAACGTCTCTATTTCCTAACCCTTCAGAGCACAGAGAAACCCTAACGCAATAATTTACACAACTGTACAAAAGACGTCATTTTTTATCACGATTCCAAAGTTATGTAAAAGAAAACCTTTCGCATAATCAATTATTTGGCAAACATATAAATTTGTTCTCGTACTTGCTATGCGCTTCGCTCTTTCTCGGGCTTCTTCGTTCAATTTCGCATCAAGGACAAGTTGATGAGCATCATGGGCATTTCGAAAAGTATTATGGGCATTCAATGCAGCTACTTCGAATTCTAATGAAAAATAAACAAACAAAAACAATCATGCAAGTATGTATACAATTGTTTTGTTTCTCCAAAACATTTCTGTACGTTGTAACTAAAAAGCGTCAAACCGACGCTCATCAATTCATAAAGAAACATTGACATAAGTTGACAATTACCTAGTTACAAGCTCGCGGGTAAAGAAACCAACTGGTATGAAAGGAATTAAGCAGATTTAAATGTCCCGGTTACTTACTTACATTAGGGAAAAGCGTTTTATACAAACTTTATTGTATTTTGCCATAAAAAACCCATTATGTTCTGAAAAGGGTGAAATCTTACCTGTTTGTTGCGTATCAGTGTGCATTGAATCCATTGCATGTGTTTTCAACGGAAAAGTAGTTACTGTAATATCAGGCGTATGATATTTGATAGCAACTGGGTTTACAGGACTACTTGGTGTGGATGAAAGAGGGTTTACTTGTAATAGCCCACTTGAAGAATTCGAAACATTTTGAGATGACAAAGCAGTCGGTACTTGTGCTGGTGGATCCAAACTAGTTTTATTACTTATTTCAGTGGATTGATTTCGTGGCAGAGTCATCACAGCTTCTCTGGCTAGCGATTTAAACTGTCCCTCGACAACTGATGCTTCCCCGTTGTCGGCCAGGCAATTAGGCTCTCCCCCACAGTGGACAGAGCTATCAGTCTGCTTTGCGCCATTTTCTAATAATCCAATCGAGTTTCCGTCGAGTGATGCGGGTGAACTTTTACTCGAACCTGCGAAATTTTGCAAGTCCGGATACAAGTTTTTATTTTGCGCTTGTTGTAAATGTTGCAAAAGGTCTGCTCCCTGCAAATGACTCGCGTGCATGTTGTCGATAATTTTTTGTTGTATGGCTTTTTTTCGAGCAAGCTGAAGTGCGATAGTACCAATTTTGGCCATTTTAAGGACATCTGTGGCGCTTTTCATTCCGCTCTCACCAAGCAACAAATCAGACGGCAAGTTAGCTTGATCGGCCAAATTCGACATAGCCAAGAGACCTTTGTTCTCATCTTCGGTTTTCGAATTGCCTAGCAAATATTTCCCAAGCCTTTGAGCAGCAACAATAGATGCTTGGTTTTGATGCAGCAATGTCAGATTGTCCATAACATTTGGATGAGATTCAGACGAAGCAAAAAATCCATTTGATGTGTTATTGCTTCGTAGACGAGTCTTGGTGGCTTCCTGACACCCAGGGCCATTTCCATGTTGACATGGTAATTTTCGGACAATGCCGGACAAGGGAGTGATAACTCCCTTATGATTTAGAAATTTTACTTTGACCTTGTGCTCTGGGTCTTCTTTGTTCAGTTTTAGTGTATTCAGCGCTTCGTATGTATTGACAGGTTCGTCAGTTTTGACGTCATTCTTGTCTATTTTTACCTCCGTCCAATTTCGGTTAATTGGCGCGTTATTCATCGAACTAATGACCAAAGAGCCACCAGTATTTAGCGAAGGAGTGTTCTCGCCCTCCATTGTATTAGTTTTAAAAACACCAGCTTCCATGGAAGGAAGGAGTTGAGTTTTCGATTTACCTTTTTGTTTTAATGTTTGATCAGACAAGTAATTATTTATTGCGGTTTTCGATTCTTCGGATGTTTCGGATGTTTCGGCGGTCTCAGTGTTGGACTTTTTTGAGCTGCTAAGCTCTTCAAAACCACCTGTATTCAGAAGGATGTTCTGGTTTAAGTACTGCGAGAAGTCTTGGGTGGACGAGTCTGACACCTCTCGATCATCACGTAGTTCTTTAGCTAATATGGCTTCTGGGGAGTCGCTATCAATTCCGTTTTTCCCCTCGATCAATGCACTCGGAAAACCGGATGAATCAGTGGCAGATGGTGCCTTTTCACGTTTCTCTACTTCAACATTGTTGGTGTGAGCAATACCACCCTCCTGTTTATGCGTGGCCTTACCATGTTCAAGTTGCGATATAGTTGAAATGGGCACAATAACTTGATGTGGCATTTTGTCTTTCTTTTGAGCTCGATCACTCGAAATTTTAGTCAACCTTTTTTTCGTCTGCCGGTTGATTTTACCCTTAGCTGTGATATTGTGTGAAGTTCTTTTTCCCTTCATATCGTTGACGGTCTTTTTCATTTTCTTTTTTCGTTTTTCTTTTATTTCCAAATTAACGCATTGTTGGGAGTTGAAATGTCCCCTCAGCACATTTTCAGCAAATTCTCCTTTGAAATTACCCGCTGGTCGATATCGAGCCACGATGTATGTGCATAGTAAACCATTATGCATTTCTGCTGCACGACCTATTCCGAATTCTTGTGAACCTTTCCAAACGACTTGAGTAAAATGCCCCGCTCTTGCAGGCTGTGCTGCATTGAAATCATAGCCTGGATCACAAACTTCTCTATACCTAAAATAAAAATTTAAGATGTGGTTTAAATGGCGCTCCAAATAAACCAGCGCCTGATCATGTCACAGTACACGTAACACGATAATAAGAAATGATAATAAGAGATGATGTTAAGAGTGTTAGAGCACTCGGCAGTGACAGTAGAATCTCCGCAATTCGAACATCCAAGGAGCCATACAAAATTATTCAGTATTCCCACTTACGAAGGCTCATTAAAATAGTAATCACAGTTCCATTTTCAACTCACAACATCTTCTTCGAATTAGGGAGAGTTCGAGAATTGATTTACAGAGGTTACCTCACATTCCCCTCAAATTTCGCCTGCCTTTGATTCTATACTCAGACACTGCAAGTGGCAAGTCGAGAATGAAGTGGGAAAGAATTACAAGTAGGAGACATTTGAAGGGAATAACATGTGATTATACGAAGGATGAGATAAAAAGAACAAAAAATATATATATTACCAAATAGTCGAAGCTTCTTCTCCTGTCATGAGAATGTTTTTGTCGCGACAGACTGTAGCAATGTTTTCGCCATCTTCAGTGCCAGAATGTTTTAACTTTCCAAGTTTAGCGATTGTCTTCGCGTATTCTGTAGCTTCCTTCGCCATATCTTGATTGAGTGTAAGAGGTGGCGTCATATGAGTCTGTCGACACAAGTTATGCGAGTTTAAGGCGGATAACTGTAACACTTTGAAACGAAAAAGCGAGGTATTAACATATGCACTTGAAGAAAGGTTTCGCACAAAACTCTTTTTCAACTTACCTGATATGTTACCAGTATCAGGCACATCAAACTTGGCTGTGATATTGTGGGAAGTTTTTCCCTTCATATCGTTGACAGTCTTTTTCATTTTCTTTTTTCGTTTCTCTTTCTTTTCTCTGACTTTTTCATCTTCTCTGTCGTTAATTGTGTAACGGATAAGAACCGTATCATCTAAGTCATGTGACTTCAGTTTTTTCGATTTCACTTTTTTCTCCTTCCCGAGTTTTTTCGGTTGTCGCCGTTTACCCTGTTTACTTTCCGTCGGTACTTTTTTTCGTTTCTCGGATTTCACTCGGTTCAATTTAGAGTTCTTTACTTCATGGCGAGTGTTTTCATGCTTTTTTTTAAATAGCTTCCTTTTGACTTGTGATTGCATTTTACTCTTTTGTTTATGTTTTTGCTTGTTGTTGTTGTCTTTGTTGTTGTTGTTTGTCTTCGATTTGTTGTCTGATAATTGCTGTAACGGAAGAAGAGATTTTCTAACTGCGGTGGAATATGCCTCTTCCAGATTATGCCGTTTAATTCTACCGACAACTACGTCACTAGTTTGATAACTGACTCGTGCTTGTCGTATTTTAGGAATGCCCGATCGTTTATGCAAACGGGGATGAGGAATAATCTCGTTCTTTCGCGCCAAATTAACGCATTGTTGCGAGTTGAAATGTCCCCTCGGCACATTTTCAGCAAATTCTCCTATGAAATTACCCGCTGGTCGATATCGAGCCACGATGTATGTGCATAGTAAACCATTATGCATTTCTGCTGCACGACCTATTCCGAATTCTTGTGAACCTTTCCAAATGACTTGAGTAAAATGCCCCGCTCTTGCAGGCTGTGCTGCATTGAAATCATAGCCTGGATCACAAACTTCTCTATACCTAAAATAGAAATTTAAGATGTGGTTTAAATGGCGCTCCATTGGTAAGATGACGCCACTTAAATAAACCAGCGCCTGATCATTTCACAGCACACATAACGCGATAATAAAAAATGATAATAAGAAAACATGCTAAGAGTGTTGCAGCACTTGGCAATGACAGCAGAATCTCCGCAATTCGAACATCCAAGGAACCATACAAAATTATTCAGTGTTCCCACTTACGAAGGCTCATTAAAATAGTAATCACAGTTCCATTTTCAACTCACAACATCTTCTTCGAATTAGGGAGAGTTCGAGAATTGATTTACAGAGGTTACCTCACATTCCCCTCAAATTTCGCCTGCCTTTGATTCTATACTCAGACACTGCAAGTGGCAAGTCGAGAATGAGGTGGGAGAGAATTACAAGTAGGAGACATTTGAAGGAAATAACATGTGATTATACGAAGGATGAGATAAAAAGAACAAAAAATATATATATTACCAAATAGTCGAAGCTTCTTCTCCTGTCATGAGAATATTTTTGTCGCGACAGACTGCAGCAATGTTTTCGCCATCTTCAGTGCCAGAATGTTTTAACTTTCCAAGTTTAGCGATTGTCTTCGCGTATTCTGTAGCTTCCTTCGCCATATCTTGATTGAGTTTCAGAGGTGGCGCCATATGAGTCTGTCGATACAAGTTATGCGAGTTTAAGGCGGATAACTGTAACACTTTGAAACGAAAAAGCGAGGTATTAACATATGCACTTGAAGAAAGGTTTCGCACAAAACTCTTTTTCAACTTACCTGATATGTCACCAGTATCAGGCACATCAAACGATAATGGCTTCGCACTATTCAAGCTTTCAGCACAGTTCAAACTATTATGATGACCAACACTAGCATGACTATTTTCAGTTGCACAAGATATTCTTATAGCTGGACTTTCATCACTACTGAGATGGGAAAGTTGATTTATGTTCGGGCTAAGACTGGGCGACGTGACGGGATGTAATGTCACAACATGATCTGACACCCTTTGCTCATGCGTTACTTGGTGCACCACTGTATGGCTTGCTAGCAAATTGTTATCTGGCGTTGAGATGGGTGGCTGGGTTAAACTGTGTTCAGCATTTGTATTGATTTGTTGTTCAGTACTTGGTAAGCCATGTATGCGATGATCGACTGTTATAACACTTCCTTGAAGATGGTCTGTCGCCGACGCATCAACGGCATTACCGACATGTTGTTCAACAATTGCGTGATTGTCGACAGTTATTGGCGGCACGTGATCTGTGTTGTGATCTGTGTTGTGATCTGTGATGTGATGTACTGTGTTAACGGTTATTGGCGATGCACTGTTCTCATACACATTATGTGCTAGGTGGTCGGGTAAAGAAGATTCTTCAACATTCATTGATTGGTCAACACTGTTAGCATTAGTCACATGATTCAGCTGTTCTCCATCATGCTCAGCCTCAGCAACATGAATGGGCGCAGCATCTAAACCCAAGTGTATTGCATCTGGACCTTCAAAACCAGGCTCGGTGACCTTTCCATTATTATCCGTCGGGTGATTGCTATATTCCTGCCCAGCAGCTGACTGTTCCGCATGAAATTCGTGTAACATATCGTGTGCATTGTTCGCATCATGTCCATTATTGATACTCATCTGTTTATGTAGAACTGTATGAGAGATATCGATTTTATTTGGTTCAAGATAATTCAACTCTCCTTCAGGCAAAAGACCACTTCCCATTGAGTTAGTTGGTTCCGAATCATGATGATCTTTGATGTCGTGTTTCATACTATGACTGTCATGTGAATCAGTGGAGTGCCCATCTTTGTCTCGTGCTTCGATATCCAAGCTATGATTAGAGGCGTTGCTCGTGTCATCAGGAAGCCTACCTTTGTACAAGTTCTGATGGACTTTTAAATCGTCTTCGTTGGTTGCTTCTGTATCGCGATGTTCTGTTGTAAAGGATTTGATTTTTTTCATACTGTTTTGATCAGTCTGGTGTCCATCTTTATCTCGTAGTTCATTTTCAGAGCTGTGGTTAAAGGATTTGTTCGTATCATTTGAGAGCTTAGGTCTTTGAAGTTTCTGGTTGCTAGAATCATCCTCCTTGTTTTTTTCATCAGAGCTTTTAGCCTCTTCAGATGTGTGTTTCAGCAATTTCCTATTTGCATTAGCTTCAGTGTTTGAAGTATTAACTGACACTTTCATCTTATGCTTCATTTTTGCTTCCCTTACTTTTTCGTTGCTTTTAGAGCGTGAAATCACTTTAGAATTTTCGATCGTCACCTTTGGTTCGTCCTTACTATCTTTGTCGACATGAATGACGATGTCAGAATGTCGGTCGGAATTCTCATGACGCGGTTTTTGTTTCACGTTCTCGTAGCGTCTAACGACGTGTGTCCGACTTTGTGGGTCGTCATCAATTTCCACATGTACTTCATTATCGTTTAATTCGATCATATCTTTCCCGTTGGCTTTCCGACACAAAGTACCTTTCTTAGTAAATCCTCTGCCATCCTGACAATCGCCTTCGTGAGCGGTATTGTTTGCAGTACTCGATTGTTGTAAAGCTGTGTCGTCAACTCCATTATTTTCCTTTTCATCTGCTACTTTAAGACTGCCTTGGTTAGCACTCTGCTTTGGATGTTCACTTAATGTATTCAAAGTTTCAATTCTCTGAAGAAAAGAACCAAGTATCTTATTTTCAGTATCAGCACTATCGCCTGGATCGTGGTCAGTCTGGCCTTCATCCTTATCGTGATGTGTCGGTGATTCTTCCTGGAGATCTAACGGATGGATTAACTGATTCTCATGCGAATGTCCAGGTCTGATTTTTAACCCTAGAAGCATTTTAATGTCGTGGTGATCTGTGTGCTCGTTCTCGTTGTTCATTTCGGAAAGCAATCGATGTGCATGGTCATCACTATCTACAACATCAATGTTTGTACCGTTTTCTTGGTTTTCAGCCCCTGTGGACGTCTGCAGAGTGTCTGATTGATGATTTTGTTCGTTCGTGTGGCCGTCAGTAGTTTCACCTCCACGAAGATGTTGTTCCCATTGCTTGTAACCACCTTTTGTTGTTTCATGTTTTGCATCTTCATGTTGGTTCGTTTTGCCATTTTGAAAATTAATAGCAATAACAGGGTCACTGTTTTCATGACGATGTTCGTCGTCATTTTCCAAATGTGTAGTGGCTTGTTCTTGTGTAGAAGTTCCATGATGGCTTCCATGTGTTGAATGATAGTCTCCTTCGTGGTGGGTATTTTGAGAAAAATAAGGATGACTCTCCTCCTTCTGCTCTTCCTCTTCTTTCTTCAATTTTTCTAATTTCATTTGATTGACAATATGTTGTTCCGTTTTCTGAAATAATATAAAATAATAGAAATATATAGAAAAGAAAGGCCAACAAAATAATCACGTGCCATTCACGTGTTGTTCAATTAAATTTCATTATGAGATTTAATCATCCAAACAAAAATTTCTTCAGGTAAAAAGTAATAACATTGGGGCCACAAAGTCAGCAGCGGATCTAGAGGGTAGTCGCAATATGTGGAGGAGCATATTAACACATTTTCTGTTTTCAGTCTGTATCAACCAATGGGCTTTTTAATTTGTATGTTTTTCTTTTATGCTTTAATAGCTAACTTTCTCCTCCACAATGTTTAACGATTTTACTGATTATAATGAAAAAGGACGTATTAACTATTACTATTAGAAACGAGGCAAAAGTCTCCTAATAACGAAAGTTAAATATTTATTAAAACGGCCAATCAAAATGCAAGAACGTAAAATTAGTTAATGGATATTAATTTAGATTTTGAGTCTTCGCTTCTCACATTATCCTGCAGGTACACGACTTGTTTTAACGACTGAATAACGTTCTGAAGACGTCCATACAACGTTCTGAAGACGTCCATACAACGTTCTAAAGACGTCCATGCAACGTCGGAATATGCCATGTGTCTGATGGGTAAGAACACAAGATAAAGTTTTATTCACGTACACATACAGTAGAATCTCCATAAAGCGTACACCCTATAAAGCGGACATCTCTGTATAACAGACACATACTTCATGTATGGATGGATGGGTTTACAGTCAAATTCTTATAGGCAAAGTCTCTATAAAGCGGACACATTTTTTGTGCATCGATTGGTATCCGCTTTATAGAGATGTCACTGATAATCCTAAATTCTGTTTTCCAATAACTCAATTATTGCAAGGAGGTGAGTATCTCTCGCGAAGCACTTCCTACATACCTGCAAAGATTTCAAAAATTCTTCTCGTGCATTGACCCGTTCTTTTTCAACCATTACTGCTTTAGCCTCGTTTCTTTTCTCGAACGCAGTTAGACTGTTAAATATATGGCCACAGGTCTCTGTTTCCACAAAGTTTCCTTTTTTAACATTTTCATTATAGCCATCATTTTCATTGCCACTAGGAAAGTATCGAGCAACAATGTATGTACACCTCAATCCATTTTGTAGACGGGTAGCTTTCGCCATACCTAATCTGGTACTATTTGCCCAAACCACCTGCGTGAAGTGTCCAGTTCCAGAACATGTCGTGGATTTGTTGTAGCAATACCCAGGATGACATACTTCAGCGTACCTACATAGAATAAGAAAGAAGATGCATATTTAGAAGGATTTTAAATGTCAATATTTTATTTCTTTCGTATTCTATCTATAAACATAATCTAAGCAACATATATTTCAGTTTCGAAACTGAACAGTTACCATCTTAGAACAGCCTCTTCTGCAGAAATGTCGTATTCACCGTCATAACATCCCAAAAAGAGGTTTTCGCCCATTCCCATTAACACGTCTGGATCTTGGTGCTTTAAATAACCCAGGTTGGTCAATGATACTGCATGCTGATAAGCTTGCATGGTAAGCATTGGATCGATTGTCATTGGTGGAGAGCCGTGTATCTTTCGCACTCTGTTATGGGTAGAAAGTCCAATACGTAAAAACGCAGCAGGATCTATTAACAAATTGGAAATGAATTGTATGATGGATTATCTCAGACCATTACAACTTCATGGTGTAAACCTTGTAAAATTAGGTTGGGTCATTGAGACACGACTTGTTCTTTCAAACGCTTTTGTTAGACTTTTCACCGAGAAGTCTGTTTACGTAAATGAAATTCCAATTAATTTTCTGAGAAACAATAATGTCATGTGAAAAAGAGAAAGCTCGTTCTTCTCCTCCTGGCTGCCTCGAGATTTCTAGTATGTGTTAAATCATATACAACGGCGGATCTGGAGGGCATGTCGAAATTTGTGGAGGAGAATGTTGGCTAATATTTCAAAATCTACAAATTTGAAGATTTTTTACCCCATGAAATTCGCTGCGACCAGTCGACGCACTGAGGACGCAAAAATCTGGATTGATTTTGCACGAAATTCTATCTACTTTCAAAAGGGCTAACTCTCAGTTTTTGTAAGGGCTTACATTTGGAGATATACGCCGACAAAGTCAACTCGTCAAAACGTCAAAACGAGTTGGCAGTGAACGTCTGAAAGCATCAAAGAGAAATGTCCATTGGTGATACAAACTGAAAACAGAATTTATGTAAATGTCCCCCTCCACAAATTTCGACATACCTGGATCCGCCGCTGATATAATACTCACCTTCAAAGAATCCCGTTGACCCAATATGCAATACGACAGGACTTCCAAAACTGGCAAAACCAAACGATGGTAAGTGGCCTAGTCGATCAGCTTTCACCATTTCTTGATTATGCTCTGTATGAGCGAGTGACAAACCTTCTTGTGGAAGAGTAGAAGCAGAATGCTCTTCATGCTCATGACCTTTTTGTATATCAACTGTAGGATCTTCAAGAGGTTTCGACTCATGATGCTGCTTCTGTAATGATGGACGATTCAATTTCTCTGGTGCATTTTCATGTGCAAGATTGGTTGGATCTACATTCGGCTTTTCATTTTCATCGTCTGGCAGTGGTCGCAATGGCGTCGATGGTTTCTTTTTCGGAACAGGTGACTTAAACTTCATGTCCTTTCCTACTTCCTTATTGGACTGGTCATGTTGTTCCAGCTTCTTGATTTTCTGTGATGTTTCCTCTTCTGATTGTTGTTTACCAGTGGCATGGCCTCCATTGACGTTATTATCTGCTTCATGTGTGTCTTCTTCCGTTTCAGATGCCTTGTGAGAATCTGATAAGTTCACAGAGGATGATGACACTTGCTTTTGATCAGCTTCTCGTGTAAGATGATCATCAAGTTCTGGTTGATTTGGATTTTCTCCTTCTTCTTTAATTTTGTGGCTACTTCCCTGAGCTTCAGGATCTTCTGCTTGATGTTCTTCAACAGGTAGTTGGTGGTTCCCTCCTTCATCATGAGAATTACGCTGATGGTAGACACTTTGAATGACTTTCGATTCATGATGAATAATATCAATGTCTCCTCCTTTCTCAGGTGACTCTTCCATGTTAGAGGCTCTGTCCTCATGCTCAGGGACAGCTGTAGGTGAAACGAGATGTTCCTGCCTTTCTGAATGATGGATAAGCATGGTGTGACTTGGTTCAACAGAATGATGCACATCTGTTATCTCGTGAGAGATTTTGTGAGATATATGCTCTTGAGTTGGGAAAATATGAAGAGCTCCAGGTTCGTTATTTGTCAGCAACACTTCCTGGTTCCAACCAATCTTCACATCGTTAGGATGGGGAGAATTAACATTAACTTTGTCCTGGTTGATTTTGTAAGCTCCATGATCAGTAAGTATACTCATGGTATTCAACCCAGGTGCATGCATGCTTTTCTTTTTGTGATTTTGATATTTTTTCGGTGTCATGATTGCTTCAGGTGTATGATGTTTCGATCCATCTCCATAGCTCACATCTTCACTCAGTGATCCAGATAAACCAGGATAGTTTTCTTTATGGTTACCATCATCAGCGGCCCCATTATGGTTGCCCTCCTCGGTACCATCTGCATGGTTGCTGTCTGCATGTACATGGGTGTTGTCTTCAGTGGTGTGTAAAGAGTCGTCACCGATGGCGTCTTCAGTTTTTTCTTTCTCAGGATCTTCAGCAAAATTTGCTATCTCCTCATCCTCCGTCAGTTGATGCTGGTCGACTTCTTCAAATGCCTTATGTGAATACTTGTGGTGAGGCAACTTGAAATCGCTTGAAGCATGAAACTTCATAGGTAAATCAAGTATATCTTGCTCCTGATTCTTTGGTACCACAACGGACGGGTTAGTAACAGGAAGGACAGATTGTTCGCCAAATTCTTTTGTTGTTTCCAACGCTTTAGTTGTCAGTCCATCACATACACTTGCATCAAAGTCTCCCTCATCAATATTCATCTGAAAATGGTCAGGTATGTTACCTCTGGGTTGGTACCTTGCCACAACTAACGTACATGTCATACCGTTCCTTTTCAGTATCGTTTTTCCAATACCGAAGTATCTACTGGACTTCCAAATGAGTTGTGAGAAATGTTTTGTTCCTTCAGCTACCGTCGATACTTGATTAAAATCATAACCATGTTCACATATTTCAGCATACCTGGAAAGAAAATAGCACCTAACCATCATATGTATGTTCAGGTGCATGCAACTTTACAGAGTAGATGTTTTGGATGACTTTTTGGTGACCAATGTTTAAACAATTTTAGCACAGAGATACTACATTTATGCACTTTCAAAGAGAGCTTAACTTTACAACTGAAAGTCTGAAAATTCACAGACCAGATTAAAGTTTGCTGGGACATTATAAAGAAGTTAGTGAGAAAATGTTTTTTTGGTAACCAGTGGTAAAAACGTTCAGCACAGTGACACTAAACCTGAGATGTATTCTGAGAGGTAATTAAGCTTTCCACTAAAGGTCTGTACCAACCCTCATATTTCATCGGGTTTTCAAATGAAAACAAACATTATTAAGAATAATTCGGTTGACAGAATTTTCCTCTATTAAAAATACCAAAATATAACTTCATACCCTCTTCCCACGAAAAGACCATATAACCCAGTGGGCAAAATTTTCAAAAAGTTTCTGTGGAGGAGTGATTTTTTATTGAAACAGCAGGCGGTATTGCATGCCATTCCTATAGAAAACACTCCTCCTCAAAGAATTTTTGAGATTAACTGCCTTATGAAGAAGAATTACTCCGTAATACTTATAAAGGACTTGTTTGAAACAGAAAACCTTCTTTCATGTTACTTCAGTCTTTTTTGCCATTTAATTTTCATGCATGCAGCTTTTTGCAAAAATAAAAATGACATAAAGATCTCTTTCAAAATTTGTTAAAAATAGGGCTGTAAGATAAACAAAACTATTACCACTTATAGCTAGCTTCTTCTCCAGTCATTTCAACATCTTTCGGATCACAATTCATTGCCAAATTCTCACCTTGATCTGGACGTGTTTCAAACGGAGAATCGATAAGCACACCCTCGTGTTTGTGAACCAGCTCTAGAGCATACCTTTGAGCTTGCCTAGATAATTCCTCACTTAATTCCAATGACGGTGCATGATGAATTTTCCGTAACTTGTTGTGGGCCATTAATGATGATTGTTGTAATGGAGATGGACCTGAAAACATTTTGGTGTATTTTAAGCATTCACTAATTGTATCTGAATAGATCTAAAGAAGGTGTAAGTTCTTCTCTTTTTTTTTACGTCCATGATAATAATAATAATAAACGTCAAGAAATAATAATTTATCACTGCCTTATTTTTGGCAAAATGTACAAAATAAACGCGACTGCACAAATATTTTTTTTTCTAGTTGTTATAATATATTCCATATTAAAAATTGCAAGTCAACACTGCTTAAAAGAGCAATACAGACCAACAAGAAATAAAACTTTAAACCATACGTCAGCTGTTAGCAGTCCTTTGTTAAAGTGAAAGAAAACATTATGTCACAACAAAAAAATCTGGTTGATCGAGATTTCTTGCTAAATAGAAACCTATAAAAAGTCAGACATCTTTAAAAACTACCATTTTATCCTTACTCGATGGTCGCTCACCAAGATTGACCTCATCTGCCATCTGGTATTCTTCATCAGTGAGAATATCTGATTGTCCCTGCATGGTGGGTTGCGAACCAAGTGGTTTGTTTAAAACACCTGTGGGGGAGTTATGCAGTAAATTTTTCATATGATCCGACAGCACTTCTTTTAATGGTTTCTTTGGAGCAGGTTTGCTTGGCATTTTAGCCAGAGAAATATCGCCTTCATTATCAGTTTGACCTTTATCTTCGTATCGATTATCTTTTATCGGTTTCTTTTTCTTATCATCGTTTTCGCCATTTAATTTTTCCGATTTCAGTTTTTTAAACTTTAATATGGATGAGCTTGTTTTGTTTTTCTCTCCTCCGTCTGGGCTATTGTCATTTTCAGAATCGTCGTCATTCAACTTTTTAAATTTCATAGATTGTAACTTTTGTTTCTCTTCATCGTCGTTTGTGGACTCGCTTTTGTCTTGATCACTATCTTTTGACAGTTTTGTAATTCTTAGAGGCTTTGCATTTACTTTTTTTTTGTTTTTCTCTTTGCTTTTGTCATCTCGTTCACTTTCAAAGTCACTTGAATGAAGGTTTTTTAATTTTTCGGATTCTTTCGTCTCCTCAACTTTTTCATTTTTGTTTTTGAAATCATCCTTCGTGTTCTCTTCTTCCTCGTGTTGAGGTTCTTGATAGTTGTTCGGTTTATCGCTTTTGTCTCCTTTCTCGAGAAACTTTGAGCTTTCATTAGAGGAAGCAGATTCGTCTTTATCATGTTTGTTTTCAGAAGAATCAAATTCCTTTTGTTTTCTTCCTTCGCTTTCCTTCTTATCTTCTACTTCATCTTCTTTATTTTGATGCTGAACTGTCTTACCACCATGTGAAGTTTCTTCAGCTTTTTCTTTGCTTTCTGACTCACTACCATTTTCATTTTTGTCTCCTTTAAATTTATCTTTGCCAATTTTCTTAATTTCCTTGTCTTTTTCTTTGTCATTATTTTGAAGTTCTTTTACCTTCTCTCCATCTTCACTTATTTGAACTTCTTTCACCTTCTCTCCATCGTTCTCTCCGTCGTTGCTTGTTTTGCTTTCAGTTTTATTATCTCTCTGTGTTTTCAAATAAATATTCAATGCTTTCATAATTTCTTTACTCTCATTTTCCTTCTTTTTACCTCGGTTTCTGTTTCTCTGTTTACCAACAGTTTCATGTTGATGTTTTTCTTTCGAGCTATCTGCATCTTCACCCTTTTCATTATTTCTTGTCAGTTCTTTCATGGCGTTTTTAATCTGCGTATGTAGCTTTTGTTCTTGATTTCCTTTCAATTTCTTTTCACCGTCTTCTTTTTCAGATGGACTGATTGTGGCTTTGTCTTCAGAATCGAATTTGACCGACATGGCTGTTCCAATAGGTTGGTTTTTCATGTGATCTGCTATAATTTGTTCTGCCTCTGACAACAAACTATTTGGCTTGTGTAGTTTGTCAAAACTACCGATTTTATCACCAGTAAAAGTTTCTCCAGGTAATTCATTTTCTGACCCGACTGTGAACCTATTGGAATCTTCATTACCGATATCTATAGGTAACATAGAGTCGTCGATTTTCCCGTCAGTTGTTGCTTGATGACGGGTATCTTTCATCGACATTTCCATAATGTTTTCATCGTCAAAGCCTTTACTTCCATGTTCGCCATCAGTTTGTAATTTGTTTGCTTGTAGAAGCCATTCATTGGTTTGACTAGGTTTCAGTCGATTATCTCGATTTGCTGATTTCTTACTTTGTGAAGCTGTTGGTTTGAAGAATGTGAGTTGGTGGTCGTTATCATGATAAAAGATTTCATTGTCAATGTGATCACTGACCACTTTGGCTTCATGATTGATTGCCTGAATTTCGTCAGGAGAGACGTCGAAATTCTGATTTTGCCCATGCGATAGTGCAGTTTTGACAGACTGTACGGTAGGGTCGAATCTACTACTTTCCGTATCACCGAATAAGCTATTTTCTGCACCAATTGAGGTTTCTTCTGCAACTTTTCCACTGTCAGTTTCAATTGCTTTTGATTGGTCACTTTCAACTTCATCACGTTGTGAAGTCTTTCCACTCGAGATAAAACTGTCCAAAATCTTAGTCATGGGTGCAATATGCATAACCTCGTTATCAGCCTGTGATAAATCTTGCTTATAAAATCCATTTAAAGATTCTAATTCTGTAGGTGTTGGCTGGTCTAACATATCTCCTGTATTTGGAGCTTTCAACATGGAATTGATACTCATCAGTCTTCTAGAGTTTACAGTCGGGGCGTTATTAAGACTCTTTACATACGCCTCCATATTCGATGTGACTGGATTATCTGCACTAACATCCAATGTTCGACGTTTGCCAATATTTTCCACAAAATTCTGCAATTTCTTCGTAGGATTCGGAATTGCAGATTGTTTACTGATTGTATGGTTTGCTTTCAATTTTATTGCTTTCTCGTTGAGTTCAGCAAATTTCTTAATCTCTTTATCAAATTTGGCTTTATCCTTTTTATCGGTTTGCTTGTCAAACTCACGAAGTTTTATCACAATGCTCTTCAGGTATTTCTCAAGTTCTTCATCAGTTGAACGATCAACTTCTTTCTTCTCATGATTTGATACACGTTTAAGATTCGTCGATGTATGAGTATGATTTTTATTAGAAACTATTCTTTGAATCTGCTTGGTTTCATTTTGGTAATCTTTCGATTTCACAACATTGCCATCTTTGTGATTTCGGTGATGCAATATATTTTGGTTCAGTGTTTTGTTGTGATGAATCACTTTATGTGTGAATAAAGGCATCACAGTGTGTATGTGCTGCTTGCTTTGAATGTCAGATTTATTGCTTTTGAGTTTAGTATGGCCCCTTGTTTCCCTTACAAATTTATCTAATTCACTTTCGATTTCAGCTTTACTTAAATTACTATTCTCGACCTTCCCCAAACTTACATGTTGATGTTGGTTCGTTGCTTTGTATTTCTTTCTCTTCTTCTTTGTAGAAGCTGTTAAAATACTTTTCTTCACGATAGCAGAAAAGTCAGACTTTGATGATGCGCTAAAGCATGTTGTTGATGATGCGCTAAAGCATGTTGTTTAGAAGAAACACTTTGGGCAGTATGATTAGCGAATGTTTTTGTTGATGACAGCTTATCATGTTTGTGCTCGTAAGACAACACTTTTTCTAATCCTGACACTTTTTGGATGAGATCGAAATTCCTCGTACTGACCGATTCTTGTGGGTGTAAGTTTTCCTTAGTGCCAACAGCTATAATGTCATCATCTTCAGATTTCCATCGCCTTTTCTCATTCCCACGTTTGATGTGCACACGTTTATGAACGCGAACTGGAGAACTAGTCTGTGTTTCACTCTTTTTCAACATCTTGGTATGTTTTTTCTTGATGCCAGACTTCTTTTGCTTCAAACTTTCATACAACGCTTCTTCAGTATCCTCTGTACTTAGTAATGAACGTCGATTCCTAGATCTTTTACTTGGCTTCTCATCACTCCATTGTGACATCAATAAAGAACCAGTCTCTTTGTATTTTCTAGCACTATCATGTGCATTATGAGCTCCTCCACTTGGCTTTTTGGTTTTGGTTTTATATTTGTATCGTACTATTGAACTCTTCTCTTGGTTCTCCTGGTCAGCCCTTATCTCGAATTCAAGTTGAACATGTCTTGGCTTCACGTAATCTGTATCATCAGCAATTACAGAATTATCAACCAAATAACTGACATCATGAAGTGTCTTGCTGGTACCTGTTTCTTCATGCATTCGGTCCTTTTTATGCTTCGTGGTTTTCATTTGATAAGTAAAGGTACGATTTCCGACGGGAACTTTTAAATCGTGTGGTGATCTGTCTTTTTCCTTGTTGACTTTGCTATTCAAAACGTCGTTTAATATGATAGGATTTATCCGTGCTAGTCGTTTATTTAGCAGTTCTTGATCATGTGCAACAGTACTTACGTCCTTGTCAACTCTGATGGATGGAAGAACAAAAACTCCTCTTTTGGATCCAGTTTCATTTTCGGTTGTATTTACTGGCATGTTAACATTGCCCAAGAGAGGATCAACGCCTTGGTCAAAGTCTACCTTACATTTCGAACGAACAAAATTTCCTTCTTGGATGTTATCTTTAAATTTATCTAGATAGTTACCAGCATTTTTGTACCTAAAATGAGATGGATTAATTTTTAAAAATCAAACACGTTCCTCCTGCCATTAAAACTATACAAAACAAACAAGATATGCAATGATGATCAAACAGATTAAAACATTCAAATATTTAAAACAAGTCTATTCATTATGATGTCATTTATACAAACACGTGGAACATCATAGAACTGTTACCCCTTTTATTTTCAGAGGAGGAAGGAAAGAGGCTGAAAAGAGTAACAATAAAGAGTTACTTATAGGAATATATTGAAAATCAGTAAAACGATAAGGGAGTGTTGAATAATACATCAACACATCAATGGTTATTTAATACATCAAATGTAAGAAATATTAACAAACAGTAAACAAGAAAGCCTGGGCGCTTACAGGAGAGGGTGAATGTGAATATTTTTGTGGGTGGAGGAAGTGTTTATTAGAGGTTAGGGGGGAATCCTTAGATGAGGAAATATATGGAACCCTTCAATTGACTTATAACAATTGTAGAAATTATATGGTTGCAAAGATATTCACCTTGCAACAACATAAGAACAAGAATCACCATTTGGTCGATCGGCAACAGCCAAACCAACCCCGAGTTTATGCGTATCTTTCCAAATGATTTGCGTGAAGTGTCCAGTTCCTGGCTGTTTATCCTCTTTTGTGAAATCATACCCTGGATGACAAATCTCGGAGTACCTTTAAATGAAAAAGAAACGATAACAAAGAAACAATAACGTAAGATGAACATCAAAACATCATTGAATTCTTAAAAATCATCAAATAATGTTGTAATTCTGAAAACTATATTATCTTTTAGATCGACTTTACCATTTGTTTACAACATGCTGCGCTGTTGGCAACACTCCTTCCTTTGTGCACATTTCTGCCACACTTTCTCCGACATCTGGTCTTTCATCAGGGTCGGAATGAGCCACAGTACCATGTTTGGCTACATAAGCAGCATATAACTGCGCATCTCTACTCAATTGATTATCAAGGAAAAGTTTCCCAGATCCGTGCAATGAACGATATTTGTTGTGTTGTCCAACCATTTCTTGACGAAAATCGTCCAATTCTAGTATAAACATCAGAAACATCTCATACAAGAACTCTCAAAAATACACACAAGAAAGAAAAACAAATCTAAGCAGTTGCAAGTCAAAACAATGAATTCATTGTCTTAAATTTTCGCTACACGTAAATACAGAGTATTATTGCATTACGTATCTCAAATAATGCAATCTAGAAATTTCAAAATAAAGTCTTTCTGTCAGCAATGGATTGCTTATGTTTAAAAAGATCAGTGTACAATGCTAAAGAAAATCAAAGTAAGAACCCTCTAATGCAACAATAATTTATAACAAATGCAAAGAAAAAACATCTGTATTATATTTGGGGATATATATATATACCTTTAGATGGAATGAGCTGAATAAAGAACGGCCCTTTCTTGTTTTCTTCTGTTTTAACAACATCAAAGAATGTTTGTAAAATATGACGTGTTGCAGGCTCACTGGTTTTTGATGATGCCTTTTCCAATATGTTCAGATCGTTCATTCCTGCTTCAGTGGTGTTTGATATGTGTTTTTCAATATCCAAGTCACCACCCTTACCTGAAAAACATTTCATTAGTGTTCAAAAAAATACTTGAATGGAAATTGTAGGCTAATGGTAGGCAAAATCGACATGAGTCATAAGTCATAATTACTGAATCTGTACACTTTTCATATTTTCGACATTTTTTTGATTATTCATTATATATTAACAACATTTAAAATTGTAGCAGGACCAACGACAAGAGTGGATGGGTGGTGGTGGGTTTATTCTGCCAAAAAATAAGTTGATGATAATATGCATCTGGATGGGATACACTTTATCAACTATGATCACAGCTTATGTAAAAGGTCCTTAATATTAACAGCTCCAGTTTGAGTTATATACATTAACTAACTAAAACTGGACACCTTCAATAGCTGACGAATATCAAAAAAAAGATAGACCCCAAGGGAGTGCATTTTCACACATTCAAAATAAACGTACCTGACTGTTTGTCTGTTTGTTCTGTTCCTTCCTCGGTAGTCAAATCTTGTTTGTCGTTTGCAGTGGTTGTTACATCAGAGAAATCACCTGCTTCCATTGTACTCAAAGATTGATTTCCTTCATCGTTGGAATTATCAACTGAAGAAGCTTCCTGAGTCTCTTTAACACTGTTTTCAGTAATGAAATTGCTTTGTACATTATTCTGCCCTACATCTTCTTTCGTTACAACTTGGTCAACACCTGAGCCGGAGTTTTTTTCACTGTGTTGATTATTTTCCTTGTGAGATGGTGCTACACTTTTTAGAACTTCTTCCTTTTGTTGAATCTCTTTCATTTTTTGTTGGATTCGGTTCACATCTTTGTCTGTTGAATTGATAAAAACTAAAATTTCTAAATGAAACATTTGTACAATATATATAAAAAGAGATTTTGTGAAGATCTTAAGTCTTTAGTCTTGTAAAATCATAAAAGCTCGGATTTTGTTGTGCCCTTTAAAACAGCCCAACAGCACATGGAGAAATTGAATAAACACTGTGATTGTATAATACAGGTCATAAAGAAACTCTCTGTCACAAATCTGAGAAATTGATTAAAATGAAGGTACTCGCTGCCAAGAAAATTAAATTCTGTCCGTTCTTGTCAAATTGATCTTTTGACATTAAAACGTATTTCTAGCTTTTTACATGATGAAAACATCAATGCTTAACATGTTATAGAAATACTATAGTAAAGTACTTGTTTATGCAAACAAGTGAAAACAACTTTACAACATTCTCACCTGGTTTTTTTGTCACAACTTCATTACTCGTTTGCACTAAATCAGTTTTCGTTTCTCCAGATGCATGATTTGCATCTTGCTTAATTATTCCATTGAAATCAGTTTTCTCTTCCGCCGTTTTCGTATTATTGACAGGCTTTGACGCTTGCTCTTGTTGATTGTTTCCATGACTACCGTTTTTGTTAACGTCTTTTGCAACTTCGGATGCTTCAGTTAAATTGTTGGGTTCATTATTTCGCAATTGAGTTTCTCCTTCAGACTTGCTTTCCTTGACTGTTTCAGTTTGGCTTTCTTTCTTTCTGTCATTTACACCAACATGTGTTGTTTGTTTATTGCTTCCAGGCTGCTTTTTAATATGTACAACTTTTGATTGCTTGCCGTCATTTGAATTCTGTTTCTCTTTCGTTTCTTCGATTTGATCATCTTCTTGATTCTTTAAATTTTCGGTGTTTTCTGCAATAACCTGATCGGTTGACGACGCAGTCACTTTACCATCATTACCATTGCTAAAATCTAATGTATTTACTTTCTTGACAGGGAACTGTTTGATGCCTTTCACTTCGTTCGCTTCTTCACCGTCATTGTCATTGAATTTCTTGATAATTTTATCCGTGGTTGTGATCGCCTTCTCTTCTTCTTTTATTTCTGGAGTTTTTGAGTTTGATTCTTCTTCGTTGTTACTTTTCTCAGTTTCTTTTGTTTCTTTAGGTTCAAGATCCTCTCCATCACCGGTTTTAAGTTTTTTCAATACCAACTCTGATGAAGCTGGCTTTGATACCTTTTTGGAAATTGGTTCCTCCTTTAGTTTCAATTCCTCTTTTGAGTGATCAACAGAGGTGTCCTTCTCCTTGCTGATTGGCTCATCTTTAGTGTCACCACTGTAATGTGCTTTTTGTTTATAATACTGTTTTGCAGTACTTTTATGATATTCTTTGTTATCGTTATCTTCATCCATACCGTCATGACGATGATCTTTTTCCTTATCTTTCCAATATTGGGAAGATTTCTCGAAATTGACGTTACTGTGATCTTTCCGATTTGACATAAATCTCGACATAAAACTTGCTCCTCTTTCATGATCTAAATGTTTTTGCTGGGTAGGAAAAAATTTCTTGGCAGTTTTTTCTTGTTTTTCTGTTATACCAGGTTTCTCTTCATTGTTATGCACGTCCAACGATTTTCCACTATCAACATGGTTTGGTTGTAAATCATCAAAAGAATGAGTATCATGTTCAGTCTTGTGGGATATCAATGGCGGCTCAGGGTCATTATGAGCACCAGAATCTTTAACTTGACGAGAGTTTGCGTTTTCATGTTGTACTGGTTTTTTAACATGTATCATGCCCTTCTCAGATCCAGGTACAATAATATCACTGTGATCGTGCTGTTTAATGATCATCGGAACTTCCGCTACAATTGAGTTTTGTGGCGAAGGATTTTTCATGAATTCACTTACATCTTTTTGATCGACAAAATTAGTTTTTTCATCCATTGCATTTGAATAAGAATCCGAGTTCATAAAATCACCTCCTGCTCCTTTATTTGCGTCAACATGATCTCTCATTGGTAATAACGATTCCACATTAGCTGCATGAGATCCCCCAACAAATATCTGCTCATCTATGCACAAAAAAATATAACACGAGGATTAATAAAATCAATTTTAAAAATAAAATAGATAAGATAGATGACATTATATGTTAAAAAAAAAATTGCTAGTAAATGTTATTCTAATGTTTGCGAGTTCTCAGTAATTGTGCTTCTCACAAAGAATCTCGTCATAACAAAGGAATATCCTCGTATATCCTCTAATAAGCACCAATCTCCAATAAGCACAGAGTTTCAAATAATTTGATCACAAAAATGAAGTGGAACTTGTTAGAAATACTAATTAAATTTGATGTTTTGATTGGTTGAACATAGGCATATTCAGGGTCAGTCAAAAAAACTGGAGGAGTCCAACGTTATGATATTTCGTTTCAGTCTTAAGTGACGATTAGGTTACTTACACGTTTTCCTTTCCTACTTTAAATGACTTAACTCTCCTCCACAAATTTTGACTGAGATCTAGCTACACCTGTTGAGTATAATAGTGGGGGATATCAAAAATACACTTTGCATATTACAAGGAACAAGTGAGAATAGAATGACATCGTAGTCTATGTAACATATGGAAACTTTTGCTTAGCATGTTTTTTTTATTATTGGTCGCCACCACTACCAATAATCGGCACCTTAAAAAGCTGAAATACGATATTATTTTTTATCAAAGCATGCAATTGCGAAACATTTATTCATTAACTTCTAATACGGTTTTTGAAAAAATCCATTACCTTCACTCCTAGAGTCAATGGCTGTTCCAGGCATCATACATCTGCGAGAACATATTTGATTTCCGCTAAATTTTCCATGGGGTACATTTTCTAAAAATCCATTCTTACTTGCTTGTGGCGAGTAGCGTGCAACGATATATGTACACACTAAGTTCCCTTTTGGTCTGGTAGTTCGTCCTAACCCAAGAAAGTTTGAATCCTTCCAAACTACTTGTGCAAACTGGCTTATATCTGGGGAATATTGAACTATATCAGGATCATCTTTGCAAACTTTCTTATACCTGAAATGAAAGTATGAAAACAAGTTAATTAAAAATGTTTATTGTTTTATTCGCCAATCTCTAACAGCTCTTCCAGCACAGAATTTGTGTGAGAATGTGATGGCAGTACAGCCCAAAAGAAACTTAATGTCCGTGTAAGATAATTAGCTTTCACAAAGAGTCGGTGTCTTTAGATGTTAACAGTTGTTTGTTTATTTAAATGCATTTTCATGTTCAGTTCAAACGTGTCAAAACAAATCGCGTAGAACACAATAAAATTCAATAATGACTTCAAGTGACATAAAACTGTACACAAGAATTTTTGAGTTTTTATGTAAAAAAAAAATCCTTTGAGAATGTGTAAAGTTTCTTTTGGGCTGTACTGTTTGTTTTGGCTCAGTCACGTCACTACATTGAACCTTTTTGTCAAAACATACCAGTAGTTGACTGCTTCTTTTGCAGTCAATGTAGATCCATCATCAGAACAACGAACTGCAATATTTTCCCCTTGACCCGGTCTCTCCTTTGGATCAGAGTAAGCTAATTTCGGTGAATCTGCTAATCTTTCAGAATAACCTTGAGCTTCCTGATTCAAGACGTCATTCAATTCAAGTGCTGGCGAGGAATGTATTGTGCGCAGTCTCTTGTGCTGTTCCAATCCATTTCTTCGAAATGATTCAACATCTGAGAAGAACAGTAAAAACAATTTCAAGAGATGGCAATAATCTGGATTGTCTGTGTAGATAGCAAAGCATAGAAGTTATTTTTACATTTCATTTGCAAAGCCTTTCCTTGCTAAACTAAAAATTGATGTTGATGTATTTTCACTTTTCTTGAAGAGTCCTTCCTTTTCAGAATCATACAAAAAAACATAAATCTGATTTCAAAACAAAACTTTCGGTACCTGCATCGTGACAAAGTGGGTCTTCTGATTTGCTGCAATTACCCAAAAGCGACACCATTTCAGTGTCGCAGGTAGTGTTTTGCGGTTCTTTCGTCTGACTTAACATCTTATCCAATAAAATATTATCTATGACACCACCATAATTATTTAACCCAGATGGTTCTTGGCCTGCAGTGCTTTGATCAGGCTTCCATGGCTTTTGTGATAGCATTGGAAGTTGTTCCTTGTTTAATTCTTGTTGCGTAACCAGAACAGGATCTGCTGGTGGTTTTCGGCTAGTGCCACTGGGAGTATGAGAAAGTATTTTTCCTACATTGTAAATTGAAAAGATATCAAAAAACCTGTCGAAAAGTTGATACAATATTAAATATAAATAAAAAGAGAATTCTTACAAAACTGTTACAATTTCAAACTCTTTTCAGTTAAAACATTAATTATAAAGACAATGTTAAACTTTGGTTAGGTAGCTTTTTAGGAAATATAATTACATTAATAGACATAAAATTCACTCATAGGAAAACAAAAAATCCAAATATGCATAAATTTCATGGTTCCTATTTCTTATAACTATTATTAAGCATACCAACAAGAGATTCTTCTGTTTCTTGCAAACCTTGCATTTTATATAGATCGGATGGTACATTGTCTTCATATATCGTCTTAGAAGCAACAGAGGAAGATACTAGAAATGAAATGAACACTAACAATAAAATTACTATTGGTGATTACAATTAATATAAAATATAAAATATAAAACTTAAAAATGTTAGCATGGATTTATTTTTGTGGTTGCAGGTTCTCCGAAAATTTTGCAGTTAGAGGGGTTTCAGAAACAAATAATAATTTTATTTCCTTGTTCTCTCAACGAAGGAAATTATATCATATTTCGAAAGGACAAAGCTGTCATAGTATTTATTGATAAAAAAAAACGTCTTTTTTACCATAAAGATAAAAACACAAAAACGAGGAAGTAAAATTGAATTAAATAAAGATCAATTTTTTGCGATATTTATTGCATCTCCCATGGATTGAACTGCAAAGTTTTATGTAAACTTTAATCTATGTCAAGGTCCTGTTGGATCGTAAACTATTAAACAAATTATGCTCAAAGTACAACTGTTTTTCATAATAGCAATTGATCTCTGAAAAATTATTAAAATGACTTGATTTTATTCCAAGCTAAAGTAAAGTTCTTCATTGATGTCAACTGATTATATTCTTTGAATGAAACTAAAATTTGTTGTGATCATAGTTTATTTGATAGTTTATATCTAACAGGACCTTAAGGTATCTTTCACAAATAATAATAATGTTAAAGATGAAGATCAAGGATGAAAATGCCTCCCTTCAACAAAACTCACTGCTTTTTTTTTTAGTTATAAAGTAATAATCTTCAGGTGAATCATTCAAAAAGTAAATGGCACAGCAGATAATAAATATACAGGTCAGCAAAACTCATGTCCTGCTAACATTATTCTGTATTATACTGTATGGTATTACAGCACGAAAGATACTTAATACATTCACGAATTAATTTTTAAAATGATAAAAAAAAAAAGATCTTCATGAAAATCAATAGGGCTTTAAAGTTTCGTTTTGTTCGATAAAACCTGTGTTTGATTAAGGACTAAATTTCTGAAATGTCATGTGGTTAAATTTTTCACAATCAGTGGGTGAGTTTGTATATTATTCTTTGGTCTTTGAACATGAACTCTAATTATCTTTCGTGAACATGCATAGCTAAGGTTTCTTTTCGATTGAACTGTATTTGTACAAAATAGTAAAAATCGAAAATAATAATATTTACCAAGGGGTTCAGATGCTTGTGGCATTTGGTAGGCTGGATCAGAATAACTTCTAGTAGGAGCTAAAACTGAATATGGACTGTCGTTCAGATTTTTGGACACCAAATTTTCATCGTCATAATCCTGTGGCTCTCTACGAGTGCCAACTAAATTCAGGACAGCTTTTGGGAGGTATTGTCGTTCATTTTGATAAAGTTGATTTTGCAAAACCTGCGCTGATTGATCTCCAAGAACATTTAGATCAGCAGATTGTGGTAATAACAATATATCTCTTCTAGTGCCATTCACATCAATGTGGTGTTTATGGTGACGGTGACGGTGACGGTGATAAGAAATTAGAAAATCTTCCGGTGAAAATATTCTATTTATAAACAGTCTCTTTTTCCTATTATAATGCAATTTATTGTATTCTGTTTTATTTTCCCCTAAAACAACAGTTTTGAACTTGGCTGTAGCTGTGGTGGTAGTGTCGGTTTTTCTTTTGTTTACATTGTGATAACTTCGAGTTTTGGCATGGTGTTTTTTTGCAAGTGCCCATTTCTCAATCAGTTGGAAAACTAAAATACGAAGTAGAGATACACAGCGTTTTCATCATCATTAATATAAAGTAAACAAAGAATACAAATTGTAACAGGACAAGATTTTCTTGTTGAGTTGACTTCAAAACTAATTTTTCGCGTTCGCGATGTTGTTCTAGGAAAATGCTGCTTCCACTTTCGTTTATTATGATGCGGAGAGGAGAACTCTCGACTTATTAGAGAAAAACGGGGCCATCAGAAAAATGTCGTGCGTATGACTTCGTGCACTTCACCCCCGCTTTTTGAAATAATTTGAAAAAATAATTAATCCCATGTATTTGAAGAATAACTATTTTCCATAAATTTGTCATTTTCAAATGTTTTTCTTAATTTCATTACTTGTTCTTAAAATCTTCAAAAGTCTCTGTGGAGGAGTGTATTTTTATTGAAACTGCAGGCGATATTGCTTGCAATTCCTATAGAAAACACTCCTCCTCATAGCTTTTTTAAAGATTTTGCCCACTGGGTTTCCTTACCTATTATAATTGCAAGCAAACGTGCTGCTTTATGAAAACATTTTATTCTTCTCATATTCGGACGTGTTGAATAATCTAAAAAAATCAATTGTTTAATTAATTCATGAAATGTTCGTGAAACGTCAAGTGTACAGCCTTGTGTGCACGTGTGTATGGTGTATGCCTACGGTAACCACACGCACCCTTTCTGTCCTCCTAAAGTCATTTCATAAATTTTAAAATGAACGCATTAACTATGGTTAGGCGGAAAAATTGGAGTAAAACATCACGAAATTTCTTTTTATTGTTAAGTGTTGTTAGGCGACGTGCATTTTTCTTTCCTACTATAAAAAAACTAACTCTCCTCCATAAATTTGCCTTTGAATTGTGCCCGATTAAGTAAAACTTCCACTGGTCCTTCCGAATATAATGTGCGAGCTCGAAAATTGATAACAATCAAGTCTTTGCTGCATGAAGGTTTAATTTGGACCAATCAATTGATTCTTTTAGTTATAATTAACAAGGTTTGGGACATGTGTTTGTGGGTATAGAAGGATCTGTTGTGACGTATTCTGATTTGATATGTCTCGATGATTACCTATCAAATGTCTGAATTCATATGTAAAAAAAACAAAACAAAAAACAAATGCATTAAAAATGTCTTAATGTTACATATGATAATATTCTATTATGAAGGTCAATTTTTGTTCTGCAAGCTTGCATGCCAACAAAATCCTTAAAAAAAATCACGATACACAGGGGTTAGTGCTATTCACAGCAATGGGGTCATTAGCTTGTAAAGAAAGAATTCAAAATAAGAGAATCTCCAAAGGGTCTTAAGCAAGGATTTGATGGCGTAAAAGTGGTATAATTTGGCATATATAAACAACGGATCCATCTACAGACCAAGTGTGAACGAGATATGAACTTGGTCAGGCTCATAACATGACTGACATTATGAAGCAACTGCGTACACATACAATGAAGGAAACAGAGAGTCAAGCCATGGTAAAAAAAATTGCCCATTCGAAACAACGACAACAATAACAACACATGTTTAACACAAACAATGCAAAATACATCGAACGAAATGAATATCAAATATTACCATTTTACAACATCAAACTTTCTTGTTATCATCTCAACATGGTGTCTTGCATAGTGAAACCTAGTAGTGTAAACAAAATACTTTCAATGATAATTACTTCCCTTCCTCAAACTTTCTATTTATTTTTCATTTCATCATTCTTATAATGGCTTATCTCACAGCAGGCACACTATGTGTTAAAGTTTGAAAAATTATGCGCATATTGTTTAACAGAAGTTTAGTCATGGGTATCGGTTAGTTTATAAAATGGCTCTCTGTCAATTAATTAATCTATCTTTTTGATTCAATGATAATTAGTAGTTAGTTTTTCAATGCAATTTCAATTTCAATTCTGTTTTTTTTTTTTGTTGTTCCTAGAATTGTCTTCTTATTTGGTTGTGTTGATAAAGCTAAACAACTTCTAAAAAAATTGCTTCGTTCAAAGGATTTTGGAATTCAGGTGCATGGCCATTTTTGAGATCATCCGGGATTTGCCATATCGACACAAATTTCTACTAATTGCGAAAAAGGGGAAAGCGATAAAAAAAACTAAGTTGTGAAAGGAAAATAAGTTGAAGTTCGTAAAGATCTGGGATCATTTTATTCCAGAAGGTGGCGCTTATTCTTAATAGCAGACCTTTAGCTCAAAATCATAATGAAGAAAAACATTTTCCCTTTCCTTATTATTTTTCTGCCTCAGAAAGACAGGTAGTCTCTCTTAAAGTATAGGTAGTAGGTGGTTCTGCGAGCATATCTTTCTGTTTTCTTGGTATCTCAGCACAACGTGTAAGCACTGATGATGTACTTATATAAGACTATGTTGATACTTATAAATAGCTGAACATTTTTGGGTCTTGGCGATAGACAGATCGTTTGTCTTCTGCAGGCTCCAGCCATATGTTTGTAACCAGTATATTCTGGTTAAGATCAACGACAGCGGCGGATCAAGGGTTAAGCAAAAACGTGGAGCATTACAGTGTCATGAATTTTCTGTTAAAACTTAAGTGTTGATTATTATAGGTTATTTGCATGTTTTTCTTATACTCTTAATGACCTTACTCTCCTCCATAAATTTTGCCTGGATTCTAGATCCGCCTCTGAACGAGTCTGATCTATTTCTGATACTTGAAATACGGGACACCAAACTGTGGATATACATGGTAGCTGCAAAAAAAAGAAAAAGAAAAAAGATACTTTGTGTTTGCGCGCGGTACGATGCGGTACAATAAAATTTGTTGTTGCTCATCAAACAATAAGAAACTATACCTATTTGCACAAAAAACATGCCTTGTACAGTGTGTGTAAATTTGGCGTAAAACAACTTTTTTAAAAGCACGATTTTCTGTATGCACAAGTAGAATTTATTTTTTTATATATATGTCGCACAATTAGAAAGATCCATTATTAAAGGTTGACTTTTCTTTGCACAGTGGGCAAAATCTTCAAAAAGTCAACGAGGAGGAGTGTTTTCTATAGGAATAGCAAGCAATATCGCCTGCAGTTTCAATAAAAATACACTCCTCCACAAAGATATTTTGAAGATTTTGCGCACTGGGCGAGACCATTTTTGGAATACTTATGACTGTTGCTTGAGTATATCGATCACCACTATTAGAATACAATGAAATCTCTATGAAGCGGATACCAATCGATGCATTAAAAAGGCGTCCGTTTATAGAGAATTTACCTATAAGAATTTGACTAAATCCATCCATCCGTACATAGGCTGCCCGCTATTGTGTGGTTTTATTGTGTTTCATTGAAACAGCATAGATCAACTGAAATATTTCATGGCATGCTTTTACAGAGTTATAAGGGAGCTTATGCAACTCCGACGGCAACATCCTTGTGGCGACTCGAGAGTAATTTAAGATTATTTGGAAAGCAATGAATCACAAAGCAATGTACAAGATACTACTATCCTGAAGTCTTTAGTTTCAATACGACTTCAAAAGCTAACTTTTCACGTTTTGCTAATGATATTATTAACTGACCAATTTTTCACAATGGTAGAGACTTTCTTTTTAAACGAAATTCAATCAAGAAAAGGAAGCCTTCGTTTCACTCACATCGTATTTGCATAAGGTACCGAATATTACATTTGATAACATTTGGATTTGAAACAATTGTTATTTTGTTTGGACATGTGATATGTGATTGGCAACTTATGTATATAAATGTATCTTGACACAAAATAGAGCTCTCTATGTTTTTTGGAGTTTATCTTGTGGTTTTAATGTGTGTTTTTTTTGTGTGTGTTTTTTTTACTGTATAAGAGTTGTGTTTCATTATATGCACTTAATTTGAAACTACCAACAATAAAAATAAGAAACAAATAAAGGCAGTAAAAACAGCAAACTATTCCAAGGTAAGATATTTCTGACTGCTCAAGACCCGCGCACCCAGGCAAACTATTTCTCTTTAGAGAGTTCGGCATTGCTTGTGTGTTTATTATGCCACGCACCCAGGCAAACTATTTCTCTTTAGAGAGTTCGGCATTGCTTGTGTGTTTATTACTTAACATGTTCGCTGCTTGTGCGTTCACTGCTGACGGACATTTCAAAATCTACATTTTTGAAAGTTTCTTTTCATTATATCGCTGCTAAGATTGATTGCGTAGCGACCATTCGCAAAAATGGTATCTACTTTTAAATAGGCTAAGATACAGCTTCTGCATGGGCCTACATTCCAAGAAATATGCCGACAAAGTCAACACGTCAAAACTGGTCACTAATGACGAATATACTCGTCCTCGCCTGCCAACGTGTTAAAAACATTTTTCCAGCTCGTTCAAAAGTTACTTTCGTTATCTCTTTCAAACTATCCTTGATGAAAAAGAAACAAAACATTACATTGTCGTAGTTATGATACACCAATCATAAAAAAGGACGCAAGATTTTGCTAGCAGTCGGTTATTATTATTATTATTATTATTATTATTATTATTATTATTATTATTATTATTATTATTATTATTATTATTATTATTATTATTATTATTATTATTATTATTATTATTATTATTATTATTATTATTATTATTATTATTATTATTATTATTATTATTATTATTATTATTGTTATTATTATTATTTATATTTTAGGAGGTTGATTACGTCAGAAAATACAAATTTTTGTTATCAGTGTAGGACCTGCCAAAAATTATAAAGTAAAATAAAAACCTAGATAAGATGATTAAAATTTAGATAACAACAGCAATGTGATGTGGATGAAAACAAGAGACTATGCCTGGGTTCCTGCATCCAGAAGATAATACAGTGAACTCCCGGTAACTCGAACTCCCACGGGACCCAAGAAAATAGTTCCAGATAACGAATGTTTGAGTTAAGCGGAGCTCCCGTTAAGTCGAAATCAGACAAAAATAAGATAATAGTTCGAGTTATCGCGATTTTTTCTTATGTCATCATATCAAACTACAGTAAATATTGTAGCATATACATATTAAACACTACTGAAAGAAGTTTCGTATGTCAGTTTGTTTTAGTTTTTCTGTAAGATCACATTCTACGAGTGAGCTGATTTGATTGACATGAAATCTAAATAAATTTTTATAAATCGAGTCTTTTCTGTTTACTCTTTTTCTGAAAGTTCGAGTTATCCGAAGAAATTTGCCTCAGGGAGACAAAAAAAGGTTCGAGATAACGAATGTTCGACTTATCCGAGGTTCGAGTTAACCGGATTTTTTTATGAGAAAGTATTAAGGAAATTCCAAGGGACCAGAGAAAATAGTTCGAGTTAACGAAAGTTCGAGTTATCCAGTGTTCGAGTTACCGGGAGTTCACTGTATTATGATAAAACTTAAGAGACTAAAGTATCTTTTGGGTATGCTCAGAAGTTCGCATAACATACTAAATTGTGCTCATCACAATCATAGTTTGCAGTCTAAACTTTGCTATTTCTGTCTGGATTAACAAGAACATTCTTTTGTATTGTCTCATTCTTTCAAACGAAAACCAAGAGACTTTCAACAAAAAAAGTGATATGAGGTATTATGTCAACAATCTCCTGTAATGTTGTAACATTATAGATAGAAAGTTGAAACCCGATACTCATATCCGAAAAGCGCTAAGCAAACGAGTTTCGACGTTTCGATACAGATGTGTCACATTTCACTGCATTCTCAGAGTGCATGAAGGTATAAGTGTACAAAAGACTACATAGAAAGTTGTGCAGCCAAAGTTCAAAAAAAGGAAAATACTTTCGATGTACACATGGAACGCAATATCTTTTGGAATCTGTTTACAGATTTTAAATTATTTGGCTACGAAAGCAAAACATATTTCTACCGTAAATGCTTGATGCGCCGGCCTGATTAAAAAATCAAAGGGAAATCCAATGGGAATCATAAGAATTCAAATAAACGCTCCCTTTGGTTCAGAAAAATTGTTCAGTTTAGCACCAAAAGGGGGGAGGGGCGCTTATTCTAATGGGCGCTAAATCGAGCACTAACGGTATGTTCCTTGCATCAGCCTTTTATATACAGAGACAACTTAAGTAGTTGGATAACATTTTTTTCACTTAAGTTGTCGATAGATAGATACAGGCGTCCTTTTCATCTGTTTAGTTATCAAGTTTAATTAAGTTATAGAAACGGAAACCAACTACGAAAAAAGTGAAAGAGAAGTGGAAAAACTTGAGTTGAATTTTATGAGCCGAATGATGGAACTGGAACGATGGAACCGGTTCCCCCCTATTCAGTTAGCTCTGTAATACATAATATAACTACCACAATGTAATGCTCTAATTACTTGCTTTGGGGTTTGCTTAAACATCTCCCTAATTAGTAGTGAGAAAATCAGTTTTGTTCATGAAAACCATTAATTATTCCCTTGAGTTTGTTCTTTTGTAAAACATCAACAGAACTTTATATTCACCCGGTGTCTTTTGCGCTTTTTGTTTAAAATTGCTTTCTCGTGAGCTTTTTGAATTTGTACTTTTTTCAAAATTCCTTATGTACAAAATGGAAATTTTCATTGTAGGTTTGTTAAATGGGATGTGGACTGACATTAATATAACTTGTAACTGGCATTAATGTGACTTACAAAATCATAACTACACATTACAAGTTGTCAGATATGGACCACCGTAGGAACATGGTAGGATACTTTGTGCTCGTTTGACAGAGTTGTAGAAAGACTGGAAAAGTCATGTCTAACTCTCCACACAACTTTCTTTATAACCTTAAATGTTTTATCAATAGCTATGTTTTTTGGTGATACTCACTGTGTTGGATGTGACATTTTGTATTGTTTGCAACAGCTACCAGAAAATTATTCCGAATGGTGCTTGTTATGAGTATATGAAAGGTCTTGATGTCGCTATAAATAAAGATCGAGCTTTGGAGGTAAATAAGGTTATTGGAGTACTTTTTGAAGTAGTTAAGATATTGAATATGATGAGAAAATGGAAAACACTTAAATCTGTGCAAGATATGGTGCTGACATTCAACCAATATGAACAAGGACTCAGTAAAGAAGAACTTGCAGAAGTAAAGAAACGTTTGGCAAATCTCATTTTTCCAAGTTTAAAAAGAGCAATAAGTTGTCTGAATTCCACGAAATGGTATTTATGTCATGTTATGCATCCAATTTGTTTATCAACCGCTCGCAACCAAACAATAAGATCTCAAGTGTGCTATGAAACTTGTATGGCATTGAGAAGCAGTGATTGTTTCAATTTCAAACGTGTCCTAATTGATAGCATATTGCCATTGTTCTTGCATCCTAGTCAGGAAATACAGTATTTAATGAACAAAGGTATATTTAATTGTTCCGACCTGCCGAAAGCAAGTCTGAAATTCATACACAATTGTCAACTGAACTACGATCCTTACCACGAGAAAGAAAACATTCGATCCAGCAAGTGCTATGACTCACCCACATACATCTATAATGGCACTACAGCTGTCACAGAAAAGGGCTTGCAATGCCTTTCTTGGCAACGGTTTTATTTGAGTAAACAGATATATTCAAGTTTAACCAAAAACTACTGTCGCAATCCGCAAGGATATAGAGTGAAGCCATGGTGTTATATTAACCTTGAAAGAGATTGGCAATATTGTAATATACCAGTTTGTAACAAGACAGAATTTACTGGAAAATTCCCATTTTGGATTATCGCTGTGATAGGCGCGGGACTAATTTTCATTGCTCTACTTGTTCTTGGTGGTATGAGACACATGCGTAGGAATAATAACTTTCGCGAAAATCTCCCGTATAATATAGTGCTATTGACGCAAGATAACATTGTAAGCATTTTACGTTCTGGATAAAACTGCTCCAGTTTTATATGGAAGAACAAAGCATGGATCTTTTTATGTCCATGCACAAGTACACAATTTGAAGAGCTCTGTATTTTTTTGTTTTTTTCAAAAATGTGTGCATAATATATACAATAGATCTTCCCCGAATTCCCCGAATTTCAGTTTAAACGCCATTTTTTTTATCGAACTATTCTACCCCGCCTCGTTTCGATGTGTTTCTTTTTTTTGTTTCATAGTTATATTTCTTCATTATATACTCTGCTTAACTGCAAATCGTCGTGAATGATTTGTGATAGTGTTCATCAAATTATCGCATCAAAACGAGGCGTGGTAGGATAGTTTGGCGAAATATCGACGTTTGAAAAAAATTCGGAAAAGGTGTAATGCGTGCAAAAATATTTTAAGAAAAACGATAATTCCTCATTTTAACGACCCGTTGCTCTCCCCTCCAGTTACAATGCTGTTTCTTGAAAATGAATTGAACTTATAGCTTAAAGCTAGAATTGAGTCATCCTTTCTTTCACAAGGGTGGTTCCCGTTGTGTTGAAACATTCGTCTGACATGCTTCATGCTTCCAGTCTTGCTTTTAATAGTTGAACTAAAAAATACCAGTTATAAAACGGTGTAATGGATGTAATGTGTAATGAGTCTTTCCGTTTGTTTTTTTGTCTTTCTCTAAAATATTCTGCAAACGATTTTAGAGTAGAATAGAGCAGACGTTTCCAAACGTTTAAAGAAACAGATTTAGATTTGTCAAATGTCTGTAGAATTTACATTGTATCACTTAATTTTGGGATAACTGTAATTACGTATATTTAAACATCCTTGCTCCTCTCTTATCCTTCTGACCATGAAGTGGAAAGTCAATGTTATCTCCAGGTTCGCCTTTATCTGAATGATTGGACGAGTGCTAAGTATCTTGTGGAACTTGGGTGCGTCGCATCCTTTCCTCCTTTTCACAAACAGAAGCATAAAATCGCATCCACAAGGACTAAACTTCTCTCACTATACTGCATTTAACCAAGACTTGTTTGACTACAGGGACAGTAGAGATAGATGAATAATAACCTTAGTAACAAGACGTAGCAGGGCAACAACAACGTAAGGGAATGACCTTCTGCTAAATGGGCAAATCGTCGTCGTTTGAAAAAAATTCGGAAAAGGTGTAATGCGTGCAAAAATATTTTGACCTTTTGACATGATCGTTTAGAGAGCTTTAATTCAGCATATTGGGTGACATTTTATATTTCTCAAGTTTCAGTAAGTTTATACGTATGTTCGATTTAAACGAAGTAAAAGCAGGGATTTGTAAAAGCGTCATATCCGTGGTAAAAGCGATAGTGATTATGCTGATCCAGAATAACATATACTTGAGAGAGACTTATTCAGAGAGCGTATTCTAGGCACGGGTATCTTGTGAGTCTTAAATTAATAAAATTTAATTTAATAAAAATTCTCTCGTTCTATTCATTAGCACCGATTTTTTCTTCACTGTCTGTTGTAGGGGTGTAGAAGAACTTCCTTCCAGTAGTGTTGGTAATTTTGTGAAAATCTTTAATCATCGTGAATGAAAAAACGGACAAAAAAGTGCTTAGAATAGGTTTCCAAACCAGGGAATATTTTCTAATGGCCATGATATTTTCGTGGAACAACTTCGCTCGAAATAATTCCGCCGATTCTGATTGGTGTATCCTATTTACGTAAAGTGAAATATTTAGAAATTGGCATTATTATCTTATCTCTAGAAGTTCTTGAACTTTATAAATATCAGTAGTTATGTTCTTAGAATTTGACCACCTCATCAACATTTTTCTTTCTGATAGATTAGTCTCCTCAATAATCTTGAATACCCCCACATCGACCTCGTCCCCAGGGCTTCGTGCCTTTTCGATATACTGGATATTGCAGCGAAGAAAGTTCGGGTGCAGGCCGGTCATTTCTTACTCCTGGTTGGATATTGGAACGACATAATTATTCGCGCAGTCGAGTGAATTTTAAAAATAGATACGAGGAACCTGAATGCTTTGATTTGAAAGCTCCCAAAGACCATATCCAGTGTATCGAAAAGGCAAGAAGCCCTGGAGACGAGGTTCCCTCTATATGATACCGTTTCTTGATCTCCAAAGGCCGTATTTTTCCGCGTTCGTTGTTTACTTCATCTTAAAGATAAGAGTAAGCATGCACCTATTTCTTTGGGTTTTTTCGTCAGCTATTTTGATAAAATTCAACAGCATGTTGTGAGCGAATCAATGTTGGCCAATATTTTAACGCTTACCAAACTGTTGTTATAAATGTTAGTTTGTTGGGCATGCCCGCATAAGACGGCCGCAAACCGGGCCAACATCACTCACCAACATGGGTTGGCCAACAGATTGACCCTGTTTGCTATAGTAACTAACATGTTGTAGAAGAAGAAAAAAACTGTTGACCAATACTTATTAATTTTTTTAATAAACGTTGACCAACATGAGTGAAGTGGCAATATTGGTCACTTCTTTCAGAATTTATGGCATAGGAAACAGCTCCAACATATGTTGGCCAGAATGTTGACCAGAACTTTGGCCAACATGTTGACCCGGTTTGCGGCCGGCTTTACGGATTCTTCCCAGTTCCTTCCTCCTACCTATTTTTGAGAGTACCTTTCTTCTATGAAAACGCCTCCCGTTTTTAAAAGGCCTATTGAGCGGATCAATTTAACCTCAAAATACAACAAGACATAAATCTTTGTTTTTCTTGTTTCCAACCAATAAAACAAACATCCTCAAAGTGAAATACAAAATAAACACCTCCCTCGCGAGTAAACGCCGCACATATAAAACCTTCAAAATTTTATAAACGCCACGACATTAAATTTAGAAAGTGACTAATTTCCTAAAACAACCTCTGGAAAATATCATGTTTTTTTTTTTTGAAGGATTTAAATTTCGAATGTTTTGAAAACAATTTTCGAATTCGATTTTCAAAGTATAGCTGAAAAAAAAAAAAACGCTTGTAAAACCATGAAATGCTTTTTCATTTTACAAGTTGTATATTTAGAATTCATCTCGCTGTCATGTCATATGTTTCAAGAAGGTAAAATTGGTTGTTCATCGATATGGTCCAACAAACCAATGTTGTTTTCGCCAAAAGAATTCACTCCAATGGCTAGCTACTGTTGGTCCAAAGAAAAGCTTTGTAAAGATTTTAGTTCACACAAAATAGATGCTATTATAGATGGTAAGTTTTTCAAATTTTAGCAGGTTAAAATTTTAATTTCCGCTAATTATTTCTCAGTTTTTGTTTTTTTTAACTTTCTTTTTTTTTTAGCAAAACAAGCTCATCAATTTTTCGGTCGAAAAGCATACCGTACTCCTGATTCAATCAAAATGTTTGAAGAATTTGAAAATGATAATAGATTTGGAGAAGACATGGAAGTATTTGTATGTGGTAGACTTCTTTGTGTTGAAAAGAAAAGCAAAACATGATAGTGAAATGTCTTGTGGAAAACTTTCCAAAATGAAAACTGTCCTTTCTGGTTTAAGGTACAGTTTACACGAGAGACGAGCTGAGCTTAACAGTTGTAATTGTAACCGTTGTAATTACCGTGAAAGTGAAATTGAAAATGAAAAGTCGTATTTCTAATTTCCATTTTGTCAAAAAATGTTGAAATGTTGACTATTTGAGGGTAAAGCGTTTTGATAACTTCATAAATAGAATATACAGACGTCTTTCCACTGTACTATACCATATAATATATTTTCATGGCGAGATGTTTACATTTGCTGTTATTGCGCAGTCCCGTAGGAGCGACCATGAGACCCATTTGGTAATAACGCGAAAAATACCTATTACTGCAGTGGGGGGAATGTGTATGTCATCTTGGAAACACCTTGATGCATTTTTTTGAATTTTTAACTCGATTTACCAAATAAGTTGGGACATTTGGGTGATCGCTTTGGATACAAATATGTTGAAAATGTGAGTCTGTGAGTCGGCACCACAAAATGAAAACATTGCATTGCGTACCCAAAAGAAGGTGACGTTTAGTGCAAATATATCTCGATAAGAAGTCATGACAATAACTGACGTAATTTGGGATCTGAAATCATAACCATCGTCAATACATCGAAATCAAGCATGGATCGTTTACACCCCTTGTCTTCAGCAGTAATAGAGGAATGGGATGAGATTTTTTTTTTAATTTTTTAATTATGCTTACAGGTAATAACAGTTTCATACAGTAGACTATGGTTACATACTTACAGGATTACAGAGTGGCTACTTTTCTAGAAACCAGGGAAACTGGACTGTTATTAGAATTTTTTTTGATAATAATGATGAATATATACACATGTATAATAAGTATAACAGAATGGGAAAGAATGTAGGAGAGAAAAAAACATAAACACACACAATGTTTTATTCAAATCC
The DNA here is from genome assembly GCA_039566895.2 of Turritopsis rubra. Classification (NCBI taxonomy): domain Eukaryota; kingdom Metazoa; phylum Cnidaria; class Hydrozoa; order Anthoathecata; family Oceaniidae; genus Turritopsis; species Turritopsis rubra. The sequence continues at coordinate 4,247,609 of CM077629.1, read as the reverse complement.
TTCTTCAAATTCTTAATAAGCACCCTCCTCTCCCCTGGGCCGTTAATTAAATATCGACAATTAAATACAGTAGTATCTCCATTATCACGAACCATGACGGGAACCTGAAATCAGTTCGTTATATCGAGAGTTCGTTAAATCGAGAGATTTTATGAGGATTTTTCTTTAGGGGAAAGAAAAGAGAACCAGGTTCGTTTTAACAAGATCTTCTTATATCGAGGTTCGCAATATCGAGATTCTGCTGTAGCAATCTTATTGACAAATACAAACAATTTTCTCAAGTCATAGTTCCTTGTGTTCTGTCCACATAACCCTACTACCCTAACCCTACATTTACTTTCAGACAGCCTATGAGCTCCATCATAATAAAGGCCAATATCTATAATTTTCCAGTTGCTAATTCTCCTTTAGGTGCAGAACTGAAGTTGCTTTTTATCTAATACCATTTCATTAAAAGTACAGCAGGCTTTGGGTTTTAAATCACCAAGCTTTTGACAGTGGTGGCAACATTTCCATCAAGGATCGACATTTTGGAATTGGTTGAGTTAATTGAGCTAAAATTATGCAAAACTCACATAAAAAAAATATACACAGTAACTAAGCATGTGTATGCTTATAATTTTTGATAACAGCTCCATCAGTTGGATAAAAATATACTCGAAAAGAATAACATAATTATATAATGGTATAATACCTGTTACTCCTTTGCCATCAACTTCAGCAACTCTGACTTGGGGGCTGATATTTCTTTTTCCCTTTTTGTTTGGCAGAAGTCACTAAAAATAATGTTAAAAAATTATATACAACCATATACAACCTGGTTTATAAGTGTATTTTATGTTATGCATAATGTTGAATTCAATTTTTTGGTAATAAAAGAATGATTCACAGTGGCAGAACAATGATCAAAACAGCAGCCAATTTGTAAATAAAGAATTTGTCAGAATTTACAGTAACCAGGTGCATTTGTATTCAATGTTTGCACAAAATGATTGACAAAACATTTTCTGCCAAGACACTCAATAAAACTGGATGTCGAAAACATTATAGTCAAGTCGGGACCAGATGATCCAGTTTTGTGATACACTGAGCAGATATGTTATGCTAAACCACAACTGATAAATATTACATACGTATAAATGGAGTCCAGCATTTTCCCCCTAATTCCCCAATGCTTGAATCAGAACTTTCTGCTTTCTTAACCATCAGTTGCTGTGTGTGACAAAATAAATCCACAGAAAATATAGATGAGTGGCATAAGACTTTTATACATAAACAGAGAAACTACATTTTATAAGATTTTGTGGCGTTTCGGTACGGATCTTCTTCAGATGAGGAGAGTGATAATGAGTTAGGAGCATTCCGTGGAAAGGTCAACCTAAGTGTGAAATAAAAAATCTCAGAGTTTCTTTCATTTTAGGATAATCATCAACCCTTAAGCATTGTTTAAAAAAGGGTTTTATCCTGTTCTTTTACATTTTTTAGAGGTATGGGTGGTTTTTGAAAGGTTGCTCTATATGTAGCTTAGCTAATCGTAATTTATTAGGTTTCCCAAGTAAACTTCACATGAAAATAAAAAGGAAATTGATTAGTCGAAAAACTTTATCCACTGTCACGTAACCAAACTTTTCTGGTCTGTAAAATACCCCTTGAAATCTCAATGAACCTTCTAATAATTTATTTTGATAAACCACTATTGGCACTGCATAGCTGGTAAACATACAAGCCTGGAAGCCTGACAGGATTCCAAAGTCCTATTTCCTCAGCTCATGAGTATATATGTTTTGGTTTCCCGACACTGACTCATGTACCACTGAGCCAGACCGTATACATTTTCCTTGTACATATTTTTAAATCCCTCTTACTCACACTACTGCAGCTGCCACATTCTGCATAAACTTTATTATAAATCTTTGTTTATATTTGAAACTAAAATAATTAACAATGATGTCAATCTCATTATGGACCTTTTTCTGCTAAAATTGGGAATTTAATTGAAATGAATATAAAGTACACCCTTCATCTCCAGAAGTAGTAATTTTATCCACACCACGTTTCGTCATTAACAAACTCAAAGTATTGTAAACAGATATATCATGGACGTGTAAGAAGAAAAGGATTTACAACTAACTTCTAAAGCCTTTGAATTCTATTGTTAAAATCTTTTATGTCGGCATTCCTTTGATATAAAGCGTGTCTCGCATTTCACTGGATTTTGGGTTACATGGGCGGGTTTATACGAATGTTTATGTTCATAGGTGTATTTAGGGTCACTCAAAAGAAGTGGAGGAGTCCAACGTTATGATCTTTCTTTTCAGTCTTAAGTGTCGATTAGGTCACTTGCACGTTTTCCTTTTCTACTTTAAATGACGGAACTCTCCTCCACCAATTTTGACTGAGCTCTAGCTACGCCTCTGATGTTTTACAGTCCTTCTCTTATTATACGACCATTTCTTCCAACAGTATTGGGTATTTCGCTTGGATTTCGAGGAGCATATCACTTGGGCTCCAAGAGTCTTCAACAGAAACTGACAAGTTAGTGATTTCTTTAATCTTATCCAGATTTCTTTAATCATAACCTGGGATTGCGCGGCAGCCATTTTCAGAATTATTATTTGCACGTGCACTGCACTGTGAGATCTTCGAAGAACAAATTATGCAAGTAAACAGCACGATGACCAGCTTATGCATGCCGGCAGCCGATATCACTACTTTTCTAGACAACTTGTCCATGCATGATTTGGCAACCAGCAACCGGTGATTTAAAGCTGGTGACAATCGATAAAAGGGGATGTTATAATGCTAGAAAACGATCCATCTGGTTACGTATTTAATCGTTTTAAAGTTTCTTAAATCTGCCGTAACGGCCTGGATCATTTGTCAAAGCCAACACAAACTTATATACGCCGCCGATACTGGCTCGGCAAACAACCCGTGTCCGAGTTTCACGTCACAGTATCAAATTCAGAAGAATATTAGACAGACTTTCTAGAAAATTTAGATTCCCCGTTATCATAAGTGTATACTCGATCAAAAAGCCCTGGTTACTCGTAACCAGATAACCAGCTTAAACCCGCCTCTGTCTTAACATGGTACCACTTTCAGTTCGTTATTCTATAATTGGTCAGCGCGGAGAGCAGCTGATCTTTCATTAGCGTTTGTACGTCCGTGTGTAATTCCAAGATTTTTTGTCCTGTGTTGTGGTCTGATTCCGCATTTACCTGGAATAGAGGCTGTTTTTCAACCGTGGTTGATTTATGGATAGTGAACTACTTGATAGTTAAAACAGTTTAATTATTGTGAGTGCGGCTTGTAATTCAACACTTTGAAAGTAACAAAAGATTTTATACGTTGGCCTTTACATACGCATGCGCATTCCTTCTAAAGACAGTATCGAATATTGGTTGTTGTATCTCCAACACTAAGGTAAGGAAGTTTTTATTATGAAAACTCGATCCAAAGACAATACCAGGGACTCTGTCGAGTGACTGAGGAGTTGCCGACAGCATGGAAAAAATGTGTTTTTTGCAGAATGATGGCATTCAATATAGTCATTTAGCAGTGCACCTTCCCTCTCCTTACTATTTAGTGACATCAATCATGCATATGATCCCACCCCTCAGCTTCTCTTTACCAGTACATATTCCATTCATCCAATTTCATAATTCATTTATGCTTAGGAAGAAGGAGCAAGTCATAAAGGTTCTTTAAAGTTAGAATAAGCAAGTCAACTGCCGGTCATAATGCTAGGAAAATAAAATAAGATAAATTCTCATTGTCTTTCTCAGTAATAGAGCTAAGTACTCAGTAGCTTCTCTGGATTTTCTCCCGATCCAGCACCGTTCATTGGGAGAATTTGCCAGTTCAGGAGTTTTTTCTTCTCCTAATTGATTACAGTTCCCTCGATTGGGGGAGAGAAAAACCATACTTATGTCTATTTTTGTGCGAGTTATAGACCGTTTGTGCTTTTCAAATTTTTGTCTTCATGGAAATCATATTCAGTAATTTTATAGTTACAACTTACAAAATGGTAAAATGATGATGTGAATCAATCCATCTTCTTCCTCCTTTTTTTCACCAAAAACAGCAACCTTGTGATCTTTCAAACCCGTCTTTTCTCGTTACATCAATAATACCTGCAGCGGAGTGTATGTCCAAATTTGAATGTCCAAATAATCTTTTTCATACTAATGTGCAACTATAAAATCTTTTGGTGATAGACTGAAAACTAGAAGTTATATTATATTAGACGGGCGCCATGAAATGAAGGCGGTATGGAATAGTATTCTGTTTACATGTAATTACATGTCCGGGTGGCTGCATAGATGACGGCCGACAAAAAAACTTTGTCCTGTGATTGTGAGCATGCGTAGTTGAACATTATTTAATTAAATTTCATGTCCGTTGCGTTTACATGAAAATTTGACACCCGACATGAGATTTCATATCGCCTCTTTCATGTAAACAGTATAAAGGTTTTCACAAGAAACCGATATGTAAACAGCCTCTTAATGTGCCCTCCACACTTTTCGACATACCCTGCATCTGCTGCTGAATGCTGTTTTTCTTTTTCACACATATAACAGTATACTTTTTTGATAAGAACGAGGAAATTGGGTTCACTTCTTGTATTATATTCTACTGGTTTGTGTTTAGCGGGTTTCCAAATCAAAAAAATGTTTTTACATTGCCAGAAAAAATACTAAAGAAATACAGTCAATGGATTATGGTGGATTAGTCAATAATTTCCATCAATCTCACTTTTACCCCAGCAGTAGGTGACCCTTTCTTTTCGAAGCTGAATAAAACTATTTTTCTCAAGCTTATAGCAATTTTTCATGTAAAAATATGAGTAATTCTTCACCTAAATGTAGAAATACATTCGATGTCTCTATTATGAATTAATCAGTACGATTTTAAGTAATTCTAATTTTTTCTCTTTTCTATGTACTAATTATATATATATATATTTTTTTTATGTCAATGGTTGGTATGATTATCAGGTATTCGATACCTGGATATTGGCTACTTTATCAGAACTTCATCGGTTTTATTGGATATAACAGAATTTGTCCGTATTAGGATCTTGACCATTATTATGAGTTTTGTTATTAGATTTGTAAAATGTTTGAATGATTTCTAATTTCTGTTCTATCAGAAATTTTTAAGGATCGCCAAAGCTCAGCTGAGACTGCGATCTACGTGTCCCGTTTGTTAAGCATGGTTTTGTTAATTTTGTCGTTATTTCGGAAACATAAATTTGAACTTCGTTGATATATTGGAACTAACCCCGACCTATTTAATAAAAATTATTCTTGGAGATTCATTTCACCACAATAACACGATATAAAAATTCCCGGAATGGCAAAAATTAATCATGCAGAGCTTTTATATTCAGTTTCAGAAGTGAGCGATTAGATTCCTAATTCCTTTATTCCTTTTTCATCTGTTTCTCCTGTTCATGGCAGACATCCTATCTTCACTTTTATGTCAAAAGGCGCTGACCTTCAGCCCACAGGGGCTCTTGTTTTAATTTTCAAAAGCACTGCTATGTTTTAAAAACTTTTGCTTGCGAACATATGACGGCTGCGCAATATATACCAAAAATATACTTGCTAACCTCTGGAGCATCTCCTATTTGGAATCCTTTCTTACAAACTAACATGGCCCCATTGTTCTTTGTATTTAAGGGTTGCGTTGGCAGGTAGGCGTGCAGAACAAATGTAACATAACATATTTGATATCTAAACATTGAGACAAGTCAAAACATAATACGTCACTTAAGACAGTCGATAGGCTGTGTGTAAAAATATTTCTTCAATGGGGAAAAGATTTAAAAGATTTCACTGAAGAAAGAAAAGAAAAATATTTTTTCTAATATTTACAAAATACGAAATGAATTTCATTTAGAATAAAAATCTTTTAAGTAGTTACATTAATCTGTAGGGAGTCTTTTCGATCAGCAGGAGGTCATACATATTTGAACATTTTCTTTTCTTTTTAAGGGGAGGCATAATCAGCCACCACAAAATAAAGATGTACTTCGTTGAAAAGCATCGAACAAATTTGAAATTCAAGAATGAAAGGTATGTAACTAAACAAACAAATAGATGCCGTGTATTTCCTGCCGCCATAGAGGGCGCATTCAGGGTGTTAAAAGGCTTGTGAAGGAATACGTCGTGTCATGAAATTGCTTTTCAATCTCAAGTGTTGATCAGGTTACTTTCACGTTTTCATTCTGAAACTCCCTTCTATAGATTTGGCCAATTCTCTACATCTACCACTGCACCCGCCAGTAAACGCCGGACACAAGGAGTGATTATAAAATGCCTAAAATGCGGCGTTTATTAGAATAAGTTCATAAGAACAGATCAATAGGAAAACGATATGAATTATAACTCTCTTTCTATCTTCAAAATACCACTCATAAAGCTTCTCGCCGTCTTGAAAACACACATTTCTGTTATTTTGAACAAGTATCTTGGTCACATAAGGGTTTTGTATTCTCGAAGAAAAGAAGAAGAAGAAAACCTTGAATATTCTAATCGATCCCTACTGACTTTGAGACAGGGGGTTTGTCTACATTTATATTTGTTTCGAACAGCTTTGTTTCCCTTATTTGCAGTTACCATCCAAATGTTTGTGAATTTACCTCAAATTCACAATCGCAAGTTTATATTTTTTTTCAAGCCACGCTGTCATTCATTCACAATCTTTTATTTTGTGTTCAGTCACAGTCCTGTTTATGCGGGTTCCTATTTACACGTTTATTACACGCCGGACACAAGGAGTGATTATAAAATGCCTAAAATGCGGCGTTTATTAGAATAAGTTCATAAGAACAGATCAATAGGAAAACGATATGAATTATAACTCTCTTTCTATCTTCAAAATACCACTCATAAAGCTTCTCGCCGTCTTGAAAACACACATTTCTGTTATTTTGAACAAGTATCTTGGTCACATAAGGGTTTTGTATTCTCGAAGAAAAGAAGAAGAAGAAAACCTTGAATATTCTAATCGATCCCTACTGACTTTGAGACAGGGGGTTTGTCTACATTTATATTTGTTTCGAACAGCTTTGTTTCCCTTATTTGCAGTTACCATCCAAATGTTTGTGAATTTACCTCAAATTCACAATCGCAAGTTTATATTTTTTTTCAAGCCACGCTGTCATTCATTCACAATCTTTTATTTTGTGTTCAGTCACAGTCCTGTTTATGCGGGTTCCTATTTACACGTTTTACATTTGAAAGAAATAAACTTCAATTCATTCATTCTTGACAATTCAATTCCGTAATCTTAAAGAGGCTACGGCATGAATCACGTGATTGTTGTGTTTGTTAACTTTTTTTACCGTCAGCCGTAATATTATCGCATCTCTCGCCTCAAATTGATTTTTGGTACTGCACCATAAATCTTAAGATCACGTGATTCGTGTCGTAGCTCCTTTAATATTTAATTTGGAGTAAAATTAGGTTGACAGATAAAAAAAAAATAAAAAAAATGGGTAATTCCAACATACAACATCGATTTATTGAGTATTCGAGGTTCGTTTACATAGAAGTCATAGCTGAAGGGAACTAATTTCCCGGTGGGCATGCAATCATCCTCTCGTCCACCTCTCTTCCACGTACCATTGTGGACGTCTTCTAGACGTCCATTTGCCAAATGGATGTCCTTTGAACGTCCTCTTCAAGTCCCTGTTGGACATCCTATTCGATCGGACTTCACTTTCGACGTCCCCGGGACATCCTACTTGAACGTCCATAGTTCGAATTAGAGAAATTTCAAATAATACAGGTTTACCAGGGAATGATTTCACATTTTTAATTTTAGTTTTTACAAGGAGTTGTCGTCTTTGTTGAGAGTTCAAAAATTAACTCTGCTGTCATCGAGAAAAAGACACGAACGTTTGAACCATACCAATCAATCCGTTATCAAAGAGATGCCATCACAAACAAAAGAAAGAGAACCTCGTTCAGCAGCAAACATCTTACCGTTAAAATCCTTAAATGTAAGCGGACAGTACCACCACTGTAATACAATAACACCACAAGTAGATCATATGATACCGTTACGATATGTATGGACTGTATGCCAGTCCGAAGTAATGTTACATGAAATCTGAGAAAAATGTTTTGTTAGGAATATATAATGTGTTGTTTTCTCCATGGCTTTTCTTTCTTTACTGGGGAATTCTACATACTTAATGACAGAATCTAAGGGCTCACATTTTCTATAATTTCACAGTTTCCACTTTAAGGAAGTGGCGACGACTCCCAGTTCATTGGAAGTAGTTCTATCATTTGGATGTTTACCATTTATTGGAAACAAATGGAAAATTCTGAAAGTAATTCTGATTTTTGAACTTTGTAACGAAATTGTTTTCTGATTTTCATTATTGAGTAGTCTTTAGTTTAACATCCTTCTTGACTCTTAATCAGGAGTAAAATTGGGTGAGCAAGTCCAAGAGCATGCAGTATACAACGACAAAGGAGATGGTGAAATTTGTTTGTCAGTGTGGATGGAATGGAGATTGAAAGATGGAATACACAGATGGAAGTGTTTGTTATTAATTCAGTCACATGGTCGTACACTTATTGGTTTTGGAACCACTAATAAATTCGTGCCGCATACTTTATAAATTCATTTTCAGTTGGTTGCCATGTTGCTTTTCCTCAAACAATGCTTGAAGAAGAAAAATTTTGTTTTTTCAAGATTTCGACAGAAGAAACTACATCCTTTTAAAAGGATAAAAGATATTACACCCTATTGCAAGGATAGAAGAAATTTAACCACTACATTGCTTACACTTCCAAAACAAATTAGCTAGCTGGCTAAAGTTTTTCAACATCATCGAACACTCACATCATTAAAAAGGTTAAACCAAGCTTTGATTATTCATTTTCGCCTTTGGATATGAAGTATAAATTTGTCTACATTCTGTTTTGGCACACTAAAGCTATGTCAACCTATGAAATTTGTAAGTCAGTCTCCTTGTCAGGCTCCTTCTTCTTTAGTCATACAGCAGGTAATCAGCGTAGTTCAGGATAGTAGCCCGCTTTACTGTTTCTAGGCTCTCTAACACCCCTATAATGAATTTAAACAGCTACTACATAAAAAATGTTTTCGGCGCAACAATTGTCAATTTTTAGAAGTTCAGTCTAATTAAGGCTAATTTTGGAGATTTGGATAAAAATATTTTGATCGAAGTTATTTGGTTTAACCTTTTGTACAATTTGGACTTGAAACGTTTTGATCCAGAACAAATTTAGTTCAAAATTTGTTCGATCTTAAACTTGACCAAAGATCAGACAACTTCAAAAAAGCCTAAAAGAAAACATTTTGCTCATGAAAGTTTCTATTCCAAAGTGAGTTGTAGTACTTATCAAGTTTGATATATATAATATTTTATTGGAAATACCTTGAGTGGATTATTTTTTCGTGCGGATTTAATTTTATGGATAACAATGTGTCTGATGACATTAAGTTAAAATGTATGTTTCCTTTACTCACTTTGGGAGAAAAGAAGATTATACCAAAAGCAGGGTTCGTACGAACCTGGAAAAACCTGGAGAAATGGTTATTTTTAAAGAAAACTCAGGGAATCTTTTCGGCTCTGCATCAGCAAAAACATTTCTGCATAAAGTTCGAAGCTGATGCCTCATGGCTGGCACTATATGCTGTATATGTGAGGTTTAAAAGCATACACTGGTAAAATACTTGAATAATTTCAGTGGCCACCCTGCAGCAGATGCTTAATAGACATAAAAAAAAAACATAAAAACATCCTGTGAACTCAGGGGAAAATATATCACTTTCACAGAATCTCAGGGGGGAAAAGTGTGTTATTGGGACAATTCATGGATTGAAAATCTTGTACGAACCCTGGAAATATCACTGTTGGTCGCCATTTTCATTGAATACTGAAATTTGTAATATTGCTACAAATAAACAACCATACAATCATATTAAATGGTTACAAAATTGAAACGATTGAAAATCATTAAAACAGTCGACTCCAACACACCTCTAAGGGGCTGTTCATAACTTTTATACGCTTTACTTGGCGAGATCTCACCCCTCTTGAAAAATGCTATAAAAAATAGAACGAAACGTTTTAGTACCTAGAAACGTTTTCTTGCTTACCGAGGTAATTTTTATCCATATGAACAGCCTCTAATTTGTACGTTGCGATAGATAAAATTGGGGGCCTTTCTCAAATACTACGACAACGAGGACGGCGTTCGTTTTCCTTGTGGATTTCCTTTAGAAAGAAAGTCTATTTCATAATAACATTTTACAAATTTTCCCATTTGTCAGTTAATTACACGCAATATGAAAAATCATGGATCGCGGCGACTTCACCGTTGAATTCCTTGACAAAGAGATTCTTGAATTCAAAATGACTGTTTCCTTGGGACACTTGTTGCTTAATAAATGGAACCCATTCTTCCCATAATGAGATGTTTATGCTAGCTGCCCCATTCATTACTGTGCTTTCACGAACACCACGTGTCATAACAACAGTTATTTTAGCATGGTCAATATTACTATGTGTTTTTATACAAACAAGTTGACCAAGTGTTTGAACTTCGGCACATTTAACATATACGTAGTTTTCCTCCTTTTTGAAAAAGGTACATGTAGTGGATCCATATCAACCAAAGATATCTACTTGTTGATGACAACCCAAACAACGTTTCCATTTTTATTAGGTGTCTGCACAACAGCATTTTTTATTTTAAGAGGTTCCCCAGATACAGCTTTGTCTTTGAATGGTTGGAACTTCTCCTTATCAAAACAGATGGCCCGTGATGTTTCCTCGGTTAAAGTCTGTAGTCTCACATTGAAACATTTGTTAGACTTCTGTGGAGAAACACTCTCGATATAACACAAGAGATCTGTACTTCTTTGTTTGGAATCTATAAAAATAAGGGATATTTAGGTAATTCAGGGTTATGATTAAAGCATGTTATGTTCCTATTTCTATTTTTTTCCAACATGGACAAGAAATAAGGTGGCAGTCTAAAGATGTGCCAATTTATATTATTTACAATAATTATAGGCTTTAAAGAAAAAAAGTGTCAAAACGAATAATTTTTTTTCATTCCTTTCACCAAAGAGTCTCTTCAGTAAAGCACCCAACCAGAGAAAAAATGTGAATAAATAGAAAAACTAAACCATTGAAGAAAGTTTGCTTTTATATATGTGCCAGTCAGAGGAGCGCAAAGATAAGTCTTTAGGCATTTAGAAAGACGTACCTTGTGTCAACACAAAACTCAGCATCGAAGAGAAGATGTGCAAACATGTGGGGAGATTTTCTATTTCTCTTTTACCGTTATGTAGTTCTAGACCCCTTTAGCCCCAATCTCCTACTCGTCCCAATGCCTTTCGCATTAACATTTCTGATATCGGTGTTGTGTTCATACTAAAAGTTAACTGGGTCTCAGTGAAACAAAGCATATCACTTTCTATAAGTTCAATATCAAGACTGAATACAATTTTAGGAAATGTTTTACCTTGAACTTTATGTACCGTCCAAGCCCAGGAAAGAACTAATGGAAATTGGAGTCGTTTTATTACTGGTGATGACAAACTGTTCTTTTCTATTTTTATCTCCTTTTCAACTCTGTTAATTGGTACTAAGTTATGAATTCTTCCATAACAATCAGCATTTGCTATTTTCATGCCTTTTTCTTCATCTTCCATTTTGAGATATATAGTAACGATTTTTCCTACTTGGTTCAACTTTTTATTGACAATTTACGAGCTAATCCACCAGTATCCATTTGACTTCGTTGATAGACCTTTTCAAGAACGTTTGTTGTGATATTCTCGGGTAATTTATCGATAGCTTCAATTTCATACTGCATACCTGGAAGTTCTTGTAATTTTCTCTGATTATGTTCATTCAATTCTTCTCAATTGTATTATTTCCTTATCGTTATCTGTAAGCAAACCTAATCTAATGTTGTTTAAAAGATCAATAAAGGTTTGATCACCTCGTTGTCTCAGTTAGTTCAGCAATTTTAAAGTACCGCCCAATGAACAATATAGTAAGTAAGTAAGTAAGTAACGGGGAGTTTTAAGTCCTTGGGCTTCCACCCGTAGTGGTTGGCTATTCTACCCGCCCACTTGCAACAAGGAAGTTGACTTACCGCCAGAGATACGTATAGCATTGCTCTAACTTGCCCGAAGGCCAGTGTGCAGTCAGTCGATCATTTTATCTCTCCTCTTTAAACAGTGGTCTTGCTTACCACACAGAAAGTTTTTCTATGAATCAAAATTAAAAGTTGTTGTTCCTGTAGTTTCAGTGACGTAAACATTATGATGTAACATTATGACGTAAACATTAAGAGGACTGACATATGTATTCGAACAATGTGAAACGAATTTCATGTGAGGTTCCTAAAGACATGATATCACTAATTGTTTGTTTCCACGCTGCTCAATCGCATCTGTTGTAATGATTCTATGTTACACGTGATTGGAGGTCTACAACAAACTTCCTATAAAGTATATAAAGGGAATTTTGAATTTTTCAATGTTATTGTGATTTGCAAGAACCAACAATAATAATGGTTACTTCCGGTTATATGCTGTCATTTTGGGTAATGACATTTTCGTTGTTCCGCGTGAAAAGCCGTGCAGCCTCGTGTCTCCAAAACAAAACTTCGAAAATAACTGTTTTCAACTGGGTCGTTGGATTTGTTGCTTCTTTGAAATGTTAAAAATCACGATGTCGCCGATGTGTAGAACCTTAATACGACTTTTCTGTTATAAAAGAAATTGTGAATGGAATTGTGATATAGTTGAATTTATTTATTTATTTATTTATTTAGAATAACTCTCTGCTTCTTAATAAATAAGATGATAATAGGTCACGTGATCTTAAAGTGTAAAAGTAAATTTGGTGAAAAGATAGTCACATGTCAATGAGCTTTCGAATTGGCAGTTAACCATTCGTCTTATTTCAGATTATGTATTTTACAGAATGCTGTTCTAAGTTTTAACAATAATTAGTTTATTACTCGTAACCTTGGTGATACTGCTACATGGATCTTAGTATACGTTTTCTCCAAAGTGGTGGTGGTGAGGATGGATTCGTATCCAGCGTAGTTATGTTCGTTGTTCATGACTTGTTATGTATTTGTCACGAAATATTGGTGACAAATAAGATTGTATGTAGCGACGGAAAATAAATTGTAAATATGTATCGGTTCTCCACGGTTCACTTTGCTAAGATGACATTACTACATAAAGATGATCTGTTTCTTCTTTTTCTTTGTGTTGTAACAAATTAATGAGGTTATTTTTATTCACCATAAAATTATTTTCAAAGTGTATAAAGAGATGCGTGCGCATGTTTGTAGACAATGACTTAATGACAATGAATTAATATTCCATATTGAAGTTTTCAGTAATTATCGAGCAAAGAACACCAATATTTATAAACAATACATCACATGGAAAGTCATTAATAGACCTTTCCATAAATTACGTCACTGCAGCCTCGTTTCTATTCTTTATAATTGTAACGTTATTAACCACCATAAAAGAACTTCGTTAACATTTTTCCATGGGGAGGTACTTAACATATTGTAAAACGAGGCGAAAGCTGTTATGAAATTTATTGAAAAGTCTATTGCGACCGCAGGATGCATAATTTTTTCGATCTATTGAAAAGGACTTATACTTATCAGGCGTGGGCAATTGGGATGGGCAGATAAAAAATTTGCGTCATGATTTCTTTCCGTACCTTGTTATGAATGCTGTGTTCCGTACCTTGTTAACCGTCTTGTTTGTAGCTCCAGCAATGTTACAATCACGCACGCATAATTAGTGGTAGTATTTAAATTTAGTATTTTGATGTTTGACTACCAGTACCAAATTGTCCTAAATTGTAACTTCAGAAATTAGAATAGTCTAAGGTTGAAGACAAAGTCCACAGACAAGTCTCTTGATCGATGTTTTTCTTATCATTTCTTTGTTTATCTTTTTTCAATGTTATAATTTTTGTTACTGTTATTTGTTATTTATGGATGAAGAGCCATTGAAATATAGGGAAAGGCCGAAATATATATCGTTATCATTATCAAAGAAACTAATCGACATTGATCACACTTCTATATACCGGGTATATTCAATGTGTTTCTATATCCAAGACGTTTTGTCATTGCTTAAATGTGTGTGGGGTGGGGTGTAATGTTGCAATGTGTGTGGGGTGGGATGTAATGTTGCAATGTGTGTGGGGTGGGGTGTAATGTTGCAATGTTGCATAGTTGTCAGGTTATTAAAATAAATTCATGGTATTCGGGGAACCTTTGGTTATTACAAATCAGGACAACTCGTTCTATTACATTTTGGGGCAAAATTAAGAAGAACAGGAACAAGAAAAACAAGAAGAGCTAATTAATCAGATAGTTGCTATGGAGACTACCTTTAGAGCTAATCAGCTTTACAGTGCAGGTAGCCACCAAAAACTCTACTACGCATGTACAGAGAAACAAAGACATTTAAATGTTAATAGCGCCTGGGCAAGAAAAAACTCTGATTGGAAAATGCCCTCCATATTTGATGTGACGTGAATTTTAAACTTTTAAACGTCAAATTTACTTGAACACGTAACCAAGAGATACAGAGCTTTATGGCCTTTATATGACGTCAAATTTAACAGAACGTTGGACTTTGTTTTAAGTTCTTACGAAGATCAGTCATAAATTGATCAAAAGTATTTTAACTGACTTCGAGAGAGAAGTAAGTTTCAAGTTGAAGAATCGAAAGAAAAGAAAAAGAAAATGAGTGAAGCGGAAGAAGTTTATAAGTACATCTCACAAAAATATTTAGATGAATTATTCTCTCATCGAGACGAATATCAGGCGATGTTCGAGGATTATTTCCAAGTAAGTTGGATCTATTCTTTTCTGGAAACTTATATGATAATAACTCATACACAATGTTATTTCTACATTTGAATTATGATATTTTAGAAATATAAAAAGGTCCAAACCGAACTCCAGAAAGTAAAGATAGATCGTCAGGAAAAGGATGACGAAATAAAACGGCTGAGAGAATTATTAGAAAAGGAGGAAAACAAGAATCGTGGATTGAAAGGGGTGATTGAAACAAAAGACATCCACATTGTTGAACTAAAAGATGAACTGCTCAGCAAGAACCTTACGATTACACAACTCGAACGAGATCTTGTTATTAGTGAAACCAAAAAAGAATTGGAAGTTCAGAAACATCTGATGATGGAGCAGAATGTCATTCAACTGCAGGCTAAAGTCGAAAAGTTACGACAAGAACTGAAACTGCAAATTGCTACCAACGATATCGTGACATGTAGAGCAACACACTTAGAGTCGGCACTTGTTGATTCCAGGAAAGAAATCGACCTTAAAGATCATGAGTATAGTGATATCCATAAGCAGTTTGACACCTTGAATGCGTATGTGTTACAGTTGAAAGGTTACTGTCAGAAAATGCATAATGATAACCAAAACCTCCAGAAATGTAACAGTGCTCTGAAAATGAAGTTAAACCAACTTTATGATAGTGACGTGGCAATTTACAATCTACTACGCGATGGACACTGTGTCAAAACCTCGAAATTTACATTCATGCGTAAAAAAAGCCAAAAAAGCTTGTTGATTGGTCAACTCAAGGTTCTATTTGAGAATAGATTAACCAATCAATAGATCTGAGTCTCTTTATTTTCAGACGGGGGTAAAATGACCGTTATTCTTATACACTACTAAACTAGGTTTAATTTGCTGTAAAATGATGGCATTCTTTCCTGGGGAAGTTCGGCCAAAATCATGGGAGCTACTTTGAATAGACTGCCTGTACTATATTTCAGCCTCTGCTGCGGAACAATTTGTAAAAACAATCAATATATATAGCACACAAATAAAAATTTCAATCCAGAAATATATATTACGTTTTTAATTTGAAGAAAAACATCATTTCATGCACCCGTTACATGCTCTTACTAATTAACAATGTACCTCAATAAGGTTTTTCAAAAAGACAACCAGAAGGAAAACAAAAAATTCGTAACTAAGAAATGCTAATTTCTATGCCAAAGTTATGCAACAACGGGGCAGGGAAGCCGAAACTGAGAACCAAAATCGCAAAAATTTCCCCAAATCTTAAAAAAAACTGACACACTGGCAGAAACTCTGTATAAGTTCCAGATATAATAAAGTAAAAGTGAAACCTCTTTATTTTATTTTTACTTTATTTTATTTGAGTTTCATTTGTACATCTAACGAATGCATAAACATGTTAGTCGGAGTTGTGTGCTCGTTTTAATGTTTAATATTTTAAATTAAATTAACTTTGGCTTTACAAATAGTTACCAAAAAAACATGAGATATCAGATGTACCTTTCTATCTGACTATCGCACCTGCTTTAAAGCGCGTTATCGAAAATGGAAAAAGTCAGCTCTATGTTATAATAATGTTCCCACACATTCGCTGTTCCCATTGTGATCTTTATAAGAGGTTTTCCACATTCCGTTAAAGCTTTTTACACATTCACTGTTTCCAGTTTGACACGTCATCACAAGTGCTGTACTTACGTTTTCATCTAACAAATTGACTTCAGCTCCATATTCCAGTACCACCTCTATACATTCAGTATGTCCACAGTGAGAAGCATTCACGAGTGTGGTGTTTCCATTGGTGTCATGCGCAGCTTTCAAGTAATAGTTTCAAACATTCAATAATTCCATAGGCAGATGCTGTTTTCATCATAAGTGTGAAGCTATTTGAGATCCTGCCATTCACGTCAGTGTTCACTATCATAAATTTTAAAATTTCAAATTGATTTTATTTTGCAGCACCATGAAATATCATTCTTATAAAACCTGCAGATTAAAATTTTGCGAAAAGCGTCTTTTGATGTGCTGATCGAGTACTTTCTTGATGTAACGTTTTTCCATTCAATTTTATTTTAACCCCTTAACAGAACGATTCGACGATCTGGCAACCAGCAATATTTTGTTCACTCTGGGAAAAGTTTGTCCTTTTGACTAATTTGACTTCAAATATTCGTTTCGCCAAAGAAAGAATTTACTCTAAAAAAACTTTTTGATGGGTGCTTTTGAGTTTTTGTTTGAGTTTTTGTAGGTATTTGACTTGAATGTACCTCATTCATCGAACGTGAATTCTACTAAAATTAATGTTACCTTCAATTGTAAAGTTTCTCTACTTCTTCCTCTGTGAGGGCATATAACAGTTCAGTTGCGAAGCGTTGTCTTTCAACGTGCTCCTATGAGTTAAAAATATTTAAACACTGTGTTGTTGTTGGTCAAAGGTTCTATTTGAGCATTTTTTTGAGTTGAAATTTAAAGAACAAAACCTTCGCGTTGTTTTGTTAATTTAAGCTCGAGGGAGTACATGTATCAAATGTATTCTGTGTTCCGACTTACGTCACTAATTATTTTGAAATAATTAAATCTCGCTTCTTTGGCGGCCATGATGGTTCCAAATATCCTGTTGCTACGACTTCTGAATTCCCCTTTCGCACACTATTAGTTATGTTAGCCTCAAGGTGATTGTGGTTCACAATGCACACAATAACTAAAAGCCTTTATGCTTTACAGCTATTGATTATCCTGTAGATGGTCCCAGTCATAAAAGTTGTGACGAAAAGCCGGAACACAGAGAATATACTGGCGGAAAACATTTTGTACCACAAGTTCACTTGATTTGGTCCGAACATTCTCATTATCGGTCAAGCAATTCTTTATCGGTCGCCAACAGGAACCAAGAAAAGTGTCCGAAAAGGAATTGCCGGTTTAACAAGCAGTTTTGACATCAATTCGTGAAAAACTTGTCCGATATAATGAGGTGTCCGTTATCTGGAGATGTCCGTCTAAGTGGGTTTTAATTGTAAAATAGATTCTTTATGAATGGTTATTTCCCTCGAGCAAACGCATCTGGTTCTACATTTTTAGCACCTAGTCACATTCAAGTCCCTGATGAAGTTGACTGGAGAAAAGAAGGATATGTCACACCAGTTAAAAACGGGCAATGTGGTTCCTGTTGGGCTTTCAGTACTGTGAGTACGCTTTTTTTAGAGTTTGTTTATATAGATATATATCTCTGATTAATTATAATTTATGAAATCTATGCATTCACCGATTCGCTATGATAAAATTCAATAGAAACTCTTAATTTTTGTGGGTGAGAGAGTATTAAGGAAAAAACGGACGATAGGTAGTCGATTTGGAAAAGATGGATTGGTAGATGATTTAAAAAAAATATATATATACGATGAAAATTAGAATATTTCCAAAAATCATATTTTTCACCTACTTTGATGTCAAAATGAACGAAAGTGAATCGATTAAAATACATATTTAATTCTTTAATCAGTTCCGCTGAGTGAACTGAAGATTTCATGAAAATTATATAACTTTCAAAAACATAACATTTCCTTCTTGTACCAATGAAGGAGAGCGATTCGAGTTGCGATACATATTTGCACATACAATATATATATATGTTATCAGTTTGAAATAAACAACAATGTATTACAAATGTCTTAGACTGGCTCATTGAAAGGTCAACATTTCAAGAAATCTGGCAAACTTGTCAGTCTAAGTGAACAACAGTTGGTTGATTGTTCAGCTGAATATGGAAATCATGGTTGTCAGGGTGAATTAATGGACAAGGCATTCCGTTACATTAAAGCCAATGGTGGTATTGACACAGAAGACAGTTACCCATACACACCAGAAGTGAGTCTAACATCAATGACCGAATAAGTTGTGGATCAGTGAAATGTTTTGGTGTGTGAAACCACAGTCTTTTAAACGAGATTTTTTTTCTTTACTTTTGTTTTTTAGCAAGGGCAATGTCAATTCAAAGAATCCGATGTTGGAGCCACTGTTACTGGTTTTGTTGATGTAACAAGTGAAGATGAAGATGCTTTGAAAAAGGCTGTTGCAACTGTTGGTCCAATTTCTTTTGCCATTGATGCTAGCCATTTAACATTTCAATTTTACCAAAGTGGTGTTTATGATGAATCTAGTTGCAGCCAAACTGCTTTAGATCATGGTGTCTTAGCTGTTGGATATGGTACTGATGATGGTCAAGACTATTGGCTCGTGAAAAACAGGTATGTAGTTTAGCTGACAATTTGTGTTTATGGTTTCGAGATGTAGCCAATTTATTCGTAAATGTCATCACAACAATATTATACTTTACTGTTGGCTAAAAAATGTTTTTTCCCAATTTCAGCTGGGGTGAATCCTGGGGATTAAGTGGATACATCAAAATGAGCCGAAACAAGGACAACCAATGTGGCATTGCATCACAAGCTAGTTATCCATTGGTCTAAATCCGAACTTTTTACCTTTCTTACTTGATGATTCTGTTGTTGATGATTCTGTTGTTGATATCCTTTTATTTGTAGATTGCACTGTTCGTGAAACTTTTTTTTTAAATAATGAAAAAATATTTTAATTGTTAAAGGGTAATAATATAATGTGTATTAGTATCGTATTTCTGCTAAAAAAAAATGTTGTTGTCTTTTGTATTTCTGATGGCTGTAACACTTGTCTAGCAACACTTCCTACTTACCCTAATTTTAGATATTAAACTCGTGTTAATTTTGAGTTCAAAAAAAAGAAGTTGATAAAAATACATACATTTTCAGTATATTGTTTCATTTTTCGAGTTCCATATTTTCCCCAAGTGGTTTTCACGGACAGAAATATTCAATAGAGATATATCTGCCAAATACTTTAACGGTTTTGGTACTTCTTGTATCTACAAGGAATTCCCCTGCTTACCCGTTCCAACTTGAGACAGTGGGAGTGCCATCCATTTTGTAATACACAAAAGGAACGGATAGTTTACAAGTAAAGAGACTCTCCACAACTCGCTGCTTCATAGAAGGGTTGCAACAGCTAAATGGACTCCAAAAACTGCAAATATAAGGAAACTGTATTTCCCAAGGTGCCCAGCAATACTAACAACTGAAATTTGTTATTACCCCCAGGTGCAGATTGAGTGGGTGGCTCGAGGAGGCTAAATTTTGCCAATAATAGCGATATAACACTTTTTAAAGAGTTCCCTCCATTTTTTCTTTCCGAAAATCGCATAGCGCTCCATCATAGAGTTTTTTGCATAGACCGGTTAAGAACTCATTAATCATCTTTTAACACAACCTTTTGAAGACCTCCTGCTCCTATGTTTTGATCTAAAACCGCGGCATACATCACACAAACACGGTTTGTCTTATTTGCAATGCGCAGGTTGTTGCATGGAATGCAGGTTAGCAAATATTTTTGGATGATCGAGTTCATTAATATTACAGATCACGCACATTAGAAATGTTTTTGCAAACAACATCTGACGGTACTGTACCTTTTCAACTGTGACAAGTTTTTAAATGTGATGACTTTTAATCTTCGATTCGGATCGGTGACTTTTGCGCACACGTCAATATAATTTTTCTTTACAAATTTACCGCGCTAAAAAAGGATCAAAGCGAATTTATTCATGTTAAGCACACAGTCATCTGCAAACAATATATATCTCCAAAAAAATGTGTGTCTATCCCATTGCTGGGGCAAATTATCATGACGATTTGATGACATGCATATCTTCAGTTGGCGTGTCAGTTGGTTCTGCTGAAGCGGCACGGTCAACTTTGTAGGTCGTAAAAAAAGTTTATGAGAAACAAAAAAGAGAGAAAAGGTCTGAAAAAAGATGACTGGGTATGCAAGCTTGAATTTAGGCGACGGAGCAGAGACGGATGATCATGATGGAAAATTCGAAATAATTTTTATCAAAAGTACAAGATGCACTACTGGTGGAAAATGGAATTCCACTTCGGATGATTTGTCTCCTCTCTCCCGTATTTGTGATGATTTGTCTGCTTTCCTCCTCTCTCGACATTATGTTATCATGTTATAAATATCGAGGAAGTTCATAAGTCAACACTCGGTAAATGCTGAGAATGTTTACTATCATCCGTTGAAGCCTTGAAAAACAAAATAGGCAAGGATGAGAAGATACGTTACTCGGTAGAAATCAGATCTGCCTTGAATGAACGTCATCTCACTCTTTGAATAGACCTCGACCATATAGTCGACTTTCCTCGTTCATTTGAGCCTGAACAATTGGGGAGCAGCACAAACATTCCTCTTCCGACCAAAGATTACAGCTACTAAGAGTGTGTTCCAACTTTTTGGTAAAATATTTTTCGTGTGAAAATTAAAGTATTGTGTACGGTCTGTTTCTTATAAGTAGTTTTTCAGGGGAATTTTGAAACAGCAGGAGCAAGTTGCTTTTTCAGTATTATCCTATCCGCGTATCAACTCCATCTAACGGATTCAAAAAGTGCAAATATAAAGATGTTTGTAAACATATCTTCACCCATACTACTGTGATGTCAAAAATAAAATATTGATAAAAATTATTTCTCTCCAAAGTAGAATTCGAAGATCGACCGGATTAAGTAAATTCACTCTCCTGTGTATTCCTATTTGAAAATTAAACTTTCGTACGCTGTTTTTAAAGGACCTACTACGACACGGATCAAGTGATATTATGAATTATGGTGCAACACCAAATTCGATTTGAGGCGGGAATAAATGAACACGTGGATAAGAGAATACAAACAGCTGTATAAACAGCAGAATTCTTATTTTTCATACCGAATTAACTTTATTGAAATTTAACACAAATTAAAACTCATTTTAACATAGGAATCAACAATCCACAAAACGCCATTCTTCATTTTTTGTATAACTTCTGTATCTTGCTTGCTAAAAACAAAATTAAATAAGGCCTTAGAACTACGAAAACTTCGAATTCATCTGCAGCTGGTGCATCAAAACAAGCCACTTCTTCTTCTTCTTCACGATCATTGAGCAAGGGTAAAATTTGCAGACCCGACCTGAATTAGCAGACACAACACTTGTTGGATAATCATAGCCAATATTATTTTTTTTTCTTTATATTGATTTTTTTAATAAACTAACTTTTACTAACTTACTTGTACTTTTCGCCAGCCCACAAGCACGTTCAATCTGGTTCCTCCAGCTGGTCTGCTGGTCTGCTGGTTTTGGGTCATTCATTCCTTTGCAGAAGCGTAAAGTCTCTTTCGGGTTGTACTGTAATATGATGGAATTTATTTGTGTGCATACGTTGTTAGAGTAAAACTTTGTAGAATTTATTATTGCAGATTGGGGATTTACAAGATTGTTACCCTGAATCTCCACAAGGTGGAAAATATAGCTTTACATATTACTTTAAATATCTTTACAGCTGTCAAAATTTTTGTTGATTATAACGTTTTGTTGATTATAACGTTAACTGACAATAACTAATTTTTGTTATTCTAAACACTACTGGTTTTTTTCTCGGAATTAATGTTTCCGAATTGCGACTTGTGAGTGTTGATTTTGAAATTTTCTTGCACATATGAAGGTATTCAGATTTTTTTTCAAAAGGGTATGAAGAAAATAAGTAAAGCGTTTTAACGTTAACATTCATCAAAAATAAAGTATACACTCATGTTTTGTTGACAGAGAACCTCTCTAAATTTTTGAGATATTTTGGTCAGCGCAGCGAGGCAGCTGATCTTTCATTTCCCCGTGTCTGTCAGTCAGTGTGTAATGTCGCCCTTTCACAACACCCTCCCGAGGGTCGGAATTTGTTATTGCCCAATTCGATCTCTAATTGGTTTGCTAAGAAAACGGGTTATAAAAATGGCGTAAAGTTCCGGGTTTGTTGATAACGATTCTCGAACGTGGGTGAAGAAGACAGAAACTTTACTTCAAAAAAGGTAGGTATTCTTAGTGTATTAATACAGTTTTCAATACATTACAGAACTAAGTTTTGTGTGTATACTTTGTAATGATAATGTGGATTGATGTTTGAGAGTGAAAATGTAGCACAGCTTCTTCACCACCAGCTCCAATTTTTAAAACTTTATTTTTATTCCAAATAGCTCAACAATTTTCTGGCTGCAGTTTCTGTTTGTTTTTAGGCTTCTGCATGGCTGGCAGATTTTTGTAGCTGACAGCACAGCCACAAAACATTCCAGTGCATACAATGTATATATAAATATGCAATCATTTTTATTATTCTTTACAATAAAAAAAAAAAGAGCAAGTAAACTGTGCCAGTCATTTAAGGCTAAGAAAAAAAAAAGAAACTGCTGGTCATGTAGACAGGCGTCTCATATATACTGCCTTCAGCGGCAGATCTAGAGGGTAATTGCAATTTGTGGAGGAGCACATTAACATAATTTCTGTTTTCAGTCTATATCTCCAATGGACTTTGCATGCTTTTCTTTTATAATTTAATAGCTAACATTCTCCTCCACAAATTTCGACTACCCTCTAGATCCGCTACTGGCCTTTTTTGTTATATATACTGTTTTTACGCTGGACAATTGTCTGGAACTAAGAGGTTGTTTACTACATGAGACCCGAAGTGAACTCAAACCTCTATGAAATATGGAGCTGTTTACATGAAACATTTCACTTCGGGTAACCTTTTTTTGCTGAATCAGCGGATTACTTCTAATAAAATTTGAACATAATGTCAGAAAATCCTTTCAGAGTCGGACATCTCACAAACTAACCAAAATCACAATGACGTAAACAAGAGTTGCTCATGTGCATGGATACAATTGCACATGTGCCATATAGAAAAACCAGACCGGTGTATCGATAAACAGACTTTCACTTCAGGAAGTAGTGTTTAAATTTCAAACCGGTTTGAGATTTCACTTCGGTCAAATTGACCAAAGTGAAACTACACCCGAAGTGAGTTTCACTTCACCCGAAGTCATGTAAACAGTAATAAAAATTGCATCATGCATCGATTATATAGGAAAACCCATGACAAGCAGTTTTTCGTGTATTTTATCATTCTTTAAAAAAAAGAGAGAAAAAATCAGCTGACATGCATATAAAAAAATGAAAACAATAGACACAGCTGTGGATGTTGACATGGGCAAGAAACAATAGAAAGGGATGCTTAAGCGAGTATGGTGATGATGATAAAATATTATGTAGATAATTTTAGATTTACTTCAAAAAGTAAATAGCAATACTAATATTACTGAAAACATCCATTGTTCCCTGTATTGTTCTCTGTAAAGTGGATTAGGAAAAATATTGTGCCCAAAAATCAACTTGTTTAGAACTTTTGTGCTACGAGTCTATGAAAGCATTGCAAGACCTTCAAGCCTTAATACGGTGGCTCCTATGTGCCACATACTGTAACGAAAAAAGTGAAAACGTTTGTGTTTTACAAAATTTGCAAATACGCACAAAGTTTTTTTCAAAACTAGCAAATATGCAAGTTTTTTTACGAAACGAAAAAAATAAAAACATTTCTGTTTTACAAAATTTGCAAATACACACAAAGTTTTTTTCAAAACTAGCAAATATACAAGTTTTTTTTCAAAACAAAAAAATAAAAAATGTTTGTTTTTTTCAAGACCAGCAAATATGCACAAAGTTTTTTTCACAACCAGCAAATCTGCGAGTTTTGTTCAAAAACTAGCAGATATGCAAGTTTTTTTTCGAAACAAAAAATAAAAATTGTTTGTGTTCTGAAAAACTAGCAAATCTGCAAGTTTTTTTCAAAACTAATCTGCTTGTGGTAGTATTATGAAGATTACAGAGAATTTTAAAGAGGTAAACACTATTTTGTATCTTTTATCTGTTTATACTTGGTAGCTCTATTACTCGATTCATGACATAGGATGATCATACCTTCAATCTATCCGTATTTTGAAACTGAATGAACCTACTACCAAAAATTTCGAACAGTTGAACTATTTATAACATATAAAAACTAGCTTATAACTTTTTTCTGTTCCTTAATTTTGAGGTGTTCAACGTGAGACTACCAGACAGTCTCACCGAAAAGAAACCTAAACCGACTCAAGGCCTGCGTTTGCCTGAGTGTCTCATCATTAAAAGTCAGACACTTTGTTAATTTAATTAGAGAGGATCCTGTGGGATATTAGTTAAATCAAGCTTCGAATAAATCTTTACGCTGGTAAAATCTGTATAATGACCCAGCAAGTCAGCTGTAAGATAAAATTCTTTTGCAGAGACAGTTTTATTTTGATTTAATTTTCAGGTTCATACTACAGTGTCAGGGAAAATATGAGCCCAAAAGTAAAGTTTTTTTATGATGATCTGTATCAAACAACTATATTATAATACAGTAGAATCCTGGTAAATCGAATCCTTGATAACTCGAAATTTCAGTAACACTTCTTTAGTAAACCCTTGATGTAATACTCTCTCATAAAAGTTATCGGGAGTTTACTGTATCTCTTTGGAAGTCATCTGGTGATTTCAACTATTATAGTGGACTAAAATGGTACATAAAGTTCTTATAAAGATATCTTCTTGAAATGGAGAGAAATGTAATTGTGTGAAGCATTTAATGTTAATGTATAATTTAGCTTGTTTAAAAGTAAATATAATTTTGTTTTCATAGATCACATGCAAAGGCATATTTTGAGTTTTGAGTTTTGTTATACATACCACTGTTGTTCCATTGTTATAAATTTTTGAAGATTGCTTAATTTTTCTTTAACTTTAACTGTTGTCTTTCCTTACAAATGCAATGTATCCACATTTAGGCAGAACAAAATTTCTGTTTGTTAGTGGAAGGTGCAATATTTGATGAAATCTAAGATTGTTCAAGACCTGTGGACAACTTTATATGAGGACCTCTTTTTTATCTGATTTTTCTGTATGTTGATGACTTCATTATGTATCATTAATTTTTCTCTGGGAACCAATGTTTGTTTTCACGGTCATTTCTTTTGAAGTTTGCTAACGTAGAGGACTTCCCCATATATAAATTGGAAAGCCAGTATCTACAACAAACTGCACTTACCACCTATCATACTGTAAATAACTGTAAAATTTCTTTTAAGTATAAATTTAAAGTGTTCATTTTTTCCAATTCTTTGTTGTTGGTGGTGGTGTTTTTTGGTTGTTTGTTTTTGTTTTGTATAAACATAACAGTGAGGTTTGTAAGATAGTGGAAAGCACCTTTTATAATCGTGACACCGTGAGAAATTGTTTATGTTTTTTAGCCAATAAAAGGGTATATATAATTTTAAACCATCCAAATACAGTATTTTAACATTGTTTGTTTTTTAAATCAATAAAACATTGCATTTTGCAAATTTTTAAAAATAACATGGATTAGGTTTTCATAATTCTTCATGCTTAGTTTTCCACTGCGGCAATGATTCTCATCACTTGTCGCTGCATTTAAGTTCTGGTCACACAAAATGCTTTGCTAATGTATCACATACTTCATGGAATTTTTTCTTTATTAACATAACATTACAGTCCGCAATAGTTGTTATAGTTGTTATTGTTATAGTTACCAAATAATCTCTTTGTTATTTCTTTTACTGCAGTGGGAATTGAGCTTTAGTTGAGCTGGAGTGTAAAACCTGACCTTATTTGCCTAACAACCTGGTTCTGCATACATAGTTGTATAATAAAGAGCCAAACACAACTATTTATGCACAACTCAACAATCTATTGTTTTACAAATTAAATTTGCAAGAAGAAATTTCACATTGTCTCTGTCATAATATGAATCAGTTATTCATAGTGGATGTCATTCAAGTTCTTAAGACATTTTTCACGTTCCCAGTCCCATCATCCTTTGATGATCTTGTTCATTATGTTTTGACTCATAGTAAAATCAAAGGTAGTTTGTTTCTTACTGATCACTGATGGAATATTTCTTTTTTGCTCTGATTTCACAGATATTCACTTTGACAGTGCCAAAGATTTTGAGTGCTTTGGAATAGCTAAAAAAATTCTAATTTCGCAGCAATATTTAAAATTTATGGAGTTTATGTGGTTCATGAAATGTTGTTATTGTCAGGGTTTGTTTAGATAGTCCCAATTACATTAAACATTTATTAAGTAGGTTTCTCCATAAGTTGTTTCTCCTTGGATTCCATCTTGAAATATATTTTTAAGTTTAGAAATTTGTCAATTTGTTATTGAGAAATTTCAAAAGTTGAAAAAATTGGAAAATTAGTAAGCTTAAGGTTTTTCTCTTCTTGTGACTGTTTTTCAGGTTTTACATTCTGACAGAAAAAAGTGTGGTTAGCAATAGCTGTAAGTTAACCTAAATAAATATTTGTCCAAAATGATTCAAACAAAGTTTTCCATGGAATGAAAAGTCTAAGGAAAGTCTGGAATATCAAGCATGAATAATTTAAAAAATTACAACCATTGGTGGACTCCAGTCTAGAAATAAAGTAAATAACAAACCGTCTGCTTTAATATATCCATTAAAATTGTACTGAGAACAAATATGATTTCAAATTTGAAGTTCATTTTCATATTTTGGCAAAATTTTGAAAGTCCTTCAATTATAATTACTTTTTGTGCTTAGAACAGTTTAATATCCACACATTATTCGTCTTGTTAAAAGTCATGTGACTTGGAAATTCAGCCAATGAATTTGATGCTTCATAATAATTTAAAATCTTTTGTGTGGTTCCTGAAAATCGACTTCTAGAAGGGAACATTTAACTAACACCAGTCGTGTTTGTTTCTTGTTAGGTTGAAAGTTACTTGAAAGAACTGAATGCAAAAGGAGATGTGATCCAAAATTTCAAAAGAGAAAAAATAATTGTGCTTTCATCCTAGATTGTGCTCATTCTTAATTTCTGCAATTATTACGTAAAAAGGAACAAGGGAAAAGTGGAATTATTGATTCCTTTGAGTTTCTAGCTTATTAATTGGAGAGCTTGTGTTGATGGGTTTTTTTACCACTGTCAACTCTTTCATCTCTTGTTCAGACAGTAGGGTTAACTTGAAACGAAAAAAAGCACCAAAACAAACAATAACAAAAAATCTTTATTATCATCGCTTCTATTTTCACTTAGATGGATGCAACAGCAATATGGTATTCTGATGATGACAAACTTAGAAGACTTGGCATTTCCGCAGACGGTGACATCATTAAACTTAAGTTGAAGTGCAAACCTTCCAACGATTTGCAAGAATTTATGAAAACTAGAAATGATGGTCTTCATCATCCTAAAAAACGTGGCAAGAACAACGAAAGAAAAATTTTCTTGTCATGGGAAAACTATGATAAGAAAAACGAAAAGTATATCCGTGTTCAAGCTAAAAAGGGTGGTGGAAGCAAAGACTATCTTTTCAACATAGATAGTTTGCTTGATGATGTTATGGACATATGTACGAAGCTGTATTGGCCTAAATCAATTCCGCGGAAAAATGGGTTTGGTTGGAGGAATTCCTATAATTTCATTCTTACTAGTATTACCGGTGATATCATCACACGAGAAATAGAGGACATCAATAGAGTTGCAGTTCAATTCACGATT
Source organism: Turritopsis rubra (assembly GCA_039566895.2). Taxonomy (NCBI): domain Eukaryota; kingdom Metazoa; phylum Cnidaria; class Hydrozoa; order Anthoathecata; family Oceaniidae; genus Turritopsis; species Turritopsis rubra. Next base: position 4,219,207 of record CM077629.1, on the reverse strand, counting down.
TTTAATTTCCTCAGCAAAAACTGTAGTTCTAGACTGCATTTAATTCTCAGAACGAAAAAAAAGTCTGTCCTTGAACATTACGAAGTTAGTGAAAGTGATGATGATAGTCTTGACGATTTTGACATTGATACGAAATACAAATCAACTCCGCACATGCGATGATCAACAACAACTGAAGATCAAAAGATTGAATTGGCGCCAATCAACCATACTAGATCTATTTCGACCGAACGAAGAACTGCCGAGTCTCATACAATCACCAACTGGACCTAATCAAAGAGCAAAATAAAGAATCCGAAGCTTCCTTATTTGCGGACCGAGAGAAAGATCGAAAACTAAAAGAAGAAGAAGAAGAAAAAAAAACGGTTAACACAGGTGATGAGTAGCAGAATCCAAGAAACACCTGAGGAGCCGTCATTGACAGAGCCTCGTTGTACTGTAACAGTGAGGTGTGTATCTGGTGCTTATTTTACACAAATTCTTCATTCAAGTTAGTTTATAATTGGATAGGGGGTTTGTATGTCTCTCCGGAATATTTCCTCTTAAAACGCTTTGATGGTAATGTATTTAATTATGATGAGCCGCTAATGTCAGGGATTTTCAACCAAGAGGCGGCATCTTCCCATGAACTCACAATCAATCTATCCACTGGCATTAATTATGGTTCAATGTCAGAAATCATCGACCAAGAGATGCAACCATTACATGACTCCGCAACCGAAAACAGTATTAATGAAGATCCTGAAAACTCTTTTAATTGGCTTGGAGAAATTTGCACAAAAGAATTAGATAAACTTAAAGATAGCATTGATGTTACTATAAATAGAGAAAACATTTATCACGAAATGCTTGAAATATATAAAAAACGAAAGACCATTTCGCATAGAATAAAAATTTCTTTCCGTGGCGAGCAGGCAGTTGGAGATGGGGTGACTCGCGACACATATTCTTCTTTTTTTGATGCCCTGTTACGATAGAGGGCGAATCCGAACGCATACCTAACAACACAATGCCGGAAGGTGAACTGGAGATGATTGGAAAAATCATCAGCCATGCGTATGTACAGTTTGGTATGTTTCCAGTTGGCATATCAAAAGCAGCGTTAAAGTACGTGCTATTCAATGATATCGAGGAAGAGGAAGTTCGCCAGTCTTTCCTTAACTTTATCACTACTCATGAAGCGGAAAAAATCAATATGCTTTACAGAGGAGAAAATGTTAACATCCAGTCAATTACTGATATTCTCGGTGAATACTCCATTTATGCTCGACCATCCAAAGAAAATATTTTAGATCTGTGCTTTAAAGCTGGCCAAATTGCGCTTATAAGAACACCTAATTTCGCTATGAGAAACCTCATAAAGGGAATGGAGTTCTTCTCGAATAAAGTGGACAGTTTTATGTTGGACACTTTGTTTGATAAATCTAAAGTAACTGCCGAGCAAGTGATAAATAAACTTTGTTGCAGAGAAAACTCGAGCAAGGAGCAAAAAATAACAACATGGTTACATCGGTTCATTAGAAGTTGTAACGAAGAGGAATTGGTTTCGTTTGTACGTTTCATAACTGGCTCCCCTAATCATCCGAGTTCACCGATCAAAGTTGAATATACTGATCAATCTCCAGGTCATCTGCATCCCACATCGCAAACATGTTTTCACATTCCATTTTTGCCGCGTCAGTATTCATCGTTTTCTGAACTATGTTGTAATATTAGAATGTACTTGAATGAAAAAAATCTTTGGTCCTTACAAGACCAATACAATCCTGCCTTAGATAGTGATTGAATAAGATACGAACATTCATTATGTTCTTTAGGTTCTCTTCCGTTTGTTAATATTTTTATTGGTCTGTTCACAACTTTACGGTTTTCATTGAGTTTTTTTTGTTGTTGTTTTTCGTTAACTTAAAAAGATTGATGAATTTTGTTTATCTTCAATTTCAGCATTTTTGTTGTACAGTCACATAATTTTGATAGGTACGAAAGTTGATTTTCTGTTAAGATTTACTCTTAGGCAATGGCTTACACTTCAGTTTCAGTGCTTGCTTAAAATGTTAATATTACTAGCGTTTTGTTTTTGTTGTTTTATGAGACCTACTGTTTCTTCTGTCTTGTTTTCGTTGGAAAACAGCTTTATGTTTGTTGTTGTTATTTTCTTTGCAACGAGCAATGTTTTTTGTTCATTTATAAGTTTTCCGAATTTCTTTTAAATGTCGATAGTTTACCAAGCTGACCTTTCCGCCTCGTGCGATGTTTTGACGGACATTATCACAAATACAACTTTCCAGAATTCATGTTTATATGTCACATGGTGCCTACGGGCCCGGTTTCTATGTTGAAAATTAAAGAAGATTGTCCCACTCCGATTTGCTAATGAACAATATATATAACTATGTAATTACCATGAATTAATGAGGACAAGGTCAGGATACGCCAAACATGAATTCGGGAAAGGTGAATCTTTTGACATAATATTGGCGGTAAACTGATATTTGGGAAAAATAAGTAACTGTTATAATAGTCTCGGTTTCTACACCTGAAGATTCACGAGATCTTCTGAGATACGTATTCTTCGTACGGCCATCTTCCTTCTCTGTGTGAATACGTTTGGAAGAATACTTTACTCTGTATGGCTTATGTTTGCGAAACTATTTTTGAAGACACATTTTTGAACAAGTTTTAGTTCTTCTTTTTTCGTCCTTCCGGAAAACGGATACGTTTACCCAGGAGAAAAAATAGCCGGGTTCCCTGGATATTTTGTCCCTCGTGAGGTTACCTCTGAACTTCGCGGCTTGGTTCCACTACAAACAAACCACGGACCAGTTGGTTTTTCAATGATACTTCACAATTGCCAAAGTCTATTTTTTTAAATATTTTTATATCAGAAAGTTCATAATGAAATGAAGGAAGTTTTGAGAAACGCAATAAAAGTTAATTACGCTTATAAAGGCTAACTGAGAAATCAAAGGAACAAAGGTGACATAATTATTACGGTAATACTATTTCTAAATAATCTGAAATGTTGATGGAATGTACCCAGCTTATAATAACATCATAAGAGAAGGGCGCAATTCCCCATCGTGGCTGGATGTTCGCTTCAGACAAAAAGTTGAATGGGGCGGTCATAGTGAAACAGCTTAAAGGCATACTACCCAGAGTTTTGAGTGCGAACACTCGGACAAATCACAGTGTGGTTCAAGCTCGTGAATTATGAGAAGAAATTGGAGACGTCGTTATCTCCGTATGGTTGGTCGTCAACATGCAATCCCATACATTTTTGGATCAGCATTTCGAGCTCTATAACTTAGTGATACTTTCTATGTGTAATTTCATTTTCTGTCAATCGTTCCGAGAGGGGAGCTCGGGTGAGGGTGGGCAGTAACTCATGGGGTAAATTAACCTGTAAAAAACATTTACTGGCTATTCTAGTGTTTGTGTAATTCTACAAAACATTTCTTGGTTCTATCTATCTCTCTAGCTTAAATTTTTAATTTCGTTGGATCAACTAAATTAACGGTATACCAATGTTTGAACAACATAATTGAATAATAAACGACCCTAGTGTTAAAATATTACGGGGAAATGCAATTGTTTTGTTTTTCTAAGTAAATCCTTTGTTATTCTTGAAATATATAAAATACATATAAAATAAACAATGAATACAACTCCCTAGGATATCAGGTTTACAAGTCTTACGAATAAATCTTTTCCAGCTATTGCATTTCTAGGAAACAGTAAATTATTCTCATCCATCAAACGAAGAGCAATTGCCAAAAACTCGTTTGTGCAAAAGCGACCATCAAGTTGCCCTAAATAGCATGTAGCATTGACACCTGCTTCAAAATCATTTGCATCAAGAGGAGACTTAAAATCATGTAACCCTTGATTATTAATATTTGGTGTAAAATACAGCACATCAGATCGACCATGGGGTCGAACAATTGGATCTGTTGTCGGATTTTTTCGAATATAGTGAAAAGTGCATCAATTCTTTTTTCAAAATTGGGCCAAAAACAAATCTAATGCACTGAATGTGTAACTCATTCGTAATATCTAATTCATTTAAATCAAGCATTTCTTTGAACAGGCACTGTCTTCTCAACTGGGACCAAAATGCCTCAATTCTTTGGTTACTGACAGATCGTCCATAAGAAAAGCTCGGTTGACCGGCCATAAAATCTGTTCCGTTTCGACGAAGAAATCTTTGAAATGCTGCTACATTAACATTTTCTGTTCCTCTATCAGCGACAACTTTCCTAGGAACACCATCTATTTTTAGTAGGAAATCGGCATAATAAAAGCAAATTATTCTTGGGTCCTTGTTTGTACTGTAAACTTTAAGCCATAAGAGTTTACGACTAAATCTATCTATACAAGCATGTATTGCTAAGCCACAAGGCTTCAGTTTATCGTATCCGTCCATATGCCAAAGGTAGTTTGGCCCATGTGAAACGTAATTTCTTCTTCGAAGTCGGATTCTACGGCGTGATTCTACACCAACAGGATCAAGCGATCTTAATATATCTGCTACAGTTGCTCTTGAAACTCTCAATCCAGATTCTATACATCTCTTATGGATTTAACGGTATCCCAAAGAGGAAGCAGATCCTTCTAACAGGCTTTCGATATAATTAATGATAACACTTGACTGGCTTAGATTTCGTTTTCTGTAAAGCCCTTCTTCTCTCAGTAACCGATGCAGTTGTCTTAAACTGATAGTCACGTTATGTAATTTCAATGCACCTTTCTTTGTAGTGGAAACCACGAGAAAAATATTCTTTAACTAAAGCTTTCTTATCTACTAAATTTGTGTTCACTCCAAGAGGCGCCAAAGCCATTTTGTTTTTGAAGGTAAACAGACCCTCTATCAGAGATTATTAAAGTATTAAAACAAAAGAAATCCCTACTGAATATGAGGTGGAGATCAATCACGTGATTATTGAACAAAACTTGCATATTTGCTAGTTTTGCAAAAAAACTTCGTGCGTATTTGCGAGTTTTGTAAAACGCAAATTTTAAATTTTTTTCTTTTCGTAAAGAAACCTGCATATTTGCGAGTTTTTGAACCAAACTTGCATATTTGCTAGTTTTGCAAAAAAACTTTGTGCGTATTTGCGAGTTTTGCAAAACACAAACATTTTTATTTTTTTTGTTGCAGTATGTGGCACATAGAAGCCACCGTACCTTAAGGCTCTTGTTCTGCATTTAATTTTTGATTGATAAAAATATAAAAAAATTATTTTTGGGATTGATTGAATTTGACGCACTTGGGCAAAATTGCAAAAATTATTTCTGCAATAAGTAATGCTTCGAAATATCAATGCTATTTCTTCTAATCTAAAGCAATATTTTACAGAATTTATTTTTTATGGCCAAAATTCCTGTTATATCTTGTTTTATGAAGAAACATTGTTGCATTGACACAGATTCTCTTTATATAAATTTAGGTTCCTTTGGCTCTGTTTTCAAAAGTATTTATTAAAGGGAGCAATTTTCACGAATCCATTATGGACATATTTGAATCTACAAAAATCTACTGTAATAGTTAAATTAGCAATACTTGCTCATTTTTCCGGTATTGTCGCTGAGTTCGCAGCTTCAAGCTGTATTTTTATATATTTTGTATGAGTCTTGTAAAGCCTTTAAAAATTCCTAGGCTGGGTTCGTTCATTACAATTTTTATAGTTTCGTGAGGAGTTCGCAGACTCTAAAGCGCAAGCAAATTGCCATTTCGGCCGGACGAGGAAGAGGAGGAAATTAAATTCAACTCAAAGACATGGTCTGGTCTGTAAATGAATTTAATAAGAAAGTAAGTAAGTAACGGGAAGATTTACATCTTTGGGTTTCCACCCGTAGTGGTTGGCTATTGACTTACCGCCAGAGATACCAATTTTTGAGGGTCTAAAAATAAATTTTCGAGTTATTAAAAGTTTGAGTTATTGAATATTTCAGCGAGTTGATAATTTTTAGTACGTTTAGAAACTTATTAATGTTATTAATCTTCTCATGTTTGAGTTTGCATTGATTTCTTGTACAAAGTTCACAAAATATTATAATTGTTTCACAAGTACTATCGTGTTTTTTGTTTACATTTCGTCATATGACCTGCCATATTAAATTTTACTCTATATTTGCATTTGAAAGTTTCAATAAAATATCGTCAGAAATTTGTTTTGAGAAATGAGGAAGTTAAGTTTGTTGTTATATTTTGTTCGTCTTTCGCTTTGTTTACATACAAATGAAATTTTCAACAGTGACGGATGGCAAATGTGGAAAAACACATATCTAAGATCATACAACAGCATAAATGAGGAGAGAGTTCGGTTTGCAATTTGGAATGATAATTTAAGACGAATTGAAGAACATAATCGTGAAAACACGGAGCCATATTTATCAATTAATCAATTTGGAGATTTAACAAACACAGAATTTCAAATAATTTTCCTCAAGAATATCGCAAAGAGAAACTTGTCTCAGACACAGAGTGAACATAGTAGGAATGACATACCAGACGCTGTCGATTGGCGACACTCAGGCTGCGTCGCACCTGTACAAAATCAAGGACAATGCGGCCACTGTTGGCATCTTGTATCAGTACGTATCAAAAACATTTAAGTTTTGTATTTATTTTTGTAGAAACTCGAATTACTTTTCCCCAAAATGCATGCATTATTGGCATTACCGGAAAATTAAAAAATAGGATTGTTATTTTTAGTTATCATATAATGAAAACACATCAAAAACCTGCTTTTGATTCAACAACTATGACCGGCTAAATTTGAATCTTGCAATTCTTACAATAATATGAACTAACCCTTACAATGTTTTACAAAGCTTTGTTCACACGATGCACATTAACCTTATATCTTAGATCGATGTTCTTGAAGCACAAGAATGCCTCAGAAATTCCAAACTTGTGAGTTTAAGTCGTCAAAACTTGATCGATTGTTGTGAAAGTCGTTCGGTTGATGATGATTACAAATGCATTCAAAACGAAGGTGGCATTGATACAGAAGAAAGTTATCCATTCAGGAGCTGCATTGCAAGTTTCTTTTTGTTTGGTTGTTGTTGTTGTTGTTGTTGTCGTCGAAACTCTCACTTTCCAATGTCACTGTGCCTGTTGTGACAACGTAACAATCCATATGGTTTACTACAACGTTTTAACATCGTTGTTACGCCAACGCCATGAAAACGACGTCCACGCAACTTTCACTTTCCAAATTGTTGTGACAACGTCTTGGCAACTTGTGGGAACCTAATTCAACCTAATGGAGCTGATTGGTTTGATTAATGCCCTTGTTGTCATTTGAATATTTGCCTTTTTGACAGAGTTTGTTGCGCACCATATTGTCTCTCAGGATCAAAGTGTAGAACAACATTTACTGTTGCGTTTATTGAACACTTACGCATGACCAGAATGTAAGGACGTATCTCCATGATTATTCTTACTTTTATAGAAAGGCCAATGTCGCTTCAATCCAGCTACAGTAGGAGCAACAGTGAATGGAATCGGCGATCTTCCCAGTGGTGATGAGAGAATGTTAAAGCAAGCAATTGCCATTATTGGACCAATTGCAACGGCAATCGATGCAAGTCACTTTTCATTTCAATTCTATCATTCGGGAGTGTATGACGAAAGCAAGTGCAGCTCAACCCAACTTGATCACGTGGTACAAATCATTGGGTATGGCAGTGATAACGGTGTTGACTATTGGCTTGTGAAAAATAGGTGAGCATTTTTATAACTTTTTATCTTGGTTCTTTTCCGGTACTCATATAGAGTGTCTACCGATTTCTTACCAACTAAACTTCTTGGTTAAAAACTTTTTTAAATTGTCTGATGAAATGAGGCATACGTGGCGCTCTTATGATCACTTGCCCAGATAAATTTAACAAGGTTTACACCACGAACTTAGCTGGTTAAAAATCGGTACATGAACTGTATGTATACTATACTTGTGTGGAATAAAATTCAACTTTAAGTGAGTTGTGAATGTGGACCATCCCTAAATCATCTCAATTTCATGTTTTTCTACAATTTTGGAAACGAGTAAAATCAATCAATCACGAAATTTAATGATAATGAAAAGGTTGCGCAATAGACCTTCCTTGAATTTCTGTTACATACGTTACATAGCAACAGCAAGTTACATAGCAACAGCAAGAAAGGACACTTTCTTTCGCACCAATGGTGTCCGCTTTAGACAGATTCCACTGTATTATGTAACGGTTTTTCTTTTGTTTAGCTGGGGAGAAAGCTGGGGAATGAACGGATATATCATGATGAGCCGAAACAAGAATAACCAATGTGGAATCGCAACACAGACTAGTTATCCAATTAGCTAAGAGATTTTCAGCAAGTCTTCACGGGAGTTCACTCTCAGCCTTGCCCTTACTGTATTTTAACGATGTGAAAATGTATTGGTGAGGTAGAACTAAAATTTGAAAGAACCGTATTTATCTGGATTAGCGCAAGCTCTCTGCGGGGAGCGCTTATTCGAAGGAGGTTTAATTCGAGGGAGGCGCTTATTAAAAAAGAGATAAATTTACGCCGGGGCGCTAATTCAGATAAATACGGCATTTGTTCTAAGGAAGGAAAATGTCTACGATATGATGTTCAAACTATTCTGTAGAGAGTTTTGATCGTGGAAGTGCTTCCAAATTGTTATAAAAAGGAAGATACGATTGTACGAAAAGACAACCAAACGAGTAGATAGCATCTTTTTTTATAAAACAATAAATATATATAGTTGGAGAAATTCAGCAATAAAATAGAATTGAAATAAATAGTTTGGTATTTGATTTCAAAAAGGTTAAAGCGTTTGAATGATGTGGCATTTGAAAGTCGCCGTCACGCAATATTTTTAGACGTTGTTGGTACAATGACAAATATATATTCCAGCAGATACATGACGTCGTTTGAACATTATATAGACGTCTTTACGACGTTGTTTGAACGTTGTTTGAACGACGTCATGTGTCTGCTGGAATCGTTCCTAAAAGAATTATGTAATTTTCAACCTCAAAAGGAAATTGTGGTGGTTTGCTTCTGGAAAATCTTCTCCTTTCATATTCTCTTTTAAGACGCCTTCCAATCTTTGACATGAAAGAAACATTCTACCATGCACCCAATCATTGCGATAAAACCAAAACACTAAAAGAATACAATAATAAAATATTAAAGAGAAACGTAGAGAAGAAATAAACAAACAATACTCACACTCACCTTATCTATTGCTAGATGTACCCAGTAGGCAAAATCTTCAAAAAGTCTCTATGGAGGGGCGTTTTTTTTAATGATACAGCGGGCAATAGTGCTTGTCATTCCTATAGAAAACACTTCTCCGCATAGCCTTTTCGAAGATTTTGCCTACTGGGTATGTTGAAATTCCAGTAAAAGACGTTTGTGTAAACGAAGTGTGTAATGGTAGGCCCTGACACTTTGTATATGACTTTTCAATAGAAACCTTTGATTTATTTTGAATTTTATTTTCTCCTGTAGGGTTTTTCATTTTTGAAGTTTTTCATTGAGATTCATGTCCATCATTTACGACCCGATTGTTTCGATCGATTGTTTAATTGAGGAAACAAAGGAACCAAAGCTTAAACTCAGATGGAAAAAAAACATAAGGCGTATGTGTTTACGTAACAAATCTCAAACAATCTGGCTATAAAAATGTTTTTATTCACTTAAACTATCAAAATAGTCGTGTTATTTCAGATAACTCTGGATGAAGGATTCAAAATGTAATCAACAACAGATATCATTGCGCTCTCCACCTCGATGTCTCTTAGATTACCATTATTCTCATGTTAAGGAGGGCACTTACTGCAGTGGCTGTAAGCAGTTCGCAATCCAAAACATCACAATAAGGTCGAAAATCTGCAGCTTTTTTAGCCACCATGGAGGAGGAGATCAGCAAAAGAACGACAAATACAATGCAATTGATTGCGTACTATGAAGAAAAAAACACTTTGGTTGAAAAGCATAATAACTTACAGCAGTGATTATCAATAGAATGCATGAATACTTTGAGCAAGTCGAGTATTCGACCCCAGCTATTGTATAATATGTGTTGTAATCAGAAGCATGTATGGCTACCAAAGTAGACCCAATTGTCAAGAGAACGATGAATATGATAGTGTTCAGTGCGTACTAAGAGAGAATCAAAGAGGGACGCTTCAACTTCTTTTTGCAACTGATAAGTTCTTCAACTTACTTCGATAGTTTTCCAAGTGCGCTTTCTCTACATCCCCCTGACTTAACACTTATTCTGAGAAATACAGAGGCAGGTCTAGAGGGTATGTCGAAATTTGTTGAGAAGAATGTTAGCATAAAAGAAGAGAATGAAAACCGAAATTGTGTTTATGTGTTCCTCCACAAATTTCTTTTTTATTTCCACTCTTGCCATCCGAGGGAAGGATGCTTTAACAATTTCGACTTTACCTCGTAAAGACCATGAAGTCTCCAGACCCTCCAACCCCCCCCCCCCCCCCCCCCCTCCCTCCCAATGTTGAGAAGACAAAGAAAAGATTAAACAATATTAAACAAAAACTAAATTTCATTAAATTTCATTACATTACGTCGTTCTAACGTCCAAACAAAGTCTCTGTGGAGAAGTGTTTTCTATAGAAATGGCAAGCAATATTGGTCTGCTGTTTCAATAAAAAAACATTCCTCCACAGAGACTTTGTGAAGATTTTGCCCACTGGATATAGTCATTAAAATTTCCCTGGTCTGGAAGTTTATAGTGAAGTTCTATGGTCAGTATTTTTAACTTGAACTACCCAACTGTAGTTTTTTTTTTTTGATCACATGATGGTAAATAACTACTGCGGATTGGTTGGAATTTTGCCATGTGATCAAAAAGTGAACAAAACAAAGTTTGTGTATTGGAAACATCAAAGAAAATATTAACAACAAGTTTTTATAATGGCCTCCCAGACCAGAGGTTATTCTTGTGACTATGTCCAGACGTTGTAAAGACGTCCGTAAAACGTTAAAACGACATTTTTTTGTGTCGGTTAAGATTTTGTGCTTGTTCTTTTGCTTTTCAAGCCATAATGATCATCACAGTCTCAAACATTTTATTTGTTTCTAAAATTCAACTTACTGTAAGGTCCCAGCTAATTATGGCGCAATGTGTTGGGACTTTCACCAATCTTAATATGAAGATGACCAACAGAGCGACCCAGGTATGTATGCAGGAGTACATGAAGAAATTCCATCGACCACCTGGATGATGGACGTCACCAAGCCAACCAGACATCATACACATTGACAAAAATGCAAAGAACTAAAAACCGTCAAAAATAATTAAATGGTTGATTTGGACACCTTGAAGATGTTAATGGCACAGATCATGAACATCTTGCGGCTGCGCAAATTCATGTATTTGGAAGTTTTATGACACTCAACATTCGGGTTTATGACGACCTGTATAGACGACCTGTCACCTAACATTTGGATGTTCCCCTTATTTAATTATCTCTTCAATACATAATACAACTACCACAATGCAATGCAATAAAATCACTAAAAATGTCTCAATGGAACTGGTATTCTAACTAATGTTTAACAATTCCAAAAGCGAGTAATTAGAGCATTGCATTGTGGAAGTTGTACGGTGTATTAAAGTGGTAACTAATGGAAACAGCCAATCGCTAGACATGGTCTCAATTTCTTACGCAGTCTTCCAAATATCACTTTCGATGTCTATTCATTTAAACCAACTCTTTCGACCTAATGGTTTTCATTTTCACATATGTCTGTGGATTGAGAGGAATCCTGTTCATTCTTTTCATTTGGCATAATAGTTATATTTAGATAATAGTTAAGATTAAGTTCTTTTAAATATTGTTTCAGCTACACATCTACATATACACCACATCCGCTATTTCGGAGCCAATATTTGAACTTGGAATCAAATTATAATGCCATTATTATATTGTTATTATTATTATAATATATCAAATATTTATCAAAATTATCGGTCAACTTGCAGTCAGAATGCCCGACGCCGGACTAAGATTAGTCGGGATTAGCCTGTATAAACGGTCTGTCCGGCTAATGTCTTCGAAACCAGTTATATGTATGCTACTAAAAACGTATAATCAACCGATGATCATATAAGGAATTTGTCGGTCACGTTGTTAGAAAAACACCACGATGAGATCACGTACACTAATGGGAAGGGAAATTGAAAGGAAAGTTTAAATAATAACACTACGTAATAAACCCGTCGTAAAGATTGTCGATTGTCGTCTAGGAAAAAGCTGCTGGGAAAAAACTTTAGGATCCGTTTTTTGTTGCATATAAATACCAGGGTCGGCTGCTCCTTCCAGACCTATATATGTTTTGTTTTAGTGGGAAAAACATTTGACGGATTTGGTGGAATTTAACATGGCGAATGTCAAAATTTCTTCCCTTAAGGTAATCTACATCAAGTCATAGATTATCTTGGAGAACGCAGTTAAGTCGCTGGAAAGGTTTATGAAAAATATTTTTTAACACGGAAATGCCGCTGTGAAATATTGTTACATCTTGTTTGTCCTTTAAAAACTAATCTACAGACTTCGTACCAGTGCTTGTATTGTAAATGTCCAATATGAATGTAAAAGAGAGAAAAAGCCCTAGGATCTAGGTTGACAAAAGTTCGAACGTGTTGTTATTATCCGTTTGTGAAGGTTTAATCAAATAAGACGACAAATTAATTTTGAAAAGAGTAGCAGCATCTGTGATGATGACATTTGAAATCTGGAAGAAAACAGGTTTGAACGGCCAACTATGGTTATGAATATTATAGTTTAATTTGGGATTGAAAACCACTTTTGATACACCCTCAAATTGGGCGTATTATTGCGCCAAACGTATCGTAAACATAAATTAATTCTTACCATATTTACAATCATGAGGTAACCTGAAGGTTTCTTGATGAACTCTGTGTCAATTCGACCACCTTGCTCACGTGGGCGGGAATTTTCTTCATCTGACATTTTGTTTACTAGAAAAAATAAGCAAATGTTACGTTAGAAATTAAAGGTTATCCTAAGTTGCAAGTACATTTGCAGCTACCGTTATACTACGGTTAAAGAACGTTTCACATACCCACAAATGGACTATTTTAATGCTTCTATATCTGGACTTTTTGAGGTGAATCAATAATTTTCAAATCATTAGTTCTTTAGTTCGATGTTTTTTGACGAGTGACGTTTCAGACATTCAAAGCATCAAGATAAAGCGCAAAAAAAAAATGAAACGGTAAAAATAGACCATCATAACTATGCAGTCTTTGTGAAGTTCTTTTGTGGTTTCGAACGTTCTTTTCCCAATTCGTTTTGGAAATTCTTAAACATTTCTTTTCTCTTTAAAAAATGAACACATAAAAATGAAAAGTTATTTAAAAAAAGAACACCCCGGAGAAGTTCGAAATCATGGCATATCTTCTAAACGTCAATATTAAGGTTGGTCCTTTTTACTACGATATGACTCTCTTTCTCCTTGCTTCTAGTGCTACCACTATTCAATAGTAATATGAAAATGATAGAAGAAAAATAAAGAAGAAAGAAATTTCCTTTATACCTTGATTTTTATATCTTTTCCTTTCTCCTCCTTGATCAAATTTCTCAAACGTTCATCTATTCCAATAAGATCTGTCGAAAAAAACTGTCAACCTTTCACTGGCCACTTGTTATTTTAACCATCTCCCACTCCCATTTTCAAAATGTTGAGAATGTTGTGAAGCGGATCAAAGCACTCCTTCGACTTTGCTGAGGATATCCTCAAAGCTGATACGTTTAAAACTTTATATGGTTACAGATCGACATCTTTTGCGCCAATTTTGATGATAACGCTTAGGTGACTCAATCTGTTTGCTGGCAGAGTAATGGTTCTTGTCTGATCAAATAGTCTGTATGTAACAAAATGTTTCTAAAAGGACTCCATGATGGAGAGACAGAATGTCATTTATTTGTTGAAAAAATGGTTCTTGGGAAGAAAACTCACAGTCTTTGCGGACGAAAAAAAATAAATTTCTTACGAATATTAATCAAGAGACATATATTATGATTTACGATTTTAAGCCCCTCTCAATAAATGAAAGGTTGCCATCGAAGAAGAAGCTTGGGTGCCAATATAAGTTAGCTATTATCAACCTTGTACCCAGAGTCTTTCGCTCTGCGGAGGGGGACCGTTTGTTAATATTGAAAGAGAGTTGGGTTCGAGGTTGGGTTTTCTTCTGAACATTTAACATTTTATCCAACTTCATTCTGGGAATCTTCTTGTCAAGACATACAGACAAATATCAAAACAGCAAGAAGCCTTGGGAATGAAGTTGACATTATTACCACCTCGTAGTGTCCAGCATAATGTTAATCAGACATTGTAATTGCTTTTTATCTGACATATTCGCACGATTTCGGAAGCTTTCGTTCCGGAATAGCTTCCTTGCGCAACGGGCTATTCACATAATGTTATATTTAGTTGTGTTATTCACACGTAATTGCTCTTGCTCTTGCATTTACTAAAACAAACATTGTATTTAACCTATTGTGTAACTTGCGTTCGAGTTATCATGTTGCTGAGCTACATTTTCATATCAGATATCTGTTTTTACACGTGTGAACAGAGCTCTACTCTCCATTCTGAAATGAAATCATGTTTTTTACTGAACAAAAAACTTAATTTTTATCAAAACAAGAAGCTGCGCGACTTTCACATGGAACCAACGAAAAAATATCCTTTAATCATTCGCCTCTCGTCACATCTCCATGGAAAAGTGTTGTTTTATTGAAACAGCAGGCCATATTGCTTGCCATTCCTATAGAAAACACTCCTCCGCAGACTTTTGAAGATTTAATTTAATTAAATAATCAAGAAAGTCATGGCTTTAAAAAAAAACAAAAAAACATTAATGTTTTCGACCTTAAAAACTCATCACGTTATTCATAATCACGACAATAATCAAGAATTCTGGTAACTTGTATAATTTTACCCCCTGAAGTCATGTAACTGACAGATGCTGAAAACATAATATGAACAGTGTGCTTTCTGATACGTCTGTAAATCAGTAGGAGCAATATTGTAAAATTTAGATTGTGTAAAGTTTTTGGACTGTCCCATGAATCGTAAATTAATAGTGTTAAACCGGTAAATTTATTTGGGCAAGTGAGAGTTTCATACTAAATGTTTCAAACTGACTGACACAAACATCATCAGAGCGGAAGATGACGTTCAAATGACTGATAATCTCCACTTGAAACAGTTGGAATTAAGGGAAAAATTTCTTCTTTTTCAAAGAAATTTGCGGTAGTTACCAACTTATTCCAAAGATTTCAAATTTCAAAAAACGGAAGAATCCCTGGGAACGAGGTTTTGTGTACTTCCCATTGTCGGTGTTGTTAATTATGTATTGAGTAAAAGACGCAACTGTGATTTGTTTTCATAGTTGTTAGAAACAGAAATATGACTATGGTGTCATCCAAGCATTTGGAAATTTTATATGAAAACATTCATATAAAAGAAATGTAGAAATACCTTTTCATCATGCCAGACAGATTTCATAACTTTATTTTAATATAGTTTTGCAGCGCGATTTTCATATCGAAGAGACGCCCAGAACGCAACAGATTTGAGAGTGACACGTTATGTGTAGGATAGGTTTTCATAATCGTACTTTAACAAGTGGGAGGAAGTGTTAACGGTGAAGTTTCAAAACGAATTCTAACATTTTCTCTCATTCTTTCGAAAACCCGCTCTTATTATTTTTCACCTTGCCACAAACTCAACCTTACCTAACAAGTCTAAAACTTTCAGCGAGCCATTATGATAATTCATAATGTGTTCAATCCCCCTTGTCGCTCTTTCATTTAACTTCAAATTATACGGATTTTTCTCAATCTTATTACGTGAATCATTTTAATTAAATCAACTGAAAACACCGACTGTTTAGATACGGCATTCTATTTTCTCGTAAATAATTAGGAGTTGTTTAATGAGGATGTGTGCAATAATTATTGGTGATCTGGGAAAGATTATTTTTTTATCACAAAAAGATGAAACGAAAAATAGATTCATATCTTTGGCTACGTTTTCGTGAACTTATGTTTACACTCCGTCTGTGTTATTAGCCTCGTTTTCAATGTAAAAATTCCTCTAATGGTTGACTGCACAACTAGGCCAAAACACGCGCAGTAATAGAACTGCGCGAAATGTGTAGATATTAATCTTTTGCCATTAAACCCAATAGTCGTCTTGTTGCTAACAACCAAATATTGGTTTTATATTTTTCAGGAAAACGATTTAAAAAAGACTTGTCATAGCATTGATGGAACATGAAGTGCTTCAAATTTTTCATGAAATGATCTGTCCAAAATACATGTTACACTACTTCAAAATAAATATAGTAAACATTTTATTTTAACTTGTGTTGCATAACACGTTCTACTTTTAAACCACACGTTAAGTTAGAAAACCCGACTCTACCCTTTCTTTTAATATTTTTATTGCATCACGTGTCTCGTGGTATGTACTGTTTTGTTTGTGGAAGTTTTCCCATTGAAGACAACCAAACACGAGGAGAAGGCACATGATCACGCTTAAGTTTTACAAAAAGTAAGTAAACCAGGATATCAAATTTCACCAGACTTTGCAACAGGAAACCTTATTATAAGACGCTAAGTGTTCACAAATAAGAGTTCGCAAATAACATTGTGATGAAATGTTACTTTACTAAAAAATCGTACCACACGACAGAAGTCATGTTATTTGATATCATCCCTTTTATTTATTGTACATTTTATTCTCATGTCCCCGTCGATATCCAACTAAATTACGAATAGCTATTTGTACACACGTTGCGAATTAGAGAGAATGAGAAATACTCGTGATAATTTAAATTCTCATACCATATTTAACACACCAAAATTTTAGATTTTCGATATCAAAATGAGGATTAAAACAAGCTATTACTACTAGGGACAAAATATATTTATTATTAATCATCAAAAAAGAAATCGGAAGCCAATAGATTACATCATTGAAAAAACGCAGGATTGTCACGAGTTTCGGATTTATAATGCGAAGCGCGCGATGTGATGAAATAATTTTCAATATGGTAGAGAAAAACGACTTGTGATTGGTTTCTAGATTAGAGTGCTGACTGTAAATCACATGACAGAGATATGATCTGAAAGAAGCAACAAAAGGAGGTGAACCTCTTCTCACAAACATTTAATCGTGGGAAATCTTGGCTGTGTTGGTTTCACTGTCAGCAAGTAAGTAAATACGGAATTATTGTTATGATTTCATCCTTCTTATTGATTTTCGTTTCGATATTTCCAGTTTGAGGAGAGTTTTCTTCGTTTATCTGTAGCTAAAACTTCCTCTTTCACGCTTCACCATTTTTAGCTATGGCTTTTCACTAACTTTCAATTTACCTGGCTAGCTTATAATTCTTATTGATTTGATGTACCTTTGTTTTCTTTTTCAGAAATGAAATCCATAATAGTCCTTTGCTTAGTTGGTGTTGCTCTTTCATTCACCATTAAAGAGAGTATCAAGGATGAATCCTGGCAGATTTGGAAATCAGCCCATAACAAAGCTTACTTGGATATTAATGAGGAGAAAGTGAGATATGCTATCTGGCAAGATAACTTAAGACGTATCACAGAACATAACCGACAAAACTCCCAGTTGTTTTTGAGAATGAATCATTTCGGTGACATGACAAATACTGAATTCCGTAAAGTTATGAATGGTTATTTCCCTCGAGCAAATGCATCTGGTTCTACATTTTTAGCACCTAGTCACATTCAAGTCCCTGATGAAGTTGACTGGAGAAAAGAAGGATATGTCACACCAGTTAAAAACCAAGGACAATGTGGTTCCTGTTGGGCTTTCAGTACTGTGAGTATACATTTTTTTATACATTTTTTTTTGTAAGATCTGCTAACTTAGTGATTCACCTAATTAGGTGTATAGCTTTAATCAGGCACCTAAAGTGAATAGCATTTACATAAAGATGGCTCCTGCAATGACCGGAATGTCTCCTACAGATAAAAAACTTAATTTTTCATGAAGTTACCAGATCTTATGCTTAGATGTATTTCCGATTATTCATAATTCATGAAATTTATGTATTCTCCGATTCGCTATAACAAAATTCAATAGAAACTTCATTGTAACTTTCAAAAACATAAAATTGCCTTCTTGCTACCAACAGAAGAGTGATTTAACTTGATACATATTTGTACATACAATATATATATTAGATATGTTATCAGTTTGAAATAAACAACAATGTATTACAAATGTCTTAGACTGGCTCATTGGAAGGTCAACATTTCAAGAAAGCTGGCAAACTTGTCAGTCTAAGTGAACAACAGTTGGTTGATTGTTCAGTTCAATATGGAAATCATGGTTGTCAGGGTGGATTAATGGACAATGCATTCCGTTACATCAAAGCCAATGGTGGTATTGACACAGAAGACAGTTACTCATACAAAGCAGCAGTAAGTCTAACATCAATGACCAAATAAGCGAGTCCTTGTAGATGGGTGGTAATTCTGTATGTTAAAGCACAGTCTTTTATTTTAAACAAGATGTTTTTTTTTTACTTTTTTTTTTAGCAAGAGCGATGTCACTTCAAAGAATCCGATGTTGGGGCCACAGATACTGGTTTTGTTGATGTAACAAGTGAAGATGAAGATGCTTTGAAAAAAGCTGTTGCAACTGTTGGTCCAATTTCTGTTGCCATTGATGCTAGCCATTTTTCATTCCAATTTTACCACACTGGTGTTTATGATGAATCTAGTTGCAGCCAAACTGCTTTAGATCATGGTGTCTTAGCTGTTGGATATGGTACTGATGGTGGTAAAGACTATTGGCTCGTGAAAAACAGGTATGTAGTTTAGCTGACAATTTGTGTTTATGGTTTCGAGATGTAGCCAATTTATTCGTAAATGTCATCACAACAATATTATACTTAACTGTTGGCTAAAAAATGTTTTTTCCCAATTTCAGCTGGGGTGAATCCTGGGGATTAAGTGGATACATCAAAATGAGCCGAAACAAGGACAACCAATGTGGCATTGCATCACAAGCTAGTTATCCATTGGTCTAAATCCGAACTTTTTACCTTTCTTACTTGATGATTCTGTTGTTGATATCCTTTTATTTGTAGATTGCACTGTTCGTGGAACTTTTTTTTTAAATAATGAAAATATTTTAATTGTTAAATGGTATTAATATAATGTGTATTAGTATCGTATTTCTGCTAAAAAATGTTGTTTTTTGTATGATTTTTAAAGGTTTTTTTATCTTTCCTGATGGCTGTAAGGCTCGCTTGCCAAGCAGCTTCTCACTAATTTTAACTTTTTAACTCTTTGCTTACACATCAAATTTAAACAGAAAATAAGCTACTGTAAATTATTTTGAGTCAACTTTTGAAGTTGAAAAAAAGAAGTTGATAAAAATACATACGTGCCGTTTTCAGAATATTGTTTCATTTTTGGAGTTCCATATTGTGCCCCTGTGGACAGAAATATGAAATAGAGATATATCACTGCTATGCAACACTGCAAAAACGTTCGCAAAATACAGCCGCCATTACAGCCTTTCGCTTCGATCCAAAATTCAGTTATAGCGTCCAGTCCCCACGCGCCGTGTGACGTATGAGTGGACTAACGAATATAGAAAGACTGTACTCACCCAGTGGAGATCCACTTGTTCTGACCTTTTTTTCTACTCTTAATGACCTTACTCTCTCCCTAAACTTCTCCTAGGTTTTTCCCAGCGGGCAAAATCTTTAAAGTCTCTGCGGGGGAGTGTTTTCTATAGAAATGGAAAGCAATATCGCTTGCTGTTTGAATAATAAAAACTCTCCTTCACAGAGAATTTTTGAAGATTTTGCCCAATGGTAGATTCGCCTCTGATTCTAGTTAGAGAGATTCCACTCTGTGTATCAACAGGGAGAGTTGCTGCATATGTCAGAGGAAAATCCCCTGACGGGAAATTGTGTAAATTAAATCTCCTTCTCATATAGTTTTTTTAGTCATTTTTTCTTTCTTTAATTCTTATAAATGTTTATTTACAGTGGAAACTCTTTAAAGCTCTATTAAACAATTGTTATACAGTATCCACTTTATAGAAGTGCCTTCTTTATAAAAAGATTCTAATCCGGAAACGTTTCATTTTTCTTCGACTTGTTCTCCATCTTATGCGTTTTATAGTGATCCATTAAAGTGCTAATGTCTCTATCGGTCAAAATTGATGTTGTCGAAGACATCATTATCACAATAAACATACAGATCCAAGCTTTATCAAAATATTTTAATCTTTTTCTTCCCTTAATCGTTCCAAAATTTCACCGTACAATATTTTATTTTTGCTTTTAATAAAATTCAAATATTCCAATTCACGGAAGGATAGATTTATACCATAAAGTCTTTTCCGTGCTTGCACTCTCGCCCTAAAATGACAAATGAAGAAAAGCTAATATTGTGAATTGAATGGATGACCAAATATCAAGCTTTTTATCATACTCTCCTTATGATTCCCCTTAAATTCAGCGAACTAGATACCTACAATGCTAGATACCAGTGTAAGGCTTGGTTTCCACCAGCCAAAATTACAAATTATGTTTCGTTTGCTCCCCCTTTACTGTAATTCCTGGGTAAAATAGAATTTCGAGAGAGAGAAAACGATCCTTGAGATGTGGAAACAGTTCGAGAGTTCGTCAAATCGAGAGTTCATCATACCGGAAGATTTTAAGAGGGTTTGTTCAGAGAGTGAAAAGATCAACAACTGCGTTACATCACGGTTCGTTATATCTTACCACCCTTTTTACGTCCGACAGACAAACATCTCGTTTTCACTATTTTGAATATACCATAAAGTAGAATGTCTTACTTAATGCAAACAGCGACCAAAAAGTAACCCAGTAAATACAGTAAACCAAGAACAGAAACCACAATACCAAATAAAACCAAAAACCACAGGACCAGTAAACAATATTGATAGAGAACATTCTGAGAGAGCTCGCACACAAACTTATGTTTATTCTGGAGAGCAAGTTTTACGTCTTTTGCACTCTCGTATAATTCACAATAACCAAATGGAGGTAACAGCTCATTCCCTGGTAAATGAAAAAAATAAAAACATGGCATCTTGTTAGTCAAACCTATAGTAATATTTTTTTTTTGTTTTCATTCTGTCAAACCAAGTGGGCAAAATCTTCAAACAGTGTCTGTGGAGGAGTGTTTTCTATAGGAATGGCAAGCAATATCGCATGTTGTTTCAATAAAAAAACACTCCCCCACAGAGACTTTTTGAAGATTTTGCCCACTGGGATTAAGATGAACATTCGTTAACGCTTCGGTTGGGAGCTCAAGGTTAGGAGAACTATCTACTTCAAGGTCCTGCTTTAAAACGAGCATATACTCTTTCATTTATAAGAAACTACCAGAAGGGGTTAGCTCTGAAGTTTCTTTAAAAAGTCAGTTTTTCATCCCTAAATGTTCCTTAAAGTTCTTTTATTACCTTTATTAAAAGCAGTACTAAATCCATCCAAGTTTCTTAAAGTTCTTTTATAAACTTCAAAAGCAGCACTAAATCCATTAAAATCTTTTATTTTAGGGACCTGAAGAGATAATAAAAGTAGGGGAGTTTGTTGTTCAGCTATTTTCTAGCCTTTTAGTTTCTTAGTTTTTTGACTAGCCGAGCCCAAATTTCTTATAAACCGATTTCTTATAAAAAAGAGTATAGAAAACAATTTAGACGTACTAAATTGAGAATGCTTTTAAGTTAATTTAAAATTATTTGAATAACCATCGCAATGATGACGTTTATAACAAATTCTCTTTTACATACCCGGTTTGGGAGAATCTCTGCGTCCCATATAATCATACGCCATGGTATTGTTCAATTGACTCCATTTGATCCAATCAACACCATAATACAAATACTGTCTATTCAGCAGAAAATCCAAACTGACAAAAACAGTCAAATTTGAACCAATGTACAAAATTTTTATCAACAACAGCGAAAGGATACGTAAACAATTTGCTCCAATGCGCCTTTTTCTCGAGAAATAATGCTTGACGATATCTTTGGGGTCAGTGTCCTTTTTAATGGCATGTTTCAATGTTATAAAATCGTTATTGACCGCACGACCGAACATGTAAGGCAAGTAGTAAAGTAGACCAAAAGTAGCAATCAAAAATGGCATCCATTGATACTAAAATAAGAACGAGAAGCGTGAGTATAATGACACGATTAGACATTTTTCTGATTAATATTGAAGCACTTAATAAAATAATGCAGTGCTTTTTGTTTTATTTTAAGAAGATAATGATCATGAAAGTGTGGTCATATTTTGGGTGATTTTTTTCGGCATGTTCCAGGGCTTTCTTTCACCGTCGTTTCGCATATTAAAAAGGTGAAGAAGCCCTAGGGACGAGGTTGCATCTATTTTGTGATTATTATTGGTACTTTTCGCTCTCCCTTACATACTTGTAGTTGTATACTTTTAGACAAATTAAAAATACTTTGCACCATCACTGAAGAGAATTACTTCTCTTCTCCTTTTGTTTCACAATAATGAAACGTGAAAACAGTGTGAGGAAATAAAACTTCTTTTATCCAAGTCGAAATGAGTTCCACAAAGGTGATATAATCATTTGTACTTGGACCAAAATAAAAGACAGGAAAATTACCTGAAGATAGAAGGTTTTCTCCATTTCCACGCAATACTTAACTTCTTGTTCCTTCGGACTAGCTTTGCATAGTTTTCCACCCGATGTCATCCCATTGTAATCCATCACCTGCGGGATGCCGAAAAATGCTGTTTCGTCAGTTCTGTTTTGCAGAGCTTTGTAAACATATGCTCCTTGGATCCAACATGTGGCAGAAACGAATTTTTCATCAATGCCATGTGATTCTGAATGAGCAACGTAATACAAATAGAGAACTTTTACTCGTGAAATATAGATACATTTGAAAAATAAATGAATAAATGTTGTTTGAGAAGCGTCCAGCTTCTCAAACAACAAAACAAGAAGTTCTGTCTGTAAGAGTGTCTTAAGCTAACAAGTTGTGATTACTAAAACTTTTTGGTTTAATGTCTCTCCTTTTTCTTTGAAAGAACTAGGCATTAATCAAATTGAATATATTTATATTGTTTGTCAGTCTAGTATCCATAATATATAATTAGAGTTTATCATGTCATAGACCGGTTGTTTTTGTTTGCGACGTTTCGACAGTTACTACTGTCATCATCGGGCGTTTGTAAATGAATGATGTAAAGTTTATATATGTTTTCAGTAGGATCGAAATTAGGATCGAAATTATTTTGGACCTGGAAGGAAGCAATGTCAATATTTCGGACCTGGAAGGAAGCAATGTCAATAATTTGTTTTGCGTAGAGCTGGAAACCATATCGCAGGAACATTATACGATGTACTATTAATACTGGAATTGTTTTTGACACTGTATATAGTCTCTTTGACTTTTCGAGCAGTCCATCCTTTTTCCTTGTCAAGGATCTTTCTATTCTCCCAATCAAACTTGTGGTCATTAGTCCAACAGTGGTTAGCAATTTCGTTTTTGGTTACATCGCCATTCCGTACGGCTCGCATATGTTCTTTGATGCGTTGCTCAAATGGTCTTTTTGTTTCTCCTATATAAACTGATTCACAATCACTACATGGAATTTGGTATATCACGTTATTTGTGTCGTTCCTTGTCAAGGATCTTTCTATTCTCCCAATCAAACTTGTGGTCATTATTTAATCTGTAATGACTCAAACTTTTCATCCAAAACGAAAATTCCACTAACAGAATTTTTGGAATTGATAACGCTTGTATTAACAAAAACGTGGTTTCTATTCGATGAAACTTATTACACTCAAACAGATGGAGTTGCAATGGGAGGTCCGGCATCTTCTGTAGTTGCTGAAATCTTCATGAAAGCGTTTGAGTCCACAGCCACAACAACCGCTGACAAACCCCCAAAAGTATGGAAACGTTTTGTTGACGATGTTTACGCTATAGTGACACGAGATTCGTTGAATAATTTTCATCAACATCTAAATGGATTGCACCCGAAAATAAAATTTACAATGGAGCAGGAATCGAATAATTGCATCCCATTCTTGGATACTCTTGTAAAAAGAAATCAAGACGGAAGCATTTCAGTGAACGTATATCGTAAACCAACACATACAGACCAATATCTAAACTGTAACTCAAACCATCAACAAAGTTGCAAAAAAAGTGTTGTTGCATCGTTAATAAATCGGGCGAAAGATATTGTTAGTAATGACGATGATCGTGTTGAAGAAATGAAACATATCAAATCGGTTCTCCAAGCAAATGGATATGACAGGACGATTGTTAGAAGAGTTGAAAATAGAATAAACAATACTCGAACTTCAAACACCGAAGAATCAACAAAACAAGAACCGGTGACCACTATTAGTATTCCTTATGTATCTGGTATCAGTAATGCTTTACAAAGAATATTCCGTACACATAACATCAAATGCCGATTTCGATCAACGGAAACTCTTCGTAACATATTATCTCATCCGAAAGACAAGATCTCAATGAACGACACAAATAACGTGATATACCAAATTCCATGTAGTGATTGTGAATCAGTTTATATAGGAGAAACAAAAAGAACATTTGAGCAACGCATCAAAGAACATATGCGAGCCGTACGGAATGGCGATGTAACCAAAAACGAAATTGCTGACCACTGTTGGACTAATGACCACAAGTTTGATTGGGAGAATAGAAAGATCCTTGACAAGGAAAAAGGATGGACTGCTCGAAAAGTCAAAGAGACTATATACAGTGTCAAAAACAATTCCAGTATTAATAGTACATCGTATAATGTTCCTGCGATATGGTTTCCAGCTCTACGCAAAACAAATTATTGACATTGCTTCCTTCCAGGTCCGAAATATTGACATTGCTTCCTTCCAGGTCCAAAATAATTTCGATCCTAATTTCGATCCTACTGAAAACATATATAAACTTTACATCATTCATTTACAAACGCCCGATGATGACAGTAGTAACTGTCGAAACGTCGCAAACAAAAACAACCGGTCTATGACATGATAAACTCAAATTATAAACTAGGCATTACATAACCATTACCTCGTTTAACCAGACAGATATAACAAGGTTTTCACCGCAAACTAGTGATGATTGCATCTTATTACATTAACCTAGAGGTAATTCTAATTGTCTCTTTTAATCATATTATATACCCGCATAAAAACGTTAATGACTTGGCACCCTTATTCTGATTCAATATTCATAATGGGCGAAATGATGAATTGTTGGATGATTTGTTGCATAGGCATTGGCAGAATCTTTTATAAGAAGTTCTCGTCCTTTTTTATTTTGAATATGCTATTTTACTTTACTTTGATCACGTGACAAATTACAACCAATAGTTCCATTATTTTACCATCACGTGATCAAAGTGAGTACACAATAAACTACAGTTAGAGTGTTCAAGTTAAAAATATCGACAATACAACTTATCACTATATTTGATCACATGACATATTACAACCAATGAACAGTAATTATTTACTATCATGTGATCAAAGTGAATGCAAAACAAACTACAGTTAGAGTGTTCAAGTTAAAAATATCCACAATAGAACTTGACACCAGGCTTCCAGACCAGGGAATTTTCTAATGATTATGTTTATGGTAAATTAATGGTTCAATACTTTAAACTTCGCTTACCTGGTACAATGCAATTTATAGAATCTTTATACCAGCTTATGCCTGTGACCAATGATAGAGCCAACATCATTTTAACCATAAATATGCGATTGTATTGATCCGAGTAGCCATCTGTCCGAGACTTGATTTTAATGGAGAGTAAACCTTTGATGTCAGTTGCTATCATGGACATCTTCACCAGATAATTGTTTTTTTTACAAAATTATTGTTTCCGGTGATGTTAAGTTCTTGCTTAAACCATGTTGCTTAAATTTGAAAAGCACGTTAAATTATTGTACAGCCATGATAAAAATTATTTCCAATAATACAAAAGTGGAGGAGTGCATCAATAAAAAACACAATGTAGGAGATTGTAATGATTTTGCAACGTGTCATTTCTCATGACAAAGGTAATGTATGAGTTTGTCGTTTATAACCTTTTCTTTATTCCACATTCAAATATTTGAAAATAAAAACTAAAAGCAGGAAGATTATCATAAAGTAAGAACTGTTTCTTTGTGGACTTTTTCCTCCTCTCAAAACTTTTTTTCACTTCAGAGATTTCTGTCAAGATTTGCAAAGAAACCTGACATCAAACTAAAAAATACGCAATTTTCTTTTTTTCTATAATTTCGACCAACCATCTTCTCTTTTTTCTGTTAGATTATCATTTCCAACAAAAACATTTCAAAAGTCGACAGGTCAACAGTGTACCTAAACACACGGAACGTGATTCAGCTACTTATAAAAATAAACCGATTACCCCGATAACTTTCCGAATGAATATCTTGTGTATATTTTGCAGATTCTCAAAAATGTAAGTGGACAATGCCTGAGATTCCTTTTTAGTCTCCAAAACTTTTGAGATTTCGCAAATAGCTGTCATTCTCTACAGCTCACCAAATATAAAAGATTCTGTCTCGCCGATAAGGGCCTCTTGAGAGGATATTACAAGAATATGTTAAGTATGCCCGAAAGAAATTTTAACCACGAATTTGAACGCTCCTTTCAACTTGGTGAATATCAGGGGCAAATGGTTAAGTTTTATTGTGAAGGGGGGAATTTGAATGAAGTTAAAAATTCTGAATAATGGAAAGTAAGTTCACTTTTTCTTTGATTTCCTTAAAGTGTACACTTTATAGAGATTCCATTGTATCAGGGCAAATATATTTTATATTTAAGTACAAATATAACATTATCACAAGATGTAGCTCTATATAACGCTTCAACCATCAAGCAAGTAGAAAGAGGGTTTTCTTTCGAATTATTAACGTCAGAAATTAACAGGTTCCACGAACTGCAGTTACTATTACGAAGTTTGGACAAATCAGGAAATTGCCAAGAATTACTTAAATTTTAATTAGAAACGTTAGTACAGGAAATAGGAAAAAATGTCACAAAATTTCGTGACGAATGACGAATGTCACAACATTTGACAAAACTGTAACGCATCGAAGTAAGTGATTGTTGGTGAACGAAAGGAAATAGTGAAGTTGTGCAGCTCTCGATTCAAACTTCCAAGCTGATTCGAAAATACATTGAAATACATTCCTAAAAACTGTTTGACAAACCTTAGAGCGCGCCGGCATTAAAGTCAAAATTGAATAAATAAATAAAATTGAAATGATAAATTCCTCAGGCGACCAACAAACTTCATGCAAGGACTGATAAGTGTGTAATGCTACCTTAAAGAAAGTTAAAAGTTTAGAAAATTAAAAAAAATGTTTTCAAAACAGACAGTCTTTTTACTTCTGATGATTCTTTTGATTCAACTTTTTTGATGCCATGCTTGTGTTATAGCTTCTCATTAAAATCTCCTGCAGTTTATTCTACAATAAGATTACAATATCTTCAGCTATATTTAATTGCATGATAACTTAAAGGTAAGCCCAAACATTTTATCAATGGATCTCAATTTAATTATGTATGATCAAACTTTGGAATGTAATTTCTCTATGTGGATTTATAAAAAAAATGTTAAGGTTGAGAAGTTGTTATAAAACATAGACGTCAAATGTGACGACTTTTAAGATGTCAAAGACGTGAAAAAATAACCCCTTAAAAAAATCAACTTTGGATCGCAAAACCAATAATATTAAAAAAAATCCCACTTGCGCATATCCTTTAAAAAAGAATGAGGTATCTGCAAGCGTCAATCACATATTGTCAACGATACGTAATTTATATAACATTATCAGCGGTCATTTAACTTAAAGGTAATCATCATTTTCAGCTTCTAATATGATAATAAAAAGAAAATGCGATTTTGACCTTGCAAAGGAATTACCCAAAAGACTTTGCGTTTGCGCTTACTAACGTTCGGCTATATCATAGTCAGCTGACCAGAGCCGGCTCTTTTCCCATCCACGTTGAATTATAGATTGATTCCACGAGCAAACTTATGTAAAGCCATCTTGAATCTTATATATTTTTTAAAATCAACACGTCAAACTAACAAAGCAAGTAAAATCATGAATGCTTTATATTTAGTGTGAAAATCAAATTATTTTTTTTATCTATTTCTTTATTTACCCCCTGCATTTTACAGAATATGTATAATATTACAAGGGCTCTTTAATGTTTTTTCCGGGGGAGTTAGTTATATATAATAATCAGATACTTGTGTGACAACTTGAAAGTTGATCTTCGGTCTGCAGCCGTTTATTTTAAAGCCGATTTACACGACGCCAGGATCAAGTTATCAATCTTGATTTTAATTAGGTACAATCTCTCTCGCAGAAGGTTCTTTCTGCTTTTAAGTAGAACTGACGGCGTTGGATTGAGAGAGGAGTTTAAATCACAAAAAGTAGGCTGTAATTCATTAACTATTATGGGGGTTTCTTTGATAAATTCGGGAATGACAGTTCTCCAGGTGTAAATAAGACTTAAGGACTCTATAAGAAATACAATATAGAGTCTGGTCAATTTTCATTTGTCAGACGAATTTGTTATTCTTTCAGCTATACTTAATTTATTTTCTAAAGCAGAGAATCTCCACTAGACGGAAAATGTCGTGGCGGACGATTTTTTCTTCCTCGAAAACAATGGAAGTCAAATAATGTAGATTGAACGAAACGTAGAAACCATTTCTACTTTTCGCTGCAACGATAAAAATCACCCGCTGCGACATTTTCCGTTTATGAACCTTGAATACACCTTTCCCGAATTCATGCTTATATGTCCTGAGTCAGTTGTCCATACGGGCTTCGATTCTGTGTTGAAAATTAACGAAAATTGTCCCACTGCGATTTGTTAAGGAACAAAATATGTAGCTAAATCATTACCGTGAATAATGGAAGGAATCAAAACGTACGGACAACTGATTCAGGAAGCGACATATAAACGTGACTTCGGGAAATGTGTATAGCAGAGGCTCACTACTTTATTAAAATGTCGGCAAAACAACTCCACATCAAATCATGTAACTTCCAAAATATGCTTTCCTATATTTCTTATAATATGTAAGTCCCAATGGGAATAACTGACGTCACTGTGGGCGCCCGATATTGGCGATGGGGTGTCGAAAAATTTGGGTCGAGAACTTTTTGGGGACGGGTGTGACGTCATTTGGATCTTTGATCATCGATATCTCCGTAACGGTTAGTCGTACATAGGCGATCCTATACATTTTCTTGATCAGGTTTTCGAGCTCTACAACTTAGTGTTACCTATTCTTTTGAATTGTGTGATTTTATTTTTTTGTCACCTCCATATTGTATGAGAGAGGGCAAGCACGAAGGTTGGGGTCAGTAACTCATGGGGAAAGTGAACCGGTAAAATGTTTTCACCCGGGATACTATTCAAAATATGCTTTATAATATACTATATTATATACTATATGCTTATATTTATTTAGTCTATAAATCATATGACCGAGCTATCAAAAAGAGATTGGGAACCACACAAGCGAGTTGATAATTACAAATAATAATAATAATTACAAATTGCCCAAATGTGTTATCAGATCCTGCAAATATGAAAAAATCGACCAAAGTGTATAGACCATAGCGAGTTAGCGACAGTCTAGATTTATAGGCTAATTTCTTAGCAGATCGAATATCTGTTGTTTTTTTTAACAATTCAATTTGAAATACAACTAGACAGTTATAGCCTTTAGTTCTTTAACAGTTTCTGTCATTAGGCCAATTGCAAACAACAGATTATTAGCAATAAAGAACTTATAGAAATTGAGGATGACCATGGACGAGAAAAGGAAATGTGCCTTCAAAATTGTGGAGATAGAAAATGTCAGCCCGGCAAAGCGAAATTTTTTCAGCAATTAAGTGAAATTTTTCTCTGACACCAAATTTTGCCCAAAACGCCCTCCTCCAAAAATCAATAACATACCGATATGTATATTATGTCAAACTAACAAAGAAAATGTGAATCACAAATGATCCGCAACATCCACATATCAGCACCATTGATTTGTTCACTTTTAATTTTTGGTCCAAATTTACCCTCTTTTTTGGCCAAAATATGAAAAATGTCTATAGAAATTTGAAGCACTTTCGAAATTTGGCTCAAATTTTGCCCGAATCGCCCTTTTTTGGCCAAAATAAGCGGTGATCCCAAATTTGGTCCAAATTTACCCAAATTGTGACGTCACATTTTATATCATGGGTCATCATAAATTTCAAAGTGTAAGTAGAACTTCTCTCTCGGTACATTTTTTCTTTGTGTGGACGGATAGACAGTCTATTTCAAACAGTTCCTTCAGATTTTATTCAAAGTCTAAAAATCTTTAATTTCAATAAACTTCACAAAAACAGGTAAGAAATGTTACGACATGTAGCCCAGCATTTGAACGGTTGATTTTGAAGGTAGTCTAGTCGCACCTTCGAAATGAAATTGAACAGACCAAATTACCTGTCGATTTTTTATAAGCTATAATATTACGAGATAAGGATGGGTTATACTCAAGCTGATTCAAAATCAAGGCAGAGAGATTAGATTATGCATATAGATGCTTATTTAGATCTGACCTATAGGAATTCACATACATTAGCATATATTAGGATACATTAGGATACATTAAGAAGTACTTTCATAATTTTTTTTTGCCATCCTTGACTGAATTTATTTGTCAGAGAAAACCAAATTTAAGTCTTCTATTATCAATTTGTTCTTCACGTTTTCCTGACAACGTAATCTTTGAATACAATATATACAAGCTATATATAACATCCAAAGGGTTTTTAGCAATTAGATGGTTGAAGACACACTTTCTATCTCCAAGTTACCACGTGATAAAAATTATCAATTTCACCCTGCAGTGCGAGGGCCCTTTCGTCTGGTCGTCTTCATATCATACAGAGAAAAACGGCCCTGGGTTTGAGGTAACCTGTATTTGAATACTACAACGAATACAGCCGCACATTTTATATTCCTTCTTACCAAACGTAAACCTGAATACACAGGTGAGTACATTTAATATGAAATTGACTCGATCTGATGACAATTTCATGATGCAATTTGTTTGGATAAACAAGATGTGATTACAAACAATAGCAATAAGTTGACCATACAAAGTCTGAAGAAATAATTACCATTACAATTACCATATAAACATTAACCTCTAATTAATTTTATTGTTATTGTTCAACCTAGTGTCACTTGTCGTCGTGCTCAACTGAATAATTTCTGTTGTTGATAGCGCTGACGACGATGACGAAGATCGGATATTTTTGGCCAGCATATAAAAATGTTTTTTGAATATCTTCAAATAATGACTTTTCCAAAAATAAACTGCTGGATTGAATATCGAGTTGGACATAAGCAAGCATTTGAAGATAAAGTAGACAAGATAGCCATATTTTGGATTGACGTTAATATAAGGGTATAAAGCCGTAGGAAACATAAACAGGAGAAACCCAACTGAAACTACAAACGCAACTATACACGCGTGAACCTCGCGTTGGTTCTCGTTTCTGAAACTGTTCTTCTTTGTACGACGCAAACTAAACTTTCGGCCTTTTGAACTGCTGAATGTGCTTGACCGATGACCCACCATTTGGACAATTTCTTTGAAGATTAACGTATAGGTGATGCATAAAATTATTCCTGTAGTAAAAATAATACCACCCGCTATCTTCTCCACCTGTAAATCTAAATCATGAGCATTTTCAATGCCGTCCTTGTACTGATAGATCGTGATTGAGGCTTGGAGAACAGCTGTCAGTAGCCACAAGACAAGTAGCATTCGTTTGATAGGTGCACCTCTAGATAGGATCTTGTACTTAATGGGGTATGTCAAGGCCAAAAGTCGTTCAAATGAGATCGCCAAAACGTGAAATATTGATGCATATATTGAAAACCAGGTCAGTTGTTGTGTTAGACTGCCTAGGATATCACCATCAAGTTCATGTTGATGTTCAAGGTAGAGTAATAATACAGCAATTAACGATAAAAAGCTGAACAAACTATCAGCTATGGCCAAACTCAATAGCAGACATTGTGCCACACGTAAGCAACGCTTATTCTTCCAGAAATAACATATTATGCCAGTATTCATAACAAAGGCAATCAAAGCTATCAAAAGTTGCGGGACGAGTTCAGCGGTAATTGAAATATTGAAGCCGATATCTTCATCGTCGTCGTCCAGAAGGTGATTGGTGTTGTTATTCAAAATCGTCGTTGTCAAGTTTGCCGACATTGTCTCTTAAAGATATTTTTTTTAAATTAAAAGGATCACAATATCATAAAAAGATGGGAAAATTTATTTTCCTGCTTAAAATCTGTTTTACTTCTCCAATACTTTGGTGTACTTATTTTTGATAGCAAAACAACTGAAAATTGTTTTACGGACCTTATCTCTATTAATTAACAGCATCACACATCAGCTATTGATGGGTTAACGATTATCAAATTAAAGTCTACTGAAATAATGACAGATTTAAGAACAGATTAAAAACAACAAACATGATTGTAAAGATGTTCAACATTTATTTTTATTTACTTCATTAATCACCCTTAGTTACTAATTCGCTGCTTTAGTTAGAAATAGACCTTTCCCGAATTTCTGTTTAAACACCGTATTATGACCGTATTATCATCGCCTCGTTTCTATGCATTGTATTGTTTTACTGATTTCCAACTTTATTACTTACTAATAGTCACGTATTCTTCCAATTCCTCAGTGGAGTAGTTAAAAGCAATTATGATATTGAAAACGAGGCGAAACTTGATGGGTAGGCCATAACACTGCGTTTAAACAGAAATTCGGGAAAGGTGTATTGATTGGGATTTCAAGCAAAACAAAACGGAAACATCTATAGGAATAGGGAGGAGGGACTTTAAAGCCCTGTTTATTATATACCAATCTCTACACTCGATTTCCTTGATTCAAACATCGAAGGTTAAGCTCCTGATAGACGGTACACTATTAGATAAACAATGATCAAACCTTTACTTAAAATAAATTAGTTTACGTAATAGTTTATCGTAAATCTTACCTAAATGATTTAAAATTAATCAATTGACGTCAATGAGGAAAAAAGAATCAATTCCTATTATGGAAATAGTTTCTACTTCGGGCATAATTTATCAAATAGTTTACCGTGTAACAGGACTTTAAGAGTGTGTCTATCTAACAATTCAAGACCATTAAAGCTTCACGGTGAAAAGTCTTATAAAAGTGTTTGAAAATCGAGGTTTATAAGTTGTTTATAACCTCAATCACCCAAACGGTTTACACCTAGATATGTTAGTACTCTTCTGCTCTCCTATGGTTTAGTAGAAAGACTTACAAAAGCGATCGGAAACAGAAGCGGATCTAGAACCTAGGCGAAATTTATGGAGGAGAGCACGATCATTAAGCGTATAAAAGAAAAACGTGCAAATAACCTAATCAACACTTATGTTTTTACAGAAAATTCATGACACTGTACCTCTCCACTAGATCCGCCGCTGGGAAAACTTTTCATTATTAAACGAAGGGCGTGCAACAGCTTTTCAAGACATCAACATTAACATAAACTTGTTACAATTTTGATGCCAATGTTTCTTGGGTTTTTTTGGTTTTTTTAACATAAGTTTATTATTTAATTCATTTAATATAGTTATATAATAATAATTGATTTTTTTTATTGCGTAACATAGAGACGGCCCGTGTAATTGCAAAAATGCGGCCGGGCATTACTAATTTCTCCTTTACATCACCTCGAAAGAAAGAAATAACTAAATAACTAGAAATATTGAAGAATACATTTTTTATTATCTTCGTTGCACAAAACTGTGTCTGTATCTGAATATTACAAACAAAAATTGATCGTGATTCTTTTTTAATTTCTCTCCGTGTTGTTTTGATTTGAAAACGAAGTTGGAATAATACAGACCAGGTAACTTTCCACGGTCACCAAATTAATTGAGGCGCGATTAATAAAAATATTATAAGTTCGAAGATTATTTCTGGTCCGCACAATTCACGAGTATCAACCACGCTGTGACTTGCCCTCATTGTTCGCACTCAAAATGCGTGATACCCTAGGTAGTTCGGTATGACTATGTCCACACGTTGCGGATAGATCTCGTTCCGGAACGGCTTTCATATCGGATAGGCGTTCCATCCATACGAGGACCAGTCTATCCGATATGCGAAACGGAATGAGTCCGCTCCGATGCCAAAAGTGAAATGAGTCCGCTCCGATAAAATTAACCGCAACGTTTGAACAGAAGATAAGCGAAAATGATTTCGTTCCGATAGCCCTTTCCGCAACATGTGAACAGATGTATCGTTTTAATGTTCACATTATTTATTACATCATGATAACCCTGAACATAAATTACAGAATGATATTTGTCTTTGTTTTGAGTTAGCAAGTCAAGAGAAAAATAGATTGTGAATACGTGTGTGAACGATACAATCCGATACAACCGACAGCATATGTGAACAACACGTTCCGAAATGAAGCCATTCCGGAATGAAATGTATCCGCAACGTGTGGACATGGTCTAATTTCGTTTAAAATAGTTGTCAGTATTCTATGCGACACTAACATTAACCAACATTCATCGAATAAACTTCAAGAATTCAAACGAACCAGCTGACTGTTGTGCAAATGTGAACAAAAAAAATCAACAGCTCAGTTGGAATAATTTCCTAAACAGTTGTCAATAAACATCATGTTCTGGTATAATAAATTGGAAAATAATATAACTTACTTAAATGAAGTTTTCCGTCCGAGCCGCTTCTCATTTACTAAAGTTTCGAATCACGCTTTTTTACAAATGTTTAAAGATAATTATTTATTGCGAGTCGATTAATTTCTTAGCCATTAAACCTACCATTAACACTAACGATAAATATAAAAGTCGCACTCTGGTTATAAAAATTTAAATTTCATTTAAAAATTTATTTTTAACTGTGTACAGAGAAGTTGATGTGTATATAGATGTTTTTAGCCAACAGTTTTACTGTGTTATACTTTTTACCTTTTATTTGGACCTGATGATGAAGTCAATTAATACATTATAATATACAAATAACATACATATAATAATTGTCGATCCTTTGATCCTTTGATGATAATTACAAATTCACAATGTTTTTACCAAAGAGATTAATTTCTTAGTTTCGGTAATTAAAGGTTCTGCGATGACTTCAGGTTATTCTAGTTTCATTTTTGAAGCATTCATTCGGTCATTCTATTGCTTACAAATTTTTTCAAAAATTTAACACGTTGACTGCCGACGGGAATTCTACAAATTTTTCATGAAAATCGTAGCGACCAGTCGCTGCACTGAGAACGCAAAAATTGATTTTTTTGTGAAATTTTATCATATCTACTTTCAAACGAGCTAAGCTACAGTTTTCTGTAATCAACACGTCAAAACGGGTCACTACTGACGAGTGTACTCGTCCTCTGTTGTCAACGTGTTAAGAATGTAAGACGTGAAGAAAAATCAACGGTTGTTATTAAAACTGACATCCATGCCTTTCATAGTACGTTATGGAACTTTTTCGAATTTCTGTTTTAATACCTGTATCATTTGCAGACGTAAGAACCTCTCCATGGTGTAAACCTTGCAAAATTTGTTTGGGTTAGTGAGGTAAAGGCTTTGCCTCGTTCTATCAAACACTTTCATAAGAACTTTCATCGGAGAAGTTACGTCTGGAGATTATAAAAAGAACTACCTCTTCAGTTACAAGTTCTGCCTCGTACTGATGAAGTTATAAAATCAGTAAGACAATGATTTGTGTATGAAAACGAGGTTAGACATGTTGACTTGGACATATGTCGGGGAAAATTCGGTAAAGGTATTTTAAATTTTTATTTTGAAACCCGTTACCAAAGTAGGTATTCCCCTTAAGCATGGATTTGCTTGGGAAGATGATTTTCTTTTGAAGTTGTGACATAAGGAAACTTGAATCTGAATTTAAACTTTACGCGATTACCATTCGTATGCTTAGTTGCCCGGGATGAAATGTTTTGTTGGAAACATCTTCTGGTAACTCAGTTTGTGACCATTATAAGGACGATAGAACTTTTTGATTGAATGATTTCATCTGCAAAATCAAATGGAGGAGTGTTGCTTCCTCGAATACGTAAGTAGTTAAGTCACTGTTAGGGCTTATATTGCCCTCAAAAATGTGTCACAACATCCAGCGGTCCGTTAACAAAAAGTATTTCCCCGTTTAGATTAAACAACTCTATCTCCTTGACCTCTTCTATTTCTTTCTAAAATAAAACATGGTACCCATCGGCCAAAATCTTCAAAAATGTACGAGGAGGAGTGTTTTTTTTATAGGAATGACAAGCAATATCGCCTGTTGTTTCAATAAAAAAAAACACTCCTCCATAGAGACTTTTTGAAGATTTTGGCCGATGGGTGATTTTTCTTCTCACAAACCTTAATCAATTTGTCAGAGTTAGTGAGTTTAGGGTGGCCTCAGGTCATGTCTCGTTCATCCAAACTTTTTCATAAGACTTTTCACCGTAAATAGTACGGAGAAATGATCAGTATTGTTACTAGGGTTACCGGTCATAAAGTGCTCCACAACACACAAAGTCACACAAATATCAACCAATCTTCAAAACAAATTACATATATATTTATATTGTATAGAAACTTTCTTAACTATATATAATAAAGTTCCTGCTATACACATTTTACATTCTTCATCGTTTTATTACGGTTTATTGTTTGTCCTACAACAACAAATTTAAAAAAAAATAAGGTTTTCTTATTGTTGTTAACCAAAATTGTAAGCATTCATTGCATTGTCATTCACGTCCGACCCTCCTCCTAAATAATAAGCTGGTTTATTTAGGTCCATCGTTGGAAATAGTTGTCCTCCCAAGCATCTTTGCGAAGTTTTATTATACAGTACACCACCGCAGACAGCATTTATGGACCTGTTGTAGAGTTTTCCGTTGTAACAAAAGTGCGATCTCTTATTGAATTTCATACCTAAATTACAGAGAGAGCGTTGTTGTTGTTGTTGTTGTTGTTGTTGTTGTTGTCGCTGTTGTTGTTGTTGTCGCTGTTGTTGTTGTTGTTGATGTCTTTCACGAAATTCCCTTCGTTTTGTTTCCAATTGCTTGCTTAGATTGTATATCTCTTGTTGTTCTTTTCGATCACGTTCGGAATTACTTCCGTAATCCATAAAAAGTTTCTCAAACTGCTTGCGATCGCGTTGCAAAACATGGCCGTTTATACAGGACTGCGAGAACTTGTTAAACATTTCATTGCCGCACATGTCGTATAAAGATTTCGTGTAGAGGAAGTCACGAAAACAAAGTAGATTTGTTGGATTGTAAGCAATAGCGCCTCCACAGCGTTTGGCGACTTTTCCTTTGTAACAGAAATTACTTTTTGGCTCGTATTTTTCAAATCCACATGTCATTAAGTTTGATTGCTGTGGTACGAGATTTTTTCGGTCACCGTTTACATTGACGCGGTTCAATGGAAGAGACCGCCATGTATGGAAATTAGATCTACGATAAGGTGGGAACATCTTCGCTTGTTTCTTGTTTTGGTAATACTGTCGTTGAATACTTCTTCCCCATAGCGACAGATCGGCTGGCGTGTATATGGCATCAAAGTGAGAAACTGCTTTTCGTTTGACGTATATTTTGCCTCCCACGCAATAATGCGAGCTTTTTTTATATACTCGTTTGCCACACATCGAATAGAATTCACGGTTATAAATTCGTTCGTAGCAAAAATGTGTGCTGGGATCGAATATTTCTCCTGCACAGATATTTCTGACGCGATGATTTAAACAGATCTGGGTCAATTTATCGTAAATTCCATTCCCACAAATACCTTTTCGTATTTTGTTGAACGTTTGGCCATTGAAGCAGAAATGTGATTCTTTTCTATACAGACGCGGCCCACATGCGCCATACTTATCCCGACTATAAGGGCGGTTTTTGTAGCAGAACTGATTTCTGGGAAAGTACATTTTGCTTCCACCTATAAGAATAGAAAATTAATTATCATAAACACTTGTGGAATCTATATAAAGTGTACACACCCTACACAGCAGAGACATCTCCGTATAACGGACACACATTCCATGTGTTGGATGGATTTACAGTCAAATTCTCATAGGTTACATGTTTCTATAAAGCGAAAATCTCTACAAAGCGGACATTTTTTTTATACACCAATCCCAGTGTTCAAAATCTTCAAAAGTCTCTGTGGAGGGGTGCTTTGTCTTGAAACAGCAGGCGATATTGCTTGCCATTCCTATAGAAAACACTCCTCCTCATGATGGTGTCGGATGGTGTCTGTTTTATAGAGATTCCAATGGATTTCCAAAATAATACTACCACAAATTCATGGTGTAAACCTTGTTAAATTTGTTTGGGTCAGTGAGAGTTAGGAGGATTATCTCGTAAAATGAGTTCTTGGACAACAAAGCGTTTGTTTCTCTCCAATCTTCATGTGATTTTTACAGTCTGTCATTTCCCACCCTTTTTTTCGCTACAGAATCAAAGAAGACATAAAAGAATCTTGTTTAAAAAATCTTAAAGGGGCTACGACATAAATCTTAAGATCACATAATTCATATCGTAGTCCCTTTAAATGGTTTTTAGCAAATTTCTCGTAAGTGGTCGTTAAAGTATTACTTTAGCATAAAAGTCGTTGACCCCCTTGTTCACAGTTTCTCACTTTTAACCCTCTTACCTTGACACCCCTATCGAAATATTTGATTGAAAACCTTGCACTTTAAAAGCCACCGGCAGTTGTATAGTGGATCTTGTTACTACGTACGGCGTACTTACATGCTGTCGGTACCATCCCGATTATCACTGGCAATAGACGGTGTGTTTTAAGTGGGACAATACGCTGTTGTTGAATCCTTGGTTGCATGATGTCAACATCTTCAGGAGCTTCTTCGTCATCTCCTTCATCGCCGTCTTCAGCCGTTATTCGTGGAAAGTACGACCGTTGTTGAAGTTGTTGCCGTGGTTGTGGACGTTCAATCCTTTGCCGGATTTGTATCATTTTCTGTTGGAATGTTGCCGGAGGATTTGTCGCCATCGGATTGAACAAGTACTGTTGTTGTGTGATCTGATTTGGAATTTGCCATTGTGCTGAGATGTCGTGAAGCAACAGTAACACGGCAATCAGTTTTTCAAAAATCATCTTTTATTTCTAAAATGAGAGTAATGGCTACTGTATGATCTTGTGGTAAAAGATTCATTTGGTCTCGTCGTAAAGGAACTGTGAAAATGATTTCCGATGCTTATGCATGTCTCCAACTCAAGGTCAGACCAAAAATACCTTATCGGGGAAAACATCGTCGTACAAAGAATTCCTCGTTGGGAAAAGTTTTCGTCATATACAACCGAACGTTGGTAGAAAGGTTCCCTTGTAATTCGATCATCAACATTGTTTACCATTGTGTACCTATGTTGTTTGAACCTCGATATTTCAAACTCTCACTTATTCAAACTAATTTGAAAGGTCCCTTCACTTATGATTTCTAGGTAAATGAGAACCTCTATAAATACTCCTTATAAGTCAAATCATTATGCACGCATGTTTGGATATTCAAATTACAGAGCTGTCTAATACAGAGAGTATTACTTACCTTTAACTTGTCAACAGCTATCCAGCTACATGCTTTTCTCCAATAACCAATATAAGACCACGAGTGCAAAAAAAAATTTTTTTAAGAAAAAGACAAACACAAAAGTGAGAAAGAAAAATTAAATTTGAAAAGTCAAAACAGCGAAGAATTCAAACAATGTTTCAAAACGGTTTCTTCCGCAAAAGAAGATTTGTTAGCATTTCGTTTCAAGCTCAATTGAGCATCATAATATGCATTAGTCACAGCTACTAGAAATTGTAAGTCGCGGCAAACATATATCCCCGACTGTGCGAGTTTAACATGAATACAGTTTTCTGCTTCAGTAACTTTTCGTTAAGTTTTTTTTCTATCACACGATAAAAACTTAACTTAATTTAATTTAATATTTTTATTATTTCCCGGGCCCAATTTGAGGTAAGCTACAAAAACAAGATAATCCTGACCTGATAATTAATCCTCATGTTTTTCCAACACAATTTTGAAGAGGGTTAATATGACATTTTTTGACGACTAAAGGTAACACGGACGCTTGTGAAACTACTGTGAAGCGCTTTGTATTGACAACGGCGTAGTTGTTATAACCGCCGATTCAATTTTTACGTCGCTCCCTTCTTCTCCTCCCTTAACAACAAACACAAAAAAGAACATGAGAACAAGAAAATCTCCTTTGCTTACTCGTGTTCCTCATTTTTGGAACAGAGGGAATCGTGTACACGTGCAGTGTGTTAAACCCCAAAACAGACTCCATTACTCAAAAATATCAATTTCGAAATTTTTGTAATTTTAACCTTTTGGACGTCTGTTTGTCCTGCTGAACATATCCTGCTGAACATATCCTGCTGGGCTCAGTAAAGATAATGCAGCTAATACTGGCTCTTTTTACGCCAGACCTTAATAGATTTAATTTTTATGACTTGGCGTTAAAGAAGGCCCGACGTTAGATGTTTGTCTGTGAAGGTTTGACCGTGGACTTTTCAAAAAAATCGCCAATATAAAGACCGACGTTAAATTTGGCATGGCGACAATCGCATCCTCTTTTAAAATACCGACCAATAAACACCGCACATACGACAGATTGATTATGAAATCAACGCTCAAATAAAGCCCCTTCTCTGAATGATTCGGACATGGGCTTAAAAAAGTTTTATTTTAACCATACTGACTTAAAAGAAAGGAAGGAAAAATCTAAAATAATGAGCCATCTTCTTTTTAAGGGTATCCCCAGCTAGCTCTATTGATAGCTGCTATTGTTTTGATGCACTGGTTTTTAAATTCAATTCAATTCGATTCAATTCAATTCAATTCATTGTAAAATCAGTCAGTCTATGCCTCGTAAGTAACTGTTAATTTTATAAACCCCACCTCGGCGTTAAAATAAGGAAATACCAGGGTACTACCGTAAATACTCGATGGATGAAGCCCCCAGGGAGTATTTGTCAAAACTGATTTTTAAGGTGGGGGCTTATTCGAAGGGAGTGGGGGCGGTGGTGGTGGTAGTAGAAGGAGGGGGCTTAGTCGAATAAACGCCCTGGGCATTTTAAAATTCGTTTTTTTTAACAGGAATTCAAGAGGAGGTAGTAAAATAATAATAATAATAATCTGCTCGCTCCCTGGCTGCAGTCACCACCACTACACGACACTTCATTAGTTTGTTATTAAATTTTACACATAACATAGTTGCCGATGAAACAGAAATACTATATAAATTGTCTGGTGACCTAGACTTTTTTGTTTGCATAATTTCATGTATATATATTATGCTATTGGTAAATAAATTGATTGATTGATTGATTGATTGATTGATTGATTGATTGATTGATTGATTGATTGATTGATTGATTGATTGATTGATTGATTGATTGATTGATTGATTGATTGATTGATTGATTGATTGATTGATTGATTGATTGATTGATTGATTGATTGATTGATTGATTGATTGATTGATTGATTATGTCTTCTCGAAAAGAAAATCGAAATTCATAAAAAATCGCAATTCAGAAAAAGTAGATGCTTTGATGCTCCTTTTCCATGTAACCAAATCTAATCGAATCCAAGCGCGGGAACAAGTTTGCTGGTCTTGTTGACCTCGTGGAGCAATGAGCGAAAAGGGTCAAGTTTTACGATTAAGCTTATCGCCCAAAAGAAAGCAAACTCTCTGTATTATTCACGATTGGAGGTATTCAGTCAATGAAGAGTCTTTGCGAAAAGTCACCGATATTCTCTTGCAAGACTCAAGGCAGCCAGGCATGTATCCCGTGTTATTTTCCTTAATTTTATTGCTCTTCATTTCAAGCCACCTCAAACTTAGGCCCTTTCTCAAACAAAATAAGAGAAACGGCCCTAGGTTTGAGTCCGCATTTCAAGTTGTCTGAGGCCTTAAACAGACACATGATTGGGAATATAGATGACAAACGTTCGTTATTGTTCTTTAGTGGAATAAGAAGAAACAAAACAATCACAGAAACCCTGGAAAAAGAACATATTTTTAACTTATCATTTCATCCAAAGTGCTACAACAGCTACACTCACAAAAAGAGTCTTCAAAAATTTACTGCTCAAGCACAAAACTCACCCGAAAATGAACATGGGGAAAGCGAAAACGCAGAAGAACTTACGACTCAAAGATCGTCAACCCGCAAACGAGACCGCAGAGGTAAGACTTCGATATATATACAGTGGTCTCTCTCTGTCTCGAACACCCTTTATCTCGAACTTCTCCCTATCTCGAACAATTTTCTCGGTCCCTTGGACATTCCTGTAGCCCTCTCAAGCTGTTCTCTATCTCGAACAAATTCCTTGGTCACTTACGAGTTCGAGATAGAGAGAGTCCAGTGTATCGTCAATAATTAGCCAGGATTCCCGACTCTTCTCCCGGCTTGATAGATTTCACTTATGTATTTCAAACTCTATCCAGAACTTGAAAAGTGCATTGCTAAGATGACGGCTCTGACAATTCAGGAATATGCAATAAAAAAGAATGACCTAACACGCCTTGTGGCAGCAGTTTCTGGTGTAGAATGGGAACAACGCAACGTCGCTTTGGAACTCTGTTACCATAGAAGTTGTTATCGCTCTTACACAAGACCTGGAAGAACAATAGATAGAACAAAGTTTCAGGCTGAGACGTTGGAAAAGATGTTGCTGTCATCACAGAACGTGTTGCTGGAAACCGTGAAGTATTGCAGCTGAAAGAAATGATTTCATAGTACTACAAGCATTGTGATAACCAAGAAATGGACACACGAACATTCCAAAATATAATTAAAGACGAATTCGGAAAGAACATTGGAATCTGGTCACAGAAATATGGTGGAACTTTGCTGTTTGATGTAAGCATATTGAAAGGGGAGATAATTTCAATTTTTGCCCGTAAATTGGAAGTTGAAAGAAACCAACGTAACATTCAGGTTAGTCAGGAAGACAAGGTGAAAGACGTAGCGAAAATTATCCGTGAAGAAATAATATCAGCACCATTAACCTATGACACCTGGCCCCTCACTGCAGATGATTTGATTCTGGAAACAACCACCATTCCGCTTTTTCTCAACCTTTTCTTTGCAAATCTGTTGTCATCTAGAACATCTAGGCAGGTGAGGCAGAAAAAGTACATTGATTCTATAGATTTATAACGTGACAAAT
Source organism: Turritopsis rubra (assembly GCA_039566895.2). Lineage (NCBI taxonomy): Eukaryota > Metazoa > Cnidaria > Hydrozoa > Anthoathecata > Oceaniidae > Turritopsis > Turritopsis rubra. Next base: position 4,175,771 of record CM077629.1, on the reverse strand, counting down.
GCGAAACACAAAACGTCAAAACACGTTTTGCTTTCTTTGTGTACTAAGAGAAAAACGGGATCAGAAGCCTTGTGACATTCGTTTGGGACAATAACGACATAAAACTGAAAACTGAAAGAGAGATTAATGTCTGTGTCAGCGAGACTGAGGAGCGGGCCAGCACGCGGGAAAGGTCGCTTGTCGCTTAACCGTTGCCAATGTTGTCATGTATTTCGAAAAAAGGAAAAACCCAACTCATTTACAAGAATCGCAATTTAACCACGAAAAAGGAGATGGATAGTCTGTGACATATTTACCCGCAATAAACGAGTCGCCGACGAAAATGAAAATAGTATTAGAAATCTTGATTCAATCCAAATGCAAGGCGAAAGAGATTGGACTCTTGGAAAATGTGATGGACCAGGCAATATATGCAAAAGCTGTCGAAATACTACTCAATCCAAGTTACATAAACTTAAAGCGTTTTATCATGTTAAGAATGGGTGTGTTCCACACAGCATGTGTATTTTTGCCTGTCATTGGTAAGAGATTTGCTGATGGAGGATACATAGTACTCAATGTGAACGATCTAATTTAGGACAAGACTCCGTTGAACGTGTGCTCAATGGCAAAAATTACAATAAAGCTGTACGAGTGCTTAAAACCTTGTATGACGCGATCACTCGACTTCGAATTGACAACATGGAAAGCTGGCTGGCAGAAATGGATGTCGGTTTGAATGTATACATATGATATGTAATAAAAAAAAAAATATTCATTCGTTGAATATAAAAATCATTCGTTGAATGTAAAAAATCATTCGTTGAACATACAAAAATGATTCGTTGAATGAATGAATTTCGTTTCGTTGAATGTAAAAATGATTCGTTGAATTTTGCTACAAATGAGCAACCATACACGAGAGATCAAAATTTACTACCAAGGAAATGTTTTCGGTACTGTAAATGAACAGGTCATATAGGGGCATGCGGAAAGTGCGATTTACCTCACTTACACCAGATTTGCCAAGAAGCTTTCACTGATAAGACAGTTTGACTGATCAAGGGAATTTTTTTTCAAAGTACGGCTTTGTATGTGAAGTTCAAAGTTGTCATTTTTTAGACTTTAGTAGACTTTTTTCCCTGCAAAGGTATGTAAGGCCCCGATACCGATATGCAGATGAACCAGCCAGCACCAGGTATATTTGTAGCCTTTCTTGCAAATTTCTTTACTGTCTCCTTGCTTTAAGTTTGTTTATATTATCTTTAAATCTGTTAATGATATTGCAGAGAAGGCTTTTTGTGGTTTACATTACAATACCAAGTTTAGCTATAAGTGAAGTGCAGCCTCAGCAGCCCACCACAGCCAGCCCCCAGCTCAAAGGAAGCAAAACAATGCTAGAGTAGAGGTTCTCTCCACATTCATGGATTAGGATGAAGAAGTTGAAGAAATTTACAGCAAATCTGCCTACGATTTTTAGGAGCTTGAATGAGAAGAAACCAGATTCTTAGTCCTAAAGAATAATTATATGTCATCATGTATGTCGAGACTGTTCGTTGATGATTTTTCTCACCTTATTTTTTCTATAAATATAAATTTTTCTAAGTCTTATAATTTTGTCTGTTGTAACTACGATATTCATTTGGTGAACAATGAACTTAATTGATTTTTTGATAAATTTTCTCTTCGAGTTTTGTTGAAGCATCCATATTATAGTGTTTGTTTTCCCTATAGATTAATTCATTGGGTAGAATGTCAGGTCATATGACTTTCTGACTTAAGTTACTTGAAATATCTTTGACCCTATTGTACTTAAAGATGTTGGGAAATATATTTGTATATACATATTAGTTTTCATTAGTTTATGTATATATATGATACCATCTTGATAAAGTGATGTGATTGATTGAGACAAGTGAATCAACCTTGATTGTCATTGCACCTCCCTTCTTGTTTTTTGCCTCGCTTACTACCGCCGTATAACCTGAACTCTTATCTGCCCAGAACTTCAAGCATATAGATATGGAGGTTCAGTCAACTACATTTTACAAATGAAAACTACTCTACAAATTATAACTACATTTTACTAAGATTTATCGTCAACCTAATAAAGCACCATCATTCTCTCTTCCTCTACACCAAGATATTTGGAGGACTTTTATCCAGAATACTTTTGTAGTTATCCTATATATTAATATCCGATTCTCTGTTTGTTTGTCTGTCTGTCTGCTTGTTTGTCTGTCACGCAAAATGGTAGACGCGAGTAGTGAAAGAGATCGGGAAGTCAGCAACGTAAGATCACACATAAATTATTTTTTCTTTTGCTACGTCAATATGAAACCGATGCATTGCGACCCAAATCGAACGCGAGATTTAGGAAAAATTATCTTGAGAACCAATAGGAATAACTGACGTTTTTTTGGATCCGCGACATTGGCGATGGGGTGACAAAAAGATTTGGGCAAAGTTTAGGGACAGGACCCTGTGACGTCATTAAAATCTTTGATCGAGCATATGTCTGTAACGGTTTGTCATAGACATACGATCCTATACATTTTCTTGATGAGGATTTCGAGTTCTATAAGCTGGTAGCACTTTCGCATAGCTTTCCGAAATTTTATTTTTTCTTATCTGGGAGAACGCACACTGAAAGTTTTCATGGGCGGCGAGCGACACAAAAAATCTTCTCCTAAAGTATCGTTTATATTTGTAAACGACACAAATGTCATAATCATTCATCTTAAGAACGAAGGCACGGCTGTCTGATGACGTAATTCATGGGATGCTCTATTCCTGTACCTTGAATATGATTGACATGAACTGAAAATCATGTTTATTTACGACTTCTGGGCGATTGTCGTTGCTTCATGTTATAGCAATAGAGGTGAAATAGGCTTAAAATTCCTTCACAAACAAGATTGTAATTTATTTATTTATCGGATTATTAATCTGTTAGGGGCATCTACTATGAATCTATGCAATCAAGATTTTTTATTTGTTCATTCTAAATAGCTATTCTTAAACATCAGATTAGACCTGCATATTTTCTCACGATTTCATGAAGGTAATTAGCTTCATGTTTATTTATGTTTATTTACGACTTCTGGGCGATTGTCGTTGCTCCATGTGATAGCAATAGAGGTGAAATAGGCTTAAAATTCCTTCACAAACAAGATTGTAATTTATTTATTTATCGGATTATTAATCTGTTAGGGGCATCTATTATGAATCTATGCAATCAAGATTTTTTATTTGTTCATTCTAAATAGCTATTCTTAAACATCAGATTAGACCTGCATATTTTCTCACGATTTCATGAAGGTAATTAGCTTCATACAGATCTCTCTCCAACTGTTGTTGGGAAGTTGTTGGGAAAATACTTAATTTAGTTTCCGGAGAGAACGCAGGCTGAATATGGGCGGCGAGCGACGCCGCCATGGCGGCTAGTCTGTATATATTTGTATTGTAAAAGATCAAAAAATTATTGTTTGGTAGTCCAATTTGCTTTTCTTCCATCACCCCCTTTCACACTTTGAATTCATTAATCTTTAGTCAATATTGCAAATCGATTTCGATTTTTTAACTATTTGGACTATGAATTGTGTCAAACAGCATTGAAAATACTGAGAAAAAATCCCAAAAGAGCAGTATATCAAATAAATCATTTGATATACTAGGTATATCAAAAATATGTGACAATCGGCTTTCATACCACTCCGCAACCCTTTTGCTCGGCTTCCGTAAGTTTGACAAGCTTTTTTTTTTTTTTTTTGCTTTCTGATCATTACGTAATATAGAAGGCATCCGAAAGTTCATTTGCCACACTCACCACAATAACTTGTCAAATAATTTTTGACAAAGATTACGTGTACGTTTGACCTTGTTCATTCACACACCCAGTTTAGGTTTTAAAGAAGTCAAAAGATCTGGACGATGAAAAGAGTTTCATAAAGTTAAACGATTCCGAAACAGACTGTTGTACGTCGAAGATATTGAGGTTTGTTTTCTTTCTATCTAGGTTTTCTTGGCATGATTTTATAATTGCAAAATAATAATATAAACTACTAGTGTAGCGTGTAAAAACATTTTACAGTTTTTCTCCATAAATTGTTTTTACACGCAATACTGCATGATAAGTCTGTGTATATACAAAAATTGTTGTGTTTCTCCATGTTGGAATTATATCATATTTAACACACAATTGTTGTATAAGTATTTTGGATCGATCATTCAAAGAATGCTATTAATCCCTACTTTCCAGTGCTACCTGGCCTATTTAGAGATTTCTAAAAAGTTCTACAGTTAAACTAAAAGCTAAAATTCCAATGTTCAGAGATTTAGAAAAGAGACAATACAACGTATACTCCTACCTAACCAATGGATACTCCTACCTAACCACGATAAACTTCTGATATATAAGAAAATACCTTCAAATTTCCCTATTAACTAAAGCTAACAAAAACAATACCTTCCCAGACTTTTTATCTTTCAAATCTTTATTCTGCTATGAATTGTGGAAATGTCAAAACCCAAAACTCCACTTGTGCATCATGATACAAAAACCATGTATATACGTATATAACAATGATTTCCACATTCTCTTCTTGTATTATATTCATCTATACTATTCAATTTTCTAATCTAAAACAAAAAGATATCGATCAAACACTATCAAAACAATATAATATAATCTCGCTACCTTTGTTTCCCTAAAGGCAAACCTTAATAATAACAATCCACATACTACAATGAAATACCAAATAAACTGCTAGCTACAACATTTCGGCATAGTAGTCAAAACTAAAGAAATGAACGTTGAAAAAATTTGAACTTTTGAATGCAAAAAACATTGCATTGCCTTCTCTTCCGGGCTGCTTTATGATGTCTTCCTTAAGGAACAACACCACGAAGTAATAAAAACCCGTAAGATGGAGCTAGAGATTCTCCTAATGGGAGATTCTCCCTATGTTAATACGGAAAAACATACATCCATTGACGAACTTCTCGAGAAATTTTACCTAACATTCTTTCTTTGAAAGTTACGTAAGAAAAAAGCAAGATTGCGTATTAGTATAAGAAGATAGGTCTAAAATTTACTAGTTTTGCTCTCACTAAAAAAAACAAGGGATATGGCTATAAACTTTTTTTTAATTAGAACCTCATTTATAACAACGTCAAGGCCAAAAAATCAGAACTCAAATGCCTGATTTTCTTTTCAAGTGATATGTGTGTTTATTCAATATGATTTTTCATCTCAGATCCCTTTAAGAAAATGCTCAGCCTGAACTTGCTCTTATTCTTATAAAGAAGCAAAAATAAGGAGAGTTGCTATAGAATTACTAAGAAACATTTCTTTCCAATTAACAACAGTAAGATTTCTTTCGTAATCAGAGATTCTTAGACGATCTGGATATATGAGAACTAGGCTTTAGTGATTTTAAATAATTAACAAACAGAAAAACTAGTTTGACAGGCTTGGTCAGGTTTTTGGTAAAAATAATATTTGCTGATGATCATTACGTCATTTCGAAGGCATCCATTCTCCAATTCATTATACTCACCCCAATATCTTTTCAAATCATTTTTGACAAAAATAATGTGTACCTCTGAATATATACTTATACTTATATATATACTTATAATAAATGAATTTATTTACGGCATACAAAGTATTTCTATTGTCATGTGATAATATGGGGTAATTATCACGTGACAACATTGATAAAAGGACCGATTTGTTTTATTTTTCAACCCAACCCCACCCACCCATAATGTACTGTAGTTGTAGTTGCTAGTAGGCCAGCCCCATATAAAATCTATTCTACTCGTACTAGGGCAATGAAACTTGATAGGTAGGAATGTAGCTAAATCTTTTCTGCATTTATTCCACTAATAATTGTAACCATGTTTACCGTTGAATTTTGCAGATTATTGTTTTGAACTTAGTTTTCTTGTTTTTTGTGTTTGTAACGTTCAGACATTTTGGGCAAAAGCACATGGAAATATGCTGACATCAGCACTTTATTAACAATGGAATTTCCATCAAATTTGAACAATTTTTCCCATCCACCGAGGAACGAATTAATGCCTGCATAAGCGTAAAAAACATTTGAAAACAAAATACAAATACACCTAATTACAAATTAGAGTCGTTTCGCTAACATTTTCATATCATAAATGTCGCAAAAAATATCTTTTAAAATCTGGGAAAAATTAGAGATCTTCTTATACTAATACTAAATCTTGCTTTTTTCTTACCTAACTTTTAAAAAAAGAACGTTAGGTAAAATTTCTCGGGAAGTTCGTCAATGGATGTTTGTTTTTCCGTATTAGTATAGGGAGAATCTTCCATTAGGAGAATCTCTAGCTCCATCTTACGGGTTTTTATGACTTCGTGGATTGTTGTGCCTAAAGGAAGACATCATAAAGCCACCCAGAGGAGAACGCAATGCAATGTTTTTTTGCGTTCGAAAGTTCATCAAATTTTCTCAACGTTCATTTCTTAATGAGAATGAAGACGCTGTGTGTATAATTTTTTGTTTTTTTTTTAATTTTTTTATTCAACGCTTTAAGTTCAGTAATAAAGAATAACCACATTGATAAGTATCAGTAACTATTCTATCCGACGAGACAATCGATGTAGACCTGTTATGTGTTATCAGTTTATCATTTTCTACCGATGTCTATTTTTTTAATGTGTTTGAACGTAGCTTTTTCGTATCAGTTAGTTTTGACTACTATACCGAAATGTGTAGCTAGCAGTTTATTTGGTATTTCAGTGTAGTATGTGGATTTTTATTATTAAGGTAAACGAAGGTAGCAAGATCATTATCATATTGTTTTGATAGTATTTGAATGATACCTTTTTTAGATTATAAAATTGAATAGTATAAATGATTGTAATGCAAGAAGAGAGTGATTACATACATATTTACATGGTTTTTGTATCATGATGCACAAATGGAGTTTTGGGTTTTGACATTTCCACAATTCATAGCAGAATAAAGAATTGAAAGATAAAAACGTCTGAGAAGGTATTGTTTTTGTTAGCTTTAGTTAATAGGGAAATTTGAAGGTATTTTCTTATATATCAGACGTTTTATCGTGGTTAGGTAGGAGTATCCATTGGTTAGGTAGTATACGTTGTATTGTCTCTTTTCTAAATCTTTTAGTTCAACTGTACAACTTTAGAAATCTCTAAATAGCCCAAATAATAGCACTGAAATATAGGGATAATAGCATTCTTTGAATGATCGATCCAAAATATTTGTGTTAAATATGATATAATTCCAACATGGAGAAACACAACAATTTTTGTATATACACAGACTTATCATGGCAGTATTGCGTGTAAAAATCAATTTATGGAGAAAAACTGTAAAATGTTTTTACACGCTACACTAGTATATATATAATTCTGAATATTGTGACATCACAAGTTCTATTGATGACATCATAGTTACAGAAAATGACATGTCTAGAATAATATCCCGAATAGTTATGATGCATATAAGGGTTATAATCTGTACGACATGCCTCGGATTTCCAAGAAGTACGTTTTGGTAAAAATGGGTGTACCTCAAAAAAAGTACTGATGTTAGCAAAATTACTTGAGAAAAAAACTTTTTTATTAAATTTCTAATTCCTACTATAATATGAAGTAATAGTCTAGCCCAGTGCCAATCGGATTAACGACCAGCTTAAAAGGCTACTATATATGTGAACAGACAGTTCCGAAATGAAGGCATTCTGGAATGAAATCTTTCTGCAACGTGTGGACATGGTCCATATAATCTATATTAAGTCTGTTGTTTTTTATGTTAGAAAAACTGGGGTGAATAAGTGTTGTGTTTTATCCACCTGCATTCTGGTCAGTATTCTTTGTGAATTTGAACAAACATTTCCATGCTGATAAAAACCAGGTCATTCTTGCTCATGAATTTTGCGTTTGTTCGCTGGAATGGTTATTATTTGCTAATCCAAAAAACGCTGTATAAGTATTCTCAAAAAATATAGAAACCAATCGTTTGCAACACTTTTTAAAAAATATAAGCTACTTATTAACAGGAAGAAAGTTGTAAATCGTGGAAAATTAAAACTTGAGAACGTTGTTTTTGTGCTGAAGAAGTGCACACATACTATGTCATGAGCCAACTTTAGGTTTTTAGAAATATGATTGTGTGGAGATGAACTTCATTTGTGTTTTAGTTACAGTTAAAATTTGGAAAAAAGACTAAAATTGTTTGTTTGTGAACTTAAATCTTTCATTTGAGCCCAAGTTGTATTTGTGGAGGACAGAACCTTTAATATGGAAAAATACAATATCATTGCAGGTGTAACATTTTTCTTTAAATTTCAGTCAAATTTACAGGGATTGTCTTAAATAGTCTTGGATTAATGAATGCTCATTTTCTTTGGAATGATTATCTGCCTTCCCTATACAGTTCCTCTTAAGTTTTGCCTTTTCCTACTCCTATTGTGTGATTTTCAATTTGTATCGATTCTGATCAACTTCACCTACCCAGGTCAAAAATTTCTTCATAAAAACATCTTAAAATCACGACAATATGTGCCATGTTCTTGTGATTGAAAAGATAGGGTGCCAATTGCAAATTTTCCCATTCAATTAAGTAAGATTTCTCTTTTTGTTATTTTGTTTTATATGCAAACTCTGAGCCTTGACCAATTCGTGTTAGTGAAATGTTGATCTCGAAAGAACCCAGTTTTTCTTGAAATTTGTATCAAGTCTGCTTGAAGCAATAAAAATTTTTATTCAATCCTTGTGGATCCACTCAGAAATTAGCGACCCTGGTGTGAAAATATTTGAAGAAATCTCAACAAGCAAATCAGTGAAGCTCATGAAGAATAGCCCTTCAAAACATGTAAAATATGATAATACTGAATTGAAATTTGCGAAACTACAAATAAAGTTTGATAACATTATAAAGCAACAGTGGCAGAAAATAAAATATAAAATGGGTCAGATTGGCAGCATCTGATGACCCTGAGTGATTTAAAATTGTAAATCCAGTCTTAGATAACACTAACCAGGTTTTCGAAGCAACAATATTCCACAATATTTTAAACAACATTTGATACTGATTTCCATAAATGAATTTCTGACGTCAAGAAACAATGATTGCAAAAAACTATGATTCCATTTCTTTTTACAAATTTCACTTCTTTTTACAAATGTCACTTCTTTCTCAAAATAATGAATGAGTCAAACATTTATGACATGAAAGTCAACTTAACATTGTATCTATTCGGCAAATAAAAGAATGAGTGGGTCAGCCCCTTTAACAAATGGAGCTACAGAATTTCATTTCTAAAAAATCTAGTTTTATTAATAATGATTATGCATAGTTGCACTTTTTAATAACTATAAGATTCATATGTAACAAGTCCACCATTGTTACACAGATTCATCAGATTTAGATTAATTAATAAATATGATTCATTTATTAATCTGCTATTTTTGCTATGAATGAATTAATATTTTTGTTCATTGATGTCATAACCTGTACAGCTTTATTTAGAAAAGTTAAAAATGTGACTGGGTCATAAATACGCTACTGATAATAAATTAAATAAATTACTTTTATATGTTTCATTTTAGGATTAGAAATTGAAAAGCAACTGTTGATTAACTCAAATGTCAGCAATTCCCAATACCACTTAACATCTATATAAACCACAACAATCAGTATCTTCTGACCATTAAAGGATAGGGTGGGTATAAAAGATTGCCACTTCACTTGCGTAAGATTACTTATTTTATTACTTGGTTTTATCTGCAATCTCATGCTCTGAGCCTTGATTTGATTTCTTCCAATAACAGTAATAATTGTGCCAGTGATAAAACGTAAAAAAATGATTTGAGTTTTGTTCAGGTACATGTGTTGAGAGTCTGTACAATCTTTTACAAATTTTTTATAACATGCTTAAAGCACACTATTGTTTAAAAAATATTCATCGTAACTTAATAAAATAAAAAGATGTCTTCTTGTTGTGTTCAGTTTTCACGCATAAGCGCATGTAAACTTTTAAATAGACTGCGGGTTTATCTGTCTATGTATGTATCTGTTCATTAACTCAATTTCAGAAACAACAACATAACTAACATTCCCAACACCACCAACAGCTATATAAACCACAAAATAGCAGTAATAGGGTCTTTTACTATTAAAAGATAGGGTGAGAATTGAAAATTGCCACCATTCAGGTAAGATTTCTCCTTTCATTATTTTGTTTTATCTCCATATTAGATAACTGAACTTTGAGCAGAACATTTTCAATAATAACTGTGTTAACAAGTGGTATAATGAAAGGATTTAACTGATAGTATTAAGTTGTACCTGAAATTGTTAAAGTTTACAGATTGTTAAATATTCAATCTAGTAGCCATTCCCATGTTTTGTTTTGTTTACAAAATCAGGGAAAACCACAATAACAAATGTTTAAAGCAACAAACATAGCAATGAAATACATATCCTCTCATTACATTATCAATAATAAAATAATAATAAGATAATTCTCATGATCTTTCTCTTTTTGAAGGCTCCGGTTGATTATCTGCATCTCAAGAACAACAGCAATACTATCATCGCCGCCGACAACAAGAGCAGCTACATAAATAGTAGTGTTCTTAGCATTAAAAGATAGGTTGCCGATTGCAAATTTTCAACTCCGCTCAGGTAAGATTTTTTTGGTTTTATTGGTAAAGTGGACCCCTGAGACTTCAGGAGAACTACTTTCTCAAATGATAAAATGTCACCAAAAATGTAATGATTTTTGCTGCTCTAGTTAAATCAAATAAGTCTGTAGACTTGTTAATTATTTATGTCCTTAGAAATTTTTCATTATTTTAGTTTTAACTATTCTGACTTTAGTTTGTGTTGCATTTACTTTGATCACATGATATTGAGTAATTACTGTGTGTTGGTTGTTACTTGTCATGTGATCAAAGTGAATACATGTAAAATATAGGCTATTGAAGAGGTCAGTGGAAATTATCAGTTGTTATCACAGGTTTCCAGACCAGAGAATTTTTATAAAAACTATGTTATGCCAGAGTACTCTTTGCTATAAAATCAGGGTGAACCACAGGGGAAAATGATTAAAAAAAGTTATTTTTCATTTAAATACATAGTTATAGTTAAGATTAAAACCATGGAAATGGTTTATCAAATGTAGTTTATGAAAAGGTCCATAGACTTCTTATTTCCAGGGTTCCAAATAAATATTTTAAAGTGGTTCGAGAAAAAAGATAATTATGTTATGTTGCTTCAATGTGTATGTATAAAAATAATTATTTGAGGAAAATATTTTGAAGCCAACAACGTTACTACAGCGTTTGCTAAAGGATTCTTTTTTTCTTTTTTTTTCATTAACTGCACCACACTGTGTGATCGTCCCTAGAAGATGCCGTCAGGCTTTCCCTTCAAAGCTTCCCTTCATTCCTCAGCAATGAAAAGTCAACAATATGCACCTAGTTTCTGACAGGACAGACGGATAATTGGATAATTTCCGGGAAAAAAAAATTATAAAGCTGAAACTTTGTCCAAAGTTTCCCTATGGTATATAGATCACGTGAAAAAAATGCCCCATGATTCCCAATGGGAGAACCCTCTTTTCCAGGCCCTTTTTCAAAATGGCGTATGCACAAAATGGTCGAAATTTTGTTTCTTCAAATATAGACATATTATATACCATTCTTTAGCATTTTTTATGCAGAACAACTTTTTCTACTGCACTAAGTTCTGAAAATATAAGGATGGCGTGCTATTTAACAAATAAATGGATGACATTGGGGTTTTTTCAAAGAAAATTTTAATAGAAGTTGTCATTTTTCATATTTATGAAGAACAAAATGCCGTAATTTGTTTGAGTAGTTCATTTATATTTTATGATTTACGAATCAGGAAAGCAGTCAAACATATTTCTCTCCTCATCGTCGTAATCTTCCATTTCTTCGTCTTCTTCCTTGCTATTCGTACATTCTATTCCACGGCATTCTCTACTAAATCGTAAGCACCATATTCCATATTTTCTGCATGTACATGTTTTGCTACCACACGGATTCTTTGTAGTTGTTGTCTGAAGTAGAAAATAACAAACTTCTTTAATATAATATACAGGGTGTTTCATACTATTCTTGTGACTGCATACATGTTACAAAAATATTTCATTGACTTTTCCCTTTCTTTAGGGTAATCGATGACAATTATATTTCTTTGACGTGTATGCAGTTACAAGAATAATAAAGAGTAGTAAGGGACTCAAATCATCGTATCTGATTGTATGAAATTCTATAGTTTCTGTGAAATCATTTATTCATATAACTGAAAGTGTCAGGATTATAAAACGAATAAACTCATATAGCTTCGTTTGACATTCAGTTCAAAAAATATTTAGTTCGTTTAACCAATGTTTAAGTATTTTATAAGTTAATTCATCTTTCCCAAAACTTGTTAAAGAAATTTTATGAGAGCATTGAGCAAGTTATTCTAGGCTAAAGGACCAGAATAAAGTTCGCATAAAATTGTTTTAAATGTGATATCGAATTTTGGGAAAGATTTTCCAATACGCAAAACAGATCCCATTGGACTTTATCAGAAGTGTCAAAAGACATAGTGTATAAAAATTAATACAGTCTTTCCACACACCAACACTGGAAATGTTATAAATTTTACACATATGTTGCAATTACATCTAATGACCTTTGTCAATGATTCTGGTGCGATTTCTTTGTCGGTCATAACAGGTGTGATAACTCCATCATCCAATTTCCATCCCCACGCTGTTGCTTCGAGTTCGAAATTATCGATAAGTGACCATAACATTATCTGATAATGGGTTCGCAGACCATGGTAGTAGGCAGCTCTTTCAGTAGGTGGATCTTGGGTTTGTAAAACAATTTTAGCACGTGTTTATATTAATCATAAAAATTTGAATGTAATTAAATTGAAAATAGAACTACTGTAATACATAAAATACATGTAAATTTAAACGTTTTATTTGAATTTCTCATTTTAATGTTAAAATTGTTGAAAAACAAAGATGATATACAGTGCAATATGCTCCCCTACAATTAAGCACAGAAGAGTAAAGAAAACCCTGTAATTACCTCAATTTCACAAGTGTGGTTCCCTTCTTTCCTCCATATAACAAAATGAAAGCTTCAATCGATGCATCTCCAACTTCCGCTTGGTTACTCCATGGACTGCTGGGAAAGTTGTTGCCATTTCACGTCCGTGATGTTTTCAGCCAGTTTTTTTTTCCCTTTCTCAAACACAGACGAAACAGTGTCACAACCAGACCATGCATGGACAAAGAGCAAGTGTTGTTTGATGTTTTCACTTTTCGAACTGGCATCCTTGATACTCCAAGCTTTATTCCATCTCTCTTGAAAGAAGTAAACGTCAGACATGTTGCTTTGCCAATGGTGAAGAAGCATCACTGCGATGTCTGTGTCATCAGCCACAACGGTAACATGTCCCCGACCTGTATTTGCTATGTCGAGAGCAGTTTTTACAATGGTGCTGTCTGTATCACCAGGGCAATTGATAATCGAATACCCTGATTGTATCAAATGTTGCGAAAGAAAATTGATGAAGTTGGCTCTGCTTTCCGTATTACTTAGAAAACGATCTTGCGTAAACGGCACTGGATTCTCTTCGTGGATATCGACATTGCAGCTTTGAGGAATAGAATTTCTTCGTAAATGTTCGTGACTCTTCGTGCCTTCATCTCGATAGCCATCAAAAACGACTGTGACGCACCCTTTGTAATTTTTTCGTATGTAATTTGCGTAAACCTCTGATACAGCATTGAATTTCATGCCTTTAAACCATCTGACTCTGTGTAACAATGCACCGCCATCTAAAAGATAGTTGTCTGTGTTTTCAATATTTTCTTTTCTAACAGCATCTTCGTCACACATAATCACTTTTCGAAGGAATGGTTTGTCTGGTTTTCTCATCATTCCGTGTTTAAACAATGACATTGGTTCGTAGGTTAGTTCAAATTCAAAGATTGGGTCCAAATCATCTTCACGCGTTGCAACAGTTATCAGCCAATTGAACATGATACTTGGTTCTGCCATCTCTTCTTTGCTTTTTGCTGCCTTTGCGTTCTGCAACGATTGCAAGTTTGTGATCTGATCCTTTCTTTTGATTGTTGCCTTTTCAAGTAAGATGTTGTCCAACTCATGTTGAATCAAATTGAAACCAAGGGTTCATGAAAATTTTCTAGCAATAGTAGGTATTATTATTGGCAATATTAGACATTTATTTGTTAAATAGCATGTTATCCTTACATTTTCAGAACTTAGTGTAATATAAAAAGCTTTTCAGCATAAAAAATGCTAAAAAATGGTATATAATATGTCTATATTTGAAGATAAAAAATTTTGACCATTTTTTTCACGTGATCTATAATACATAGGGGAAACTTTGGACAAAGTTTCAGCTTCATAAAAAAATTTTCCCGCAAACAATGGTATTTTCAATTAGACTCCCGTACTAATACAATCAGAAATACTTACAAGACAGTTGGTGTAATATCCTGAAACCGCTTCTATTGTGGCGTTAAAATTCTTTAACTTTATGTTTTGATAACAATTGTACCATTATCTTTCGATGACTTAGGTACTCCAAAATCCATAGCTTCGGCAAATAGTCTAAGTTCTCTTAAACGCTTTGGTGATTGTTTATACAGGTGATGTAGTTTTAATAAATTTCATCAACGTTGACCAAGGCTGTGTTATCGAATGCATCTTTAATTGACAACTCTATTTGATGGTTAAAACAATGTATTACTTCTAACCGTAGTGCTTCTTCTTTAAGCTTAGTCTCGAGGCCACTATGAGCACCCAAGTTAACACTTGTTCCGTCTACATTTAACCCACATAATCTATTTGTAAACGATGTAATTCCCAAATGGTCGAATGCTTCCTCTACTTTTTTTGCTCCCATTCAGCAGTAGCATTGTCCACGGACCTGCCACTAAGATATTTCACTACTGGTGTACAGTACAAAAAACATTTATAAGTTCAATGTTTGCGGAATCGGAACTTCAGTCAATTAAGCAGGCTTAATAACGAGCATTCACTAGATCTCATTACTTATCCACTGTAATCCATAAAAGTAGCAGCAATAATTATTATTCTATGCCACTATGAGCACCCAAGTTAACACTAGTTCCATCTACATTTAACTTGCATAATCTATTTGTAAGGAATGTAATGCCCAAACAATTGAATGCTTCCTCTATACTTGTTTTGGTTCTGTCAGCAGTAGCATGTTCCGCAGACTCGACACTAAGGTATTTTACTACTGGTGTACATTCATGCGAAAACAGTCCAAAAAACATTTCTTGTTCAATATTTGCGGAATCGGAATTTCTGACATTTAAGCAAGCGTAATAGCGAGCATAATGCGACTTCAAGTCTGGTACTTTATTCTTTACTTGAAGTTGTAATAAATCCTCATAGTCACTAAATTCTAAGTTTGTTCTTTGCTAAAAAGTATGCAGTATTAAATTTTATATTTAGTGATATTTTATCTTTCTCAAGCATTTTTTAAAAACCACTTCCAATTGGTGTTATTTCAACTACGTGCTGTTAGTAAGCCCACTTCACTTTTAACAGTTAAGATTTTAGCCATTTTATGTTGTTCGCTCACTACCTCTTTTCCAACACTGTCTTTCTCAACATTAGTTGTCCCTGGTCTTATCCATTTTAATGAAAAATTTGCAATCTTATTAATACAACCCTCCCAATTTTGAAGTCTTTACAGATTAGTTGATGCACTTTGCAGTTTATAATATTGTAATCAAACATACACTTAAAGTCATTCTCCCACTTTTTTACAGTTTTGAAGCTAGCACATTTTCTGCTCTTTCAGGATGTTGCCATTTCATAAATTGTTAAATTTATCTGAAATCAAATCAAATCAAAATCGTTATCCAAAATATTTTTTTATGTCAATTGAAGTTATATGTAAATTATTGAAATATCGCAATCTTTTCTCTCACTGTTCTCCTCGTCTACTAATCTAACAAAAATGTGTCTCTTCTCTGCAAAGTTGTTACAGTGTCTCAATTGTTTATATAAAGCGATGCAGAGAAGAACACTTGATTAAAAGCAGGTGCCCCAACATGTGGTAGAATGTAAAATAGATAAATAATAATTAATCTTATAACTGTGTATAAATGCATATGTGTTAGAAAAAATATATTTACAAAAACGCATTTGGAAGAATTGGGGAGTTAAATGATACTTTACAATGAAATGCATATCTCATTAATACATTATTAAGAAGAAATTCTTTGTTTCTAGAAGCAGAAATCATAAAGCAACTGTTCCTTAACTCATTCTCAATACACCTCCACCGACTGCTACCTTCTCAGCATTGAAAGCAAGGGTGCTAATTTCCAATTTTCCCGTCCAATTAGGTGAGATTCCTCTACCCATTATTAGGTTTTATCTACGAAGTCAAGTCCTGATTCTTGACTAGTTCGTGCCAATTAAGCATTCATGTCAAAAGAACCCAATTTCCCTTGGAATTTTTATCAGGTCTGCTTGTATTGTTACCTTCACACTTGTAACAGTCCAATTTCTCTTTCTCCTACTTGTGATTTATTCTTAATTGCTCTTGAAAACTTGCAATTATTAGTAACAAGTTGTTTAGTTCTCTAGTTAACTGAGGGGTTGAATAAAATACGTTCTTTGAGGGAAGTCTGCCTCTTATTTCATTTTTAACAGGATGCATATTATGAGCAGCATACTTAACATCGAAAAGCATATTTCATCAATACATTGTTAAGAAGAAATTTTTGTTTCTAGAAGCAGAAATCGTAAAGCAACTGTTCCTTAACTCATTCTCAATACCACCGTCGCTGCTGCAAACAGCTACCTTCTCAGCTTTGACAGCTAGAGTGCCAATTGCAAATTTTCTGGTCCAATTAAGTAAGATTCCTCTATCCGTTATTTGATTTTATGTGGAAGCTCAAGTCGTGAGCCTTCACTAGTTTGTGGCAATGAAGTGTTCATGAAGAATAAACACAATTTCCCTTGGAATGTTTATTAGGTCTGCTTGTGGTGTTACCTCCACCCTTGTAACAATCCAATTTCTCCTTGTGCTACTTGTGATTTACTCTTAATTGTTCTCAAAAACATGGAATTGCAACTAATAAGTTTAAAAGTTGTTAAGTTCTCTCAACTCTAGTTAACGAAGGGGTTCAGTAGAATAATTTTTTTGGGGGGGGTCATTGTTGGGCATTGCAGGTGGGTGTAAGCAATTTGTTGTTCTCATTTAAACTCATTGGACTTCCCATTACTTCTCACTTAGTTTATTTAATTGCATATTAATGGGAATGTATATTTAGTATTGGAATATATATATGGATATGTTAATGACAAGAGATAGTGTTAGAAAATTCTTTTTATATTTTTCTTTTTAGGAGAAGAAATCGAGAAGCAACTGTTCCTTAACTCATTCTCAATACCACCACCACCTCCACCAACTGCTACCTTCTCAGCATTGAAAGCAAGGGTGCTAATTTCCAATTTTCCCGTCCAATTAGGTGAGATTCCTCTACCCATTTTCGGGTTTTATCTACGAAATCAAGTCAATAGCGTTAGAAAAGTCTTGTTCTATTTTTGTTTGTAGGAGAAGAAATCAAAAAGCAACTGTTTCTTAACTCATTCTCAATACCACCAACTGCTACCTTCTCAGCATTAAAACCAAGGGTGCCAATTTCCAATTTTCCCGTCCAATTAGGTGAGATTCCTCTACCCATTATTAGGTTTTATATGCAACCTGGATCACTGAGCTTTAAGCAGAACATTTGCAATAATAACTGGTATATTGAAATGATTTTACTGATGTTTTTTTGTTTTATCTGAAATTGTTCAAGTCTGCAGATTTGTTCATTTGTTTACCCCAAAGCAGCTAGCCACGTTTTGTTTTGTTTATAAAATCAGGGAAAACCACAATAAAAAAGTGTTTAAGGAACAAACATAATGATAAAATGATAAGTTAATTCTTATTATCTTTTTCTTTTTAGAAACTAAAATCGCAAGGCTCCGTTTGATTATCTGTATCTCAAGAACAACAACAATACTATCACCACCACCATCAACAAACAACGACACTGAAAGATAGAGTTCCAATTGCATATTTCCTACTCCAATTTAGTAAGATATTTCTTTCTATTTTATTTTTATTATTAAGGTGGATCCCTGAGATTTCAGGAGAATTTTGTTTAGACACTGTCTTTGTTTAGTGTTGCCTATAGTTATAAACTGTCCTGGTTGACAAATTGTATCAGTCATAGTGTTTGTGTGCATCCTTCCTCAATCGCCCAACTCTTGTCTTTACTGTGCTAACCCCTAGCAATCGCAATAAAATGTGTATCCTCTCAATAACTTAAAATAATAATAAGAGAGTTCTCATTGTCTTTTTCTTTTTTGTAAGGCTCCTGTTCTCTGTATCTCAACAACAACAATACTCTCATCACCACTACCAACAACAAGAACAGCTACATAAATAGCAGTGTTCTTAGCATTAAAAGATAGATTGCTGATTGCAAATTTTCTACTCTACTTAGGTAAGATTTCTCTTTCCATTCTTTGGTTTTATTGGAATCCCTGAGTTATTTTCATTTAAATAATAGTTATAGTTAAGATCAAAACCATGACAATGGATGCTCAGACGTAGTTTATGAAAAGGTTCATATGCTTCTTCTTTCATTTCATTTCATTTTTAACATTTCTTTATTTGTAGGAGAAGAAATCGACAAGCAACTGTTCCTCAATACCACCTCCAACAACAGCTACCTTCTCAACACTGAAAGCTAGGGTGCCAATTGCAAATTTCCCACTCCAATTAGGTAAGATTTAACCATAGCTCCCCTTTATAGGAACTTAATAAACATTGAAATACATAACCCATCAATACATTATTATTGATAATTAAGAAGAATAAAATTCTCGTTATTTTTCTTAATAGCAACTGATATCGTAAAGCTCCTGTGTTGATCATCGTTATCCCAACATAAACAACAATACTATCATCACCAACATCAACTTCACCAGCTTCTTAAATAGCAATAATTTGCACTGATAGCGTCTTCTGACCATTGAAAGATAGAGTGACAACTGTAAATTTTTGCGTTCCGCTAAGGTGAGAAAGAAATTTTCGAAAGGAAAAGAATTCGAGAAATATTTGGTATTGCGAATTACAATTTTTAAACATTTTCACATATAAAACGATTCGTGATTTCATGTTTTAAAATCTTCGCAAAAATCGCAAAAGTTTCTGATCTTAAAGTCATGAATAATGTGAAAAAAATGCTTCTATTTTTCTTTCCAGCAGCAGAACGAAGCAGTTGACTTACTGACTCGTAACAACAACAATACTTATCAGTGTTAGCATCTTGTGACTATTAAAAGATGGCTTCCAATTCTCACCTTGCCGTTCCACTCACGTAAGATTTCTTACTTTATAATTTACTTTTTCAGCAAACTAAAGCTTTAAGCAACAGCCCAGGCTCAACTGCATGCTCAACCGCAACGAAACAAACAATTAAATCGGGAACAAGACCTAACACTTAAACAAAAAGAGCAACAATGGACGTTTTGCTGGCCGATGAGAAACGTGTAATAAAAGTTTCATTAGTTGTATAAAAACCCGCGCTGTTTCAAACGAACAGAGAAACACGCAAGTTTTGTTTTCTCAGATAGATAGTCAACAAGCAACAAATAAGCAACAAATCGGCCTGTAAAAGAAAGCAAGTTAAGCTGCCACATTGAGTCTCGAGTCTGTTTTTTTGTATAAAAACGGGTACTTAATGATGGCCTGTTACAAAAACATGAATCTGATAGTCGCATGAAAATAGTGGTGGAAATACTGAGAGCCTTTTTTTGTATTGCCGACATTTCAAGCACCGTTCACTACGTAAATAACTACTGTCTCAGGAGCTGAAGTTTGTACCAGGCTTATTTTTCCCCATGTTGTTAGAAGTAGATTTGTATGGGATTTCGTAAATTGAGACAGGCTGAAATTAACTAGATGGACATTATGAGCAAAAGGATTTGTAATTACCAGCTGATTATATGTCC
The DNA here is from genome assembly GCA_039566895.2 of Turritopsis rubra. Taxonomy (NCBI): domain Eukaryota; kingdom Metazoa; phylum Cnidaria; class Hydrozoa; order Anthoathecata; family Oceaniidae; genus Turritopsis; species Turritopsis rubra. Next base: position 4,155,664 of record CM077629.1, on the reverse strand, counting down.
CTTAATTCAAACAAATACTGATTTTACTTAATAGCCATTACAAAATATTTAAATAGTTTAGAAATTCGTGACAAACATAAAAATGAAAATGAAAAGATAAAAACACAAAAACATAGTATTTGCAAAGGAAATTTAGAATATTTTGTAAACAAATAAATCTTGAAAACATATGAAATTCCAGTATCAGCATCAGCAAGAAGTTGATGCAATTAAAATATTTAATTATTGCAGCAGGGAATTACATTACATTCGTCCTTCTTTTCAGAACAAGGAAATCAAGGTTCTACAATACACAATACGATTTTTTAACAAGGAAGTCAGGGTTCTCGTAAAGTGTCTGCATATACACAATATGATTTTTCAAAAATATGCTAAATAACAGATACTTTAAAAAATATTTTTCTATGTTTTAAAACATAATAGGATATTTTAAAAGCGTTCTCGAAAATATTGTGAAAACACATTATACATAGAGCAATATTCAATGAAAATTTGTTAAATATCTTACAAGCATAGGTTAAATAACCTTGAACTTTTGAAACTTTGGTGCGGAGATGCATTCGCTTTGGTTTATGGCTTAGCTATAGTCCGGAAAAGGCCGTTTGTTTATGGAGAAATAAAGTTGCAATCTATATTTATATCCTTTAAATCATTGACTAAAAGGGTGCCAAGAACCAATATACAAAATAAGAAAAGATACAATTCGTTTCAGTTCTTAAAAAAATAACTTCACATTAAAAAAATCCGCAAGTATAAAACCAAATATGGCAACTGTTTACAAGATAATACTCTGGTGATACTCATATAATACATGTATAATACTCTGGTTCTTATATAATACTCAGTCCTACCCTAAGGAAAGCTCGTTTAAAGTAAAAACATCCTAGCACCACAACGTTGTTCACACTAAATTGTTTCTTCGATAAAGCAGTGATGTAGATAAAAGAAACTTAAGAAAATAATTGATTTCCCTTAATGCAGTGCTTTATTGTCTTTGAGAATACATTTTTTCCACGCTTATGATGCGATTCCTTCATTCAAAACAGAAACGTTCTTCTTGAATTTTTGAACACTTGTAAACAGCTCTATTCAGGTAATAAAACACACGAAATATGCCTAGGGACAGTAAGAAAAACAAAGTCGGTTGCTTTTACAGAAATCCAAAATACGCAATTAGAAAGAATTTTATTACATTACCTTAAGGGAACTAACGAAAATGCGGAACAAAAAATTGCGAAATTAATGTTTGCGAATTTTTAAGCCACAACAGCCTCTCGCAATCTTTTATTCCGCTTTTATCCTATTTCCGGGTCTTTTGCAATCTTCAATTCCGTTTTTCAGTCTCCTTATTGTATTTTTTTTTATTTTACAGGTCAGCTTCCTCTATCGCTGATGATAGAATATATTTCGAATTATGTAATTATGAGTGGAATTTGGCAAATATGCTACGAGATTTGATGCACCAACATATAACCAAAGATAAAATAAAGCTTTACAAGTTGGTCAAATCTTACGAAAAGAAACTGGAGAAGTTGAAGAAACGAGGGATAATAAAAGATGACCAATGGGACCTTATCTTTCCCCAAAATGGAGAGACTGACTCTGATCTTTTTGACATAACCCTGATGCTTATACTGCTAAGGAATATATGTCAGTTAAGCACAGCGGAAACGGATCTAATCAACAGATGCAATCAACTCAGAAATCAGGTAGCACACGTTGGAAAAGCCATATCAAAAGCTGATCATAACAAAATTCAAAACAGCTTTGAACAGTGGTTTAAAGACATGGGAATGTCTGATGATCGGTGGAGCATTTTAAAAAACCGCATCGTTTATAACGATGTCGGCAACTTTAAATTCGGATTAAAAGAACCAATAAAAAATTTTGTTGGTAGAGAACAGGAACTAAAACAGCTACATGCCGCCCTTCAAGTTCATGATATCGTTGTTGTGAAAGGATTGTCTGGGGTAGGCAAGTCAGAATTGATAAGAAAGTTTTCTCGGAATTATGACAAACAGTATGAAAACATTCTATTTATCAATTCTGAATCTGAAGGAACCCTAGAAGATTTTTTTGTGGGTTTCGCAAAATATGTTGGGCTCATATCTGCAAATGAAACTAATCTGTCAATTAAGACGCTCGTAGCCAAGATTTACAATTTCATCTCAACAAAAAATTGTTTGGTTGTTTTTGACAATGGAGACAAACCAGACCTTTTAAACGATTACATGCCAACATCCAATGGCATATGTAAAATAATTATAACGACACAATTCCAATTTTCTAAACGTGAGCAACTTGAATTGCTGCCGTTGGATTTAAATGAAGGGTTGCAATTCTTTAAAGGAGAACTTGGTGACGATATAAACTCTGCCGATTGCGAAAATTTGATCAACGCTCTCAGCTCGTTACCTATAGCGTTTCAATTGGCTTGTTCTTATATCAAAACCAGAAACATTAGCATTAGTGTATTCTTGAAGAATCACGAGGCCAAGTTTAACCAACTGTGGTCCAGTGTAGATCAAGACGACATGAATAAAAATACAAAAACGGTGTTAACAACATGGGAAATGGCTTTCGATCATATACGTACGGACACACTTGCAATAAGACTAATGCGGATGTTTTCCTTGATGGATGGCAAATCTATCGCTGAAGAACTTCTTGCACATTTGGAGGGTGTCGAAGAACTTCAACTAAAAGAGTCCTTGTATAACCTCAGAAAGTATTCTCTGATTGATTTAACAACTCAACTGGCAAATGGGAATAAAAGCTTCGTCATAAATATACACAATCTGGTACAACAAGTTATAAGAGACGGGTTAACCGATAACGAACAAGTATCACTTACAAATGACTTATTTCGTATGTGTGAAAACTTGATAGACACGATTGATAAGAAGGATCACCAAACTTTTGGAGACATGTGGTTGCAACATATTTTCTCATCAATAGATAAAGTTAGTTCCAAGCTCCAAACATCAGATTTAATTTACAAGGTCATACGGTGTGCAGCAGATGCCGCGGCAAACGGTGGAAAACTCAAATCAGCGACGAACTTCATAAAGCAGTGCAAGAGAATATTACCGAATGAATCACACCGTTTGACAAATATCGAAGCTATGCTGTTACAAAGGAATGGAAAATACGACGAGGCTATGCAAATGTACATGGCCGTGTTGAAATCCCAAGAATCGGCACTGGGCCCCGATCACCCTGATACGTTGACCACGAAGCACAACATAGCAGTTTCGCTACAAAAGAAAGGGAAATTCGACGAGGCTATCGAAATGTACATGGCCGTGTTGAAATCACAAGAATCGGCACTGGGCCCCGATCACCCTGATACGTTGACCACGAAGCACAACATAGCAGTTTCGCTACAAAAGAAAGGGAAATTCGACGAGGCTATCGAAATGTACATGGCCGTGTTGAAATCCCAAGAATCGGCACTGGGCCCCGATCACCCTGATACGTTAGGCACGAAGCACAACATAGCAAATTCGTTACTGCAAAAAGGGAAATTCGACGAGGCTATCGAAATGTACATGGCCGTGTTGAAATCCCAAGAATCGGCACTGGGCCCCGATCACCCTGATACGTTGACCACGAAGCACAACATAGCAGTTTCGCTACAAAAGAAAGGGAAATTCGACGAGGCTATCGAAATGTCCATGGCCGTGTTGAAATCCCAAGAATCGGCACTGGGCCCCGATCACCCTGATACGTTGAACACGAAGCACACCATAGCAAATTCGTTACTGCAAAAAGGGAAATTCGACGAGGCTATCGAAATGTACATGGCCGTGTTGAAATCACGAGAATCGGCACTGGGCCCCGATCACCCTGATACGTTGAACACGAAGCACACCATAGCAAATTCGTTACTGCAAAAAGGGAAATTCGACGAGGCTATCGAAATGTACATGGCCGTGTTGAAATCCCAAGAATCGGCACTGGGCCCCGATCACCCTGATACGTTAGGCACGAAGCACAACATAGCAGTTTCGCTAAAAAAGAAAGGGAAATTCGACGAGGCTATCGAAATGTACATGGCCGTGTTGAAATCACGAGAATCGGCACTGGGCCCCGATCACCCTCATACGTTGAGAACGAAGCACAACATAGCATTGTCGTTGCACTCGAAAGGGAAATTCGACGAGGCTATCGAAATGTACATGGCCGTGTTGAAATCACGAGAATCGGCACTGGGCCCCGATCACCCTGATACGTTGAGAACGAAGCACAACATAGCAGTTTCGCTAAAAAAGAAAGGGAAATTCGACGAGGCTATCGAAATGTACATGGCCGTGTTGAAATCCCAAGAATCGGCACTGGGCCCCGATCACCCTGATACGTTAGGCACGAAGCACAACATAGCAAATTCGTTACTGCAAAAAGGGAAATTCGACGAGGCTATCGAAATGTACATGGCCGTGTTGAAATCCCAAGAATCGGCACTGGGCCCCGATCACCCTGATACGTTAGGCACGAAGCACAACATAGCAAATTCGTTACTGCAAAAAGGGAAATTCGACGAGGCTATCGAAATGTACATGGCCGTGTTGAAATCCCAAGAATCGGCACTGGGCCCCGATCACCCTGATACGTTGACCACGAAGCACAACATAGCAGTTTCGCTACAAAAGAAAGGGAAATTCGACGAGGCTATCGAAATGTCCATGGCCGTGTTGAAATCACGAGAATCGGCACTGGGCCCCGATCACCCTGATACGTTGAACACGAAGCACACCATAGCAAATTCGTTACTGCAAAAAGGGAAATTCGACGAGGCTATCGAAATGTACATGGCCGTGTTGAAATCACGAGAATCGGCACTGGGCCCCGATCACCCTGATACGTTGAACACGAAGCACACCATAGCAAATTCGTTACTGCAAAAAGGGAAATTCGACGAGGCTATCGAAATGTACATGGCCGTGTTGAAATCCCAAGAATCGGCACTGGGCCCCGATCACCCTGATACGTTAGGCACGAAGCACAACATAGCAGTTTCGCTAAAAAAGAAAGGGAAATTCGACGAGGCTATCGAAATGTACATGGCCGTGTTGAAATCACGAGAATCGGCACTGGGCCCCGATCACCCTCATACGTTGAGAACGAAGCACAACATAGCATTGTCGTTGCACTCGAAAGGGAAATTCGACGAGGCTATCGAAATGTACATGGCCGTGTTGAAATCACGAGAATCGGCACTGGGCCCCGATCACCCTGATACGTTGAGAACGAAGCACAACATAGCAGTTTCGCTAAAAAAGAAAGGGAAATTCGACGAGGCTATCGAAATGTACATGGCCGTGTTGAAATCCCAAGAATCGGCACTGGGCCCCGATCACCCTGATACGTTAGGCACGAAGCACAACATAGCAAATTCGTTACTGCAAAAAGGGAAATTCGACGAGGCTATCGAAATGTACATGGCCGTGTTGAAATCCCAAGAATCGGCACTGGGCCCCGATCACCCTGATACGTTGACCACGAAGCACAACATAGCAGTTTCGCTACAAAAGAAAGGGAAATTCGACGAGGCTATCGAAATGTACATGGCCGTGTTGAAATCCCAAGAATCGGCACTGGGCCCCGATCACCCTAATACGTTGAACACGAAGCACAACATAGCATTGTCGTTGGACTCGAAAGGGAAATTCGACGAGGCTATCGAAATGTACATGGCCGTGTTGAAATCCCAAGAATCGGCACTGGGCCCCGATCACCCTGATACGTTCATGACCGAAAAGAATTTGCGGAAATGCGAAAATGCGAAAAGAAGGGGACGTTCTTGCTGCCGTAAACGAAGCCACTCAGGAAAGACACAGAATAAGAAAGAAACAACTTTTTAAAAAATTATGAAAGAAAAGTTAAGATGTGATTAAAAAAAATATATTCCTGCACACACGCCACAAGTAGAATCAAATATGTAGATGAGTTGGGTATTGCTGCGAAAGCTTGTGAAATATAAATTGAAGCGGTGAGTAAGTTGATGTCTTATACAATAGAGCTCAAGATAAAACATCAACTGTACGCTCGCCGCGTTTGGCTCCGTGGCAGTCTGCTGCTGCAGGTAAAACAAAAAACCCTCTAGGGTTTCGTTATTCACTTGACCCTAGAGGGTTTCTCCTCCAAAAAGCAGGAGTTTTGCAGCATTTTTCAATAATATATTTTTAATATAATATATTTCAATAATATATTTGCTATTTTGCTATTCTCCCTGGATTTAGAATAATAGAAGACACTTGTAAGCAACATGTTATGTGATATGTTATATCACATGACTTTTTTGATATTGTACAAATAGAGAAGAGAACGTTCAGTTTGCATGTTCTAACAACTATTACAATCGCATGTATAATGTTGATGGTGCTGACAACTAATGTATGTTTCGGCGAAGTAAAGTATAAAAGGAAATGTTCAGAAAATGCTAAAAAATTAGCGTTTTCGTGTATTATTTAAAGTTGTGTAGCCTGACTGAATGATTTATTGTCTTTAAGCAGTTCTGCATGGCCGAGTGGTTTAAGGTGTTGAATTCCTTTTCGAGAACTTGGTGGTTCAAATCCGTTGAGAGATTATTTTTAATTTTTTTGCAGAATGTTACGAGAAAGTAATTGTAAGGTACACTAAACCTGATTAAAGTCATGAGTGCATGCATTTACGCAAAAGCAAAATTTGAAAATAATCCGCTATTGGATTCGAACCAGCATTGATGCATTTCACAATATTTCACAATACCGCTTACTGTATTTCTTGAATAAGCGCCCTCCCTTTTGCCGATACATTTAATCTGATGTGCAATTGTGGGCTTCCTGAAATTGAGTCAACTTCCCATTTCCCCTTACTCTGTCTTTTTTATTCAGATCTCAGAAATATCTCGATATTATCGATATTAATCGATCTGAAGGCTACTATTTCGCATCTTAAGTTGTCTGGGAGATTTGATGTGCCCCTTATCACATGATTCTCTGCCTTGATGTTCTCTTTATTTAAATTGAATTTTTACCCAACACCTAATGCTTCCGTTTCCCTGAATTTGATTTGTTTTAATTTACTGATTCAATTTTTTCTCTTCTTTTCCCTCTTTTGAAAATGATGAAAATGAGTTAAAAGCACAGGACTGAACGTTAAAACCAATCGTTTTCTGTAACAAACAAGTCGTCTTGATACTTTTCACTGATCTTTTACCGAGATCGATGACCAAAATGGCTGCCGATTCCGATATTTTATGTCGTGATTTTCCGACTTGAAGAATAAGTTCCACGGCAGAAAATATGGTGAGCAATGATGATTATGAGCACAATATTTTTCCACCTATATGGGATTATTTGGTAGAAAATAATCCATCATTGAACTTATTGGATCGATTTTTGCAATGTAGGTGTGAGAAACTGGGCAGCAGGCGCTCCAAATTTTCCCAAAAATAACCCTATAACACTTTTTTAAGAGTTCTCCTCCCTTCTTATCTTTTATTTCAAAATCACATAGCGCTCCATTATAGAGCTTTTAGGACAGAGCCGCTCAGAACTCATAAGTCATATTTTGAAACAACTCTTCGCGCGACACTAATTTACGGAATCGATACAGTCTTTGACCACAATTTTATCGATGGATGCAAGGCATTGATCTTTCGTTCTGCCGGTTGATGTAGCGGCTCAAATTTCTTAAGCTTCCAATTCATTTTTTTTGATATGCGTATCAGCACAAAATACGGTACGGTATGTTCGATGCAGCAAACGCGTATTAACATTCAAAAAATGTGTTCGTATTTCTTTACAGAAAATATTCATGAAAAGCTGCAGAATTTTAGTAGTTCGGTTGGTTACCTTTTTCAGTGATATGCGTACCGTATTTACTCGAGCGCCCCTCTTTTCTCTCAAAAGGGGCGCTCATTTAAAAATTAAATAACAAAATTCTATAATGCAGCTAATTTAGCTTGTAGTGCTATTTTTCTTTTGTTTCTATTTCTCTCAGTCACATCGGAATGGACTTCTAACTACATTTTTAAATGATCTAATTGCAAATTTATCTAGAAGCATTCTGAACTGTTTAAAAAAGTACTCGTGGTCAAACAATCGCATATCTCTGACAAGTAGATGAAATTCTCCTTTTTGTTTCCTTTCCTTGCACAACTGTCGAACCCAAAATCTTTTCTTGTATCTAGATTGCTTTTTTTTTCTCTGCTTGAGGTTCCATATTAATAAAAAAAGCAAAATTTTCCGTGCGTGATGAGCTCGAATGTTGACAGCCGCAATATTTGTTTACAAAAAAACTTAGAATCTTTATGCGCCAAATTTATAGTGGAAATCAAGCTAAGCGTATCAGATTGGATTTTCTGAAAACACCGAAAGTCATATTTTATGACCTTGCATGCAGCCTTTTTGAGTACTGTCACAATAGAGAATCCGGGTTTTTCAGAGAAACGCAATTTTATCATGACGTCTTCCACGGTTTTACGCATCTTTGTTCGTCAGCGTTCCGTAGCAACAGATTACCAATATTCGACGCTGTTAATACATCGATCTATGAACAGTTCAATTCATTTTTACAAAAGTTGAAAACTTCCGCCAAACTGATGTCGCAGTCGCATTTTATGTTTTACGTACAGTTCTTTATACATATCTGGAATACACAGAAGAGAGAATCGTTTGAAAAGAAAATACGTATCGCGAAAAAAGCATTACAGTGAGTATATTTTTAGTGTAGCTATATTGTATTGTTCCCGCTTTTGTACATCGTCATTCTAAATACACTGATATTCAACATTCAGGGTTTTCATTTTTTCGTTGGTCCTTGGTAAATATAAGTTCTTCCTTCAGAACTGGCATTGCGTAATGTAGATACCCCATTTTTTATACAAAAGTACAAACAGAGTTACAATGTAGAACTGACAAATTCGTCAAAAGTTAAAAATCGAGCATTTCATAAATTTGCTTCTGTCATTATAAACAGGATTTCGTTCATCACGGCGGGTATTTGTAATGGAAATACTTATGCGAGTCTCACTCTAAAACTAATCTGCGTAAGGTTATTTCGTGTAGTTCGCATACTGAAATTACGGAAATCATCGAAAGGTTATTAAAGTTAAGTGCTAGCTTTTTACTTTCTTTTCTGTACTCACTTCACAAATTCAGAATTGTTTTCCCTAATATTGTTGTACCTAAATGAGATGACAAGTATAACTAGGCTGTATCATTAGTTCAATATCCAAAACCTGTGTTAAGCGATTGTTAAGATTGTTGTTTTACGTTTTTCACCGGAATGAAGAGGTTCCGCCGTCAGATGACATGTATAAGTGAGCCGTATCCGTCAATTCTAGCGATTCCTTTCCAAAATAATAATGATAATAAAATAAAAAATGTTTGAATGTCCTAGACGTACTTTCGAAGGATGGCAAAGGGGTTGTTGTTGTATGATGCTTAAACTTTGTTCCTGCGCATTACCATCATCACCATTCACCTCAGTCTGAACTATGTTAGATGGAATGGCAGTTTAAGGTGAGGGGAAGGGTAAAGACTTAAATTGTGTGTTATGCAGAATTGGGTTGGGTAATGCGCAGACCACATGATCAATTTGATTGAATCGAATTAATCGCATCCACCTTATTTTGAAAGTTTAATGATACATGGTTTCACTTTGTCAAAATTGAATTGTTGACAATTCTCGATGAATTTATTTTATTCGACAAATTTGATTCCGTATTACCCGCCGCATTATATCAGTGAATTGGTTGGCTTATGCAGACTTTGGTTGGCTTATGCAGAGTTCTTATACTTATACAAACTTCATATACCCCAATTTCGCATAATCATCTGCCATTATGTTTTCCCAACTTGAGAGTGTGTTAACCTAACAAGATGTCATCATTAAACAAGGTTTTTTTCTTCACCCATGAAAAAGAACCCAGAGCTTAACAGGTTGAATCACACCAAATAAGGCAGAAAACAACAATTTTGAAAATAACTAGCTTTCTGTACATGGGAATTTAAAAAAAACCGCGCTAGTGGCTTCGCTTCTAGATTGGCTATAGCGTGTTGTCAAATGAACTTGCGACCAATAGCATTGAACATGTAGTTAGTTTTTGTTTGGAAGAACGAGGCATTACATAACCATTACCTCGTTTAACCCACACAGAAATAACATGGCTTTCGCCGCAAACTAGTGATGATTGCATCTTGTTACATTAACCTTAGTGAACCCTAATTAGGATCCAGCTTTCATATCACAATCATCACAATAGGTGTCTCGCTTTAGTTTTCAAACTCTTATTTTCCTCAGGAGAGTAATCAAATCTATTATAAAAGGGCCTGGTACCAATTTAAAGGGACAAACGTTTACTAATACCGGGGTAGAACCAACCTATTAATCAAAGGGAATAACACATAACTCAGCTACTGGGGTGGCCACGGGGTCAATTTGTAGGAAAACTAATAATCATTAACTTCTCATCAGCAAATGAATTTTATTAGCCCATCACTTTCAAATTCCTTGCGTGGGCCTTGCACAGTCATAATGCAATTGTTTCAATGGCAAAAAATAGTATAGATTTTGTCACTATTACGAAATAGTAAATTTTAGAACAGGTGGGCTCCGTCTGTAAATCGGGAAAAATCAATAGCTTTCAATACAACTTGTTTCCGATCCTTCAATAATAAATACAGGGTTTCTACTAAAATTTTATCAAAAAGTTCCCTGATTTTCCCTGATATTTTACCCTTAATTCAAACAAAATTTCCCTGATTTTCCCTGATTTTCGACGTACAGCAAGAGATAAAAACACATCCATAACTTTCACACTAGATCTGATTTTAAAACTAAAAAATATAATAATGAACAAAACTAACTTTTCTACAATATAAATAGAAAGTTTTTAACTAACAACTTTCTAAGGGGAAGTCAAGGCAACACACTCACATCATGACGATGACCTTTGTCACTTTACCTGTCAATACAAATCTTCAATACATATGCATTAGGTATAGTGCAATGCCTAGTTGTTTATCTGTCTGATTGACAACAGTACAGTATTTTAGGATTTGAGATTTTTTTACTTGAATTCCCCTTGGAAGCATAAAAGTAAATGTCACAACCATGGTGAGCAAAAGCAATAGAAAAACTTCAATGATTTTCAAAAGTTCCCTGATTTTCCCTGATTTTCAATGGAATTTCACATTTTTCCCTGAATTTCCCTGATGAAGTCTAAACTTCCCTGATTTTCCCTGATTTCCCTGATTCAGTAGAAACCCTGTAAATAGTACATTGTTTCACTTAAGTTGTGTAAATAAGACAACTCATCACTAGTAAATAAATCCGTCAAAATTGTTTTAAATTTTAAGAAGAGACAACGGTTCTTCATTGCATGAACCTCTAAACACCTATGCCATCTAAATAGGTTAACAATAGAAGTAGCATTACAAGAGACATACTGGCCGAGGATGCACAGTAACTGAATCTCTATACTTCTTATCAGTTGTCAAACTCCTGGAGCCTTCCATTTAGCTTGTAATACAGAGACGTCTTCAAAAACAAACTCGAAACATCTATAAATAAAAGTATCACAGTGTTGTTGCAACCAAAACTGAGAAACTGATCGCCCCAGGGGGGAAGACAAATATCCTATATGAGGAGGATCGATTACACCAAGAAGTCGAGAAATAAACTCTTTCCAGTATTAGAAGAACCACATAATATAAGTCCCTATTTCTTAGGATGCTCATTAAAAAACCATATAGATAAACTAGATAAATCCTACAAAGTCTTGGCGGAGCTCTCTGTAGTTTTTTCCTTTTCGATAACCCAATCTTCTGTATTTGTTAAAGTTCGGCTTGTTCCTTCCTTTCTACAGCATTTATAATGGACGTGGACGTAGCAATATTTGTTGGGTCTTGCAAGCCACGTAGGTAAGGCTATGCTTCCACCATTGAGGGTTCGTAATAAATTGGAAGTCCTTGTAGGAGCCACACTTGTCGTATTCTCCCTTGTTAATGCTTGTCTGCAAGATTCGGGCGCAGTCGTCACATCGTTTGGCTCTGCGTGTCCAGAAGCGGTGAAAAACTGCCCGACGCGTTTGAACGCAGGGATCTGGTTTGAGGCTGGGAGCTGTAGATGCCAATGCAGTGATGGTGGAATTTTGGGTTGGCACTTCTAGCAGATTCAGAAATTTTTCATTGGAGGCTGAAAGGATCGGAAGAACGTGCTGACATCGTTTGTTACTGCTGTAGAGCCAATCTTTTAAATCAAATCGTTGATATGATAAATTACGACTATCACTCGACATCATTGCTGGCCGAAAACACCGTCTGATGCCACACCAAGAAGAAATCTGCACAAATAAAACAAGATCAATCAAAGCCCATATTTATGGCTAATGATTTTTACTCAAGTGTGCTAATAATTGCACATTTCTTTATACCTTCACTTGTTTTAAGTACCTTTCTTCACTTGAAGTATTTTCTTCATTTCCTGATTGGTTTTCTGTAACTATTAGTGAATGTAAAAATAATGGCGAATGAAAGTTAAGCAGAGGCATAGCTAGAGCTCAGTCAAAATTTGTGGAAGAGAATTTAGTCATTTAAAATAGAAAAGGAAAACATGCAAACATATAACTTAATCAACACTTAAGACTGAAAAGAAATATCATAACATTGGACTGCCCCACTTTATTTGACTGAACCTGGATACGCCTATGGTTAGGAGTCAATTTAAGATACATTTATGGCAAAGGTGGGTTTTTCCAAACTTGGACTTATGCTCACAGTTATGGTCATCCTTACAGCATGGACTGGTCCAAGAACTAGAAATGGTGCAAAGATGCTGCATCTGGAAAATTCATGAAGTAAAAAGACAGTATACTTTTTCCTGTATAACTAATTGATATTATATAATTTTTTGAAAGCAGTTGATATCTATTATCTATACTCCCTTGAAAGAAGGATTTGAGAGATTTTTCTCACGTAGAGCTACATATTCTCACCATCTCATAGTTTCTAGCCTACATACAACACTTTTTAATTGCCCAAAACAACAAGGAATTATCCTTTATTTAAAAAGTCGGGAAAGCCTGGCAATTTTAGCATCAGATTTTCAAAGGTCAGACAATGATATAAAAAATATTAAAAGATGCACCAATAGATCAGATATAAAGCAAAACATTACATTACATACAAAAACATTTTGGAGCTTGTTTGTGTATCTTTTTACTTCAGGAGCAGGACATATCAAGAGTCTTTCAGTCAACTCTTGAGGCTTGGAATTTATGTTGCTGTTAAACAAAACAAAACCATAAAGCTTCAATGCTTTCTATGAATGTCTTCTGTGTTTTTGTGGTATAACTCATTTCTTTGCGAACACGTAAAGTTTCTTTTGGGCTGTACTAGTGATCTCAAGTGGAAATGAAACTCTTGATCAACATGGTCCAAAACCGATTTATTGCCTCAAACAAGAAAAATCCAGCTGCTCCTTTCACACCCATTTCTTATTGTTCAAATGAGGGATTCCAACTGATGACATCAACACACTGCAACCCTCAGTTCTATATGTAACAGTTCAATACAATGAAGGGAGTGGTGGCATATTTATTATCTGTATATCATCTATCCTAACCAACCTGGAAACTTAAAACTTGTTATCTAATAATTTGTTATCTAAACAAATTGCAACATAAATACACAATTGACAATTTCATTTCCAAATGACAAATTAAAAATTTTCCCTGCAGCTTTCACATGCTGTCCTCCAATATCTAAACTCCCCCATTTGTGAGCCTGAGCCTCCATTTGCCTGAGTCCCCTCGTGGCCACATACCCTATTACCCCGCATATAAGCGCACCCCGGTTATAGGCGCAATGCGCCTATATCCGGGTCATGGCGCATGCGCCTATATCTCGTCGAAATGACTCGATCACAGGTCCAAGCTTAGGGGACGAAACCAATAAAATATTCACATCTTAATGACGATTAATTTTGTTCTTCTCAGGTAATCTCTTACAAAAAGTTCCACTTTAGACACCATAAAGTGTGGTCCTTTCACCGTATAGGTACATGGTACTTCCAAGCCATTCCTTCTCTTGTTTTCCCTCTTTCCCGTAATTTTACAGGATATCTTTGCCCCAGCAAATAAGGCAGAAGTACAGTATTTCGAAAATTCTTTTGGAAGATGTCCAACAACTTCATTGTTTTTGACAATTTTCACTGCGAACTTGTCGTGTTCATTTTCTGGCTCCATCTCTGCTGTCAGCATCTCATTTACGACGGGAGTCCATTTTTTCATGTAAACGTGATGTCCAGTTACCCAGCTGTCAAATTCAAATTCATAGGAAGTACAATTCTTTGTTCTTGACATCTCACAGTTTATATAGGTTTCTCTAATTCTTCCTATGAGAGGTTATCTATCGCTATTTGGATCTCCGATAGAGTGCAAAAAATCGAATGTTTTTTTATAATCGAACATCTGATCGAACGTCTAATCGAACGTCTTCATTCATTCGCATCTTCTTGGTCGTTTCGCGCTAACAAGATCTCGACAACATGGCCGATGAAAGAAAATCTTATTCATTGCATTTTAAGAAACAAGTCTTGGAAAAGCTAGAGAAAAATGGGAACAACGTCTCGGAAACTGCTAAGGAGTTTAATATACATCGGAAGAACGTGCAGGGGTGGATTAAGCAGAAGGAAGTTATTATCAAAGCCAGCAAGAACAGATTGGTAAATAATTTCTTTAACTTGATTTCCACGAGACAATCAAAGTGTTTTTACATTGTCTCGAATGTACGCAGACATATACTGATCTTATCTATAACCCCCCTTATAAGGACGTGAATGCCCCCCTATAAGGGCGTGAATATAAAGACTGTATTTTAATTATTTCTCTGTGTGTTGGACAGCTTGCTGTTATTATGGTTACAACAGGCCAATTAATTAAAAAGCTTTTGTTTTACTTTTTTTTAGATTCGTTCAAGACACTGCAGAAGGATGAGAAAAGGGATCACTCCATATCCACTTTTAGACCAAGCTATCGTATCCTATATCACTGATCAGCGACAGCAACGCATCACTGTCACCCAAAAAAAATCTGTAGGAAGGCAAAAGCCCTTTTTCCAGAGTTGTACCCAAACGAGAATCAAAACTTCAAAGCCTCCATGGGCTGGTTTCGGAGAATGTGTCGCCGAAATAACTTGGTACGTAGGCGTGTGACAAGTGTTGGCCAGAAAGTTCCGAAAAATGCAGTTGAAATCGCAGAAGAATTTCTTCAGGACATGCGTGAACTTGAAAATTTTGAAAATTTGGCAAACATGGATGAAACCCCTTGTTACTTCGATATACCACGCTCATCAACCATCGACAAAAGAGGAGTGAGTACGGTCAAAGTTAAAACCACCGGACATGAACGCTTGCGTTTCACGGTAGCATTAACGGCAGGAGTGAGAAAAACTGAAGGTGGATATTCTGCTTTTCGGTTACCCCCACTTATCATTTTTTAAAATGAAAGCTCCAGTGGGAAAGTATCCTCCTGGCATGCAAGTGCTGGGTTCGAAAAGTGGAACCATGACGAGGGCCATGATGGCAGGGACATATGTTCCAAAGATCTGGAAGCGCCGGTCTGGTGGCTATTTCAACATTGGGAAGTCACTCCTGCTGATGGATTCTGCCAAAAGCCATCTTGGGGATGAGGTTGAAAAGGCGTTTACTGATCAAAGCAGCAGTGTGAAGATAATTCACGGAGGAATGACACCACTGCTGCAATTTCTAGATACTCATGTAAATAAGCCATTTAAGGATCTGATGAAAGAAAAATGGGAAGACTGGATCGAACATGGCGAAGCGGAATACACAGAGAATGGGAACAGGAAGCGAGCCTCGTATCAACTGGTAGCAGAGTGGGTAGACGAAATATGGAAGAAGGTTGCCACAAATGAGCTAATAATGAAAGGCTTCCGCGAATGTGGATACATAGCTTACAATGGAGATGTGTCTACCTTACACTCGCGCTTGCGGGAAACAATCTACACACGCGAAGTTCCACAAGAAATTATCTCAGAAGTCGACGAATTTCTAGCAGAAATGCGTTCAGCAATCCTGGACGAAGAAGTTGAGGATGAAATCGCTGAAAGATCTGGATTTCCCGAATCTCCCGAAAACGAGGACGAATTAAACTCAGACTTTAGTTCTGATGATGAGGGTGACTCCAATGATGACGATGTTGTTGTAGACATAGAGTTTTAAAATGTAAAACCATTAGAAAATGAATTTTCCTGCTTTTCCTGTTAGACTTTTCCCCACCCATACGGAAGGCTCTTATTCCAGGCTATGAAAGGACGTTCTAAAGGGTCAATTAAATATAGGCGCATGCGCCTTTAAGTCGGCGTTTTTTTTATAAAAAAATCGCGCCAGAACTTGATTGTCCTTGCTATAGGCGCAGCGCTTATATGCGGGGTAATAGGGTAATACTAAAGACATTCGATTAGCGTTTGACAATGTTCGATAATTGAACAGTAATACACCTTTCCTGAGTTTCTGTTTAAACACCATGTTTTGACCTAGTTAGTGCATCTAACGTCGCTTTTATGAAATTTATTGTTTCAATGTTTTAACTTTATTACTTAGTAATTATCTCTATTACTAAAACTCCCAGTAGAATGATTAGAGGCAATTTTGATATCTAAAACGAGGCCAGATGTACTTACTAGACAAAAACACGGCGTTTAAACAGAAATTCGGGAAAGGTGTATTGTTCGATTATGATTTAAGAAGTGTTCGATTTGGCAATCGAAACAAATTGTTTGATTACCATTTTTCATTTGATTATGTTCGATTGGTCATGTCTAGTTCATCTTAAAAATTATTGGTTCGCGTCCTTGACTTCTCTTCTAAATTGAGTCGGCCGGCCAGTCGGTATCCAAAATGGTCATTTTATCTCTTTTGCAACTCCATAGGGGTAAAAATTAAGCTTCCAAATTTTCCAGGGTTTTTAGAACGGGTATATAGCTTTGTATATAATGAAGCCTAACGCATTCTTCACCTTAACTGTGCATGTTGTCAATGAAATGGGTGACAATGTGATTGCCGATTACAATTCTA
The DNA here is from genome assembly GCA_039566895.2 of Turritopsis rubra. Taxonomy (NCBI): domain Eukaryota; kingdom Metazoa; phylum Cnidaria; class Hydrozoa; order Anthoathecata; family Oceaniidae; genus Turritopsis; species Turritopsis rubra. The sequence goes on along the minus strand of CM077629.1, from coordinate 4,138,576 downwards.
TTTGAAATGGAAATGAAATTTTCATTGTGTGAAATGACATTACTGAAAGCTGACCAAAATTTTTGAATTTTTTTAAGATTAAGAGCAGTCGGTCGGAGGACGCGAACCCAGAATTTTTCAGGGAACTGCCTAGCTAAATGAATCAAACCTCAATTTTTGTACCATCCATGTTCCTAATTCTGAAAGGCTTCGTAATTCCGAACCCATATTCCAACCGTCTGTAAATTAAAAACATTGCAGATCCCGCACTGCCAATCAAACTAAAAGACAAACAAAAACTTTTGGTTATACCCAGTGGTCAAAATCTTCAAAAACTCTCTGTGGAGGATTGTTTTTTTATAGAAACAGCAGGAGATATTGTTTTCCATTCCTATAGAAAACACTCACTCATTAACACTGAGTGGTTATTAATGCGAATGGACTTTTTTCGTATTAATAAAAACACTCTTTAATTTTTGTATCGCATTAATTTAATCTCCATTAGTTTCTGTGGTTTGTTATTAAAAAACATGCTTTTTAATACATTCTAACCTTAACATTTTTAAAAAACTTTTTTACGGTAAAAAAATGGACAATCATGAGGCAGACAATTACTTCTGGATGCTGAGCTGGATTCGAAACTGTGTTCAATGATTATTATATTATTAATGATTATTATATCTCTTTGGACAGCTGGGGCTGGAATTAACGTACACGTTATTAGAGGGGTGTGCTGGGATTAGTCCAGTCAAACCCCGAAAAGTTTGGCAAATATCTTAACTTAAACGTATCTCGTACCGGGGTTAGATCTCTGTTTGTATTGTATTAGATACAAAATATTTGCGCGATCCTTTTGGTCAATTGCGCTTAAATGTGACGTCACTCCGGCCAATACTCACCGGTACAGCCCGCTGAAGTGTCATTTTTTTATAAAATACGAGGCATGAATGTAAACAAACATAGATAGATAGACAGTAAAAACATTGTTAGGACAAAATAATAAGGGAACTCATTGCATTGCATTTTTTCTATTTTCAATAACAAATCGACAAATGTCACACAAGAATGGGACAAAAAGCTTGTTTATAAATTTTTTGGTATACAAAGTAATTTTGAAGAATCAAACTCAAATGCGGGTAATAACCCATACACTAACTGTTTGTTTCGGGCATTACCTTCGAATATTGACTTCCGTCACGTACTGACTATGACGTCAGTCAATATTCTCCGGTAATGCTCTCATAACCAGTTAGTATAGGGTTAATGATATTTTTTCACGGGCCAATACCATCAATTTAAACCCGTTTTCTTAGGAAATTATTTGTGATCAGAAATATAAAACATCTGATGAGAATTTTTATATTTTTGTCCACACGTATACACATTTTGAACGTTTATGTGGTAATTAACATGAGTACAACCAATTCGCGTTAATAGCCACCCACTCAAAAGTTTAGGTCGACAATTCACGTTAATTTATGACCGCATAAATTGGGGTCGCGCTAAATACAACCATGTATTAATTTGGTGGTGTGCAATAAGGTGATTTTGGTGATTATGGATGTATATTTTTGTGACCAGAAGGCTATTCAGAATTAGGAACATTGGCAGTATATACTGTGTTTGTGTGTGTGTGTGTGTGTGTGTAGCTAGGAAACCTGCCTATTTCTCTCTCTCTGAACAACACGGTGATTTTCAACTAGAAATTTTTGAGAGAGAAATATCTCTCTTTCCCTCAAATCATATCAGCTAATAAAAATAGGTTACTGTGCCATGTAAATAAATAGATTACACTGTGGTGTAGATTATTACTGTGTGTGCCATGTCCATGGTGTGTGTGGTGTGGTTTCCTTTTTAATTTTTCTAGCTAGTATAGTATACTAAACTATAGCTAAGCTAAAACTAAAGTCAGTATACAGTTGAGTGAAAAATATCAAATATATGCCTGTCAATGTGTATTTACAACCGTAGTACAGAAGGAGGTAAAGTTGTACGAACCTCGATATTTGTTTATTAGGGGGAGCATTTTTCATCACGTCATGAAAAGATTTTTGTTTCTGAATTATTCTTCGATTTGCTATGATGAAATTTAATAGAAACTCCATTGTAGTGTTATTTTTGTGGGTGAAACTTATAAGAGAGAATACTAGGAGATAATATTTTTACATTTTCTTCTGGTCAAACTCTTCTTAAGGCGAATCTCCACTAGACGATTTTTACAACGATCGTCATAAACTTTCGTGACGACACATGCGCAGAAGAAAATAACAGATCGTCGCGACGAAAAAATTTGCTTGACGAAAAGTAGAAATGATTTCAACTTTTCGTCAAGCGACCGGCGATCGTCGAGTTTTAAACCAATCAGTTTGCAGAATTTTTCAGAGAAGATTTCAAGATGGCGTCCGAAGATCACGTTATGTCTGCACCTGCATCTTGCTCAACAACAACGAACTACAGTGACTTAGTTCTCCAGCTTCTTAATGATCCACTGTGTGTTAACTCTCAACGTATTGTTAACGTTCCATCAGAAGGACACAATCTCGTGGATGAAGAAGAGTTTGACAAGGAAATTTTCTTAAATGCTGTAAGAGAATATAAATGTCTTTGGGATACTAGTGATCCCTTATACAAGAACAGAAATGTGAAGAATAATGCCTGGAAGGAATTATCAGCATGCTTTAATAAAAATGGTGTGTGTCACATTGTATTTTGTGTATTTTGAGATCTATTTATTTGACTATGAGTATATAAAGTAATTACAGTATATATATCAAAAACACAACACTCACTGTATTAAAAAATTATAAGACTAGAAATAAACGAGCTAAAATATGACTTGCGGCACAGATAGATCTGTATAGTGCTCAAAACAGAAGAAAATATGAAAAGTTGAGGAAACAAACTATGATCAAGAAGACCACCAAAAGCATCAAGAGAAAGTAAACACCAATGCAATCCAATGCAATGTCTTCTCAGTCATACAGTTTAAGAAATGAAAGATTATTGTCACCTCTGTTAGCTATTTTTTTCTTTTAGTGCCATTCCTGCAAAAGATATTAAAGAACCTCAAAGATTCCCTTAAAAAATGTCTTGATAAAAGGAATGCTATGACCAGATCCGGTGCGGCTGCTACATCACTTCCTACATGTAAATATTTTGATGTAATGAGATTTTTGCATGAGAAAAGTTCAAACAAACGCACAGAAAGTAATTTGGTGGAAAACCAGATCGATTCAAACACAACTATTGATTTAAATATAAACAACCATAGTATGGACTTGCAGCCATCAACACCGTTATCAGAAACAATTTTATCAAGTCCATCAGGGTTGTCTAGCATTGCATCTCCAATTCCAACAACCACGATTGAAAACCCACAAATTGCAAGCAAAAAGTCACAAAGCAACAAACGAAAAGCATCATGCACAAACGAACCAAGTAATGACGAAAACTTTTTAAAACACATGAAAGAAATGGATGATAAAATGATGAAAGTAATGGAAAAAGAAACAAAAATTGATGAAGCAACATCTTTTTGTCAGAGCTTAATTCCTGTTTTGCAAAGTTTTGATAACAGACAGTTAAGATTAGCTAAAATCAAAATAAACCAGTTTTTGATATAGAGTTTTCTGGATAAATTTATATATTTTATCTAGTTCACTTTTCTGACAGTACCCCATTGCCAATCAACAGCTCCTTCATTATTAAAGTACTCTTTGAACTGGTCTCTCACCCATTTGGCTTCTACACCATAGTTATTTGAAGCACCTAGATTTCTAATTGACAGCAGTCCATTGACATTTTGTACGTCTAATCTCCAATCTCCAGGTCGAAATCCATTAGGGCCATCGGTGTCTGTATAACATTGAGGACAATAGCGGTTCTGCCCATTCTTTTCTGTATTATCCATTAGAAAGTTGTGTAAAGTCACAACAGCTTTTGTTATTGCTATTACTTTATGCACTTGAGCTATTATTGGTTTATGAAAGATACGGAAACGACTAGCAGCAATACCAAATGTGTTTTCGATTATTCTACGTGCCCTACTTAAGCGATAGTTGAAAACTAATTTGTCTTCCGACAAATTAGAAAAAGGGTACGGCTTCATCATGTGCCTTTTTAATCCAAAGGCATCGTCGCCAACAAAAACGTGAGGCAAAATTCTTTTTGATTTGCTGATTTTAAAATCTTCTGGTATATTGAGTCTGTTATTTTCTATGGCGTATCCGAGATGGCTATTGGCGTAAACACTGCCATCACTCTGACGACCACTGTCACTAATATCAACCATAGTAAAACGGTAGTTTGCATCACAAACCCCCATCAGTACAATGCTGTGAGTTTTCTTATAGTTGAAATATCCTGATGCATCACCAGCAGGTGCAAACATAACATGTTTTCCGTCGATTGCCCCTATTGCGTTAGGAAAATTCCAGCGTTTTTCAAAACCGTAAGCTATTTTACGCCAGGCACACGCCGTTAAAGGAACGTTCATATATCCCTCATCAGTCAATTTAGTCCAAATCGCTTGACATGTTTCATGTGTAATTCTACCCACTGTAGTAGGACTTACTCTGTAATTTGTACCTATAGTAGTATGAGCGTCACCAGTTGCTAGATATCTCAGAGTCATAGCTAATCTTTGCTCTGGACTAATTGCTTTTCGCATTCTTGTTGTTTCCTTTGTTATAAGTGGTGCAATCAACCCGAGCAATTTTTCGAAGGATTTTGGCGTCATTCTAAAATACTTGAAAAACACCTCATGGTCATATAGTTTCAAGTCACGAACAAGCAATTCGAATTCTCCCTTAAAATCTCGCTCCTCATAAAGTTTTCGCACCCAAAATCGGCGTTTTGCGGGTCTGGATTGTTTGCTCAACCGGAGTCTTCTTCTGAAGAAATAATAATACAATATGAGTCTTCTTCGTAATAAAACTAAATAACGAATATGCAAAGCAGACATCTTGGTTGTTCGCACTGAATGAAATTAATTTCTTCGCGTTGGGTATTCTCCACTAACATTTATTTACGCCGCGAAGTTTTCGACGATCGTCGTAAAAATCGTCTAGTGGAGATTCGCCTTTAAAGGGGCTACGACACGGTGATCACATGATTTCTGTTTTTGTTTACTTTTTCCTGGCAGCTGTAGTGTTATCACATTTCAAAATAAACGTGCTTGTGTGAGCTAGCGAAAAGTACAAGTTAGTTGGTAAAGGTTATTTTACTAAAGAAATCAATATAAAACAAAAAAATAATATTAGCTATGATTATCCAAGTTATAGCTGGCCAAATGTTGAGTTTGCTAATTCTTGATTTGGTCCGAAAGTTTACCTTTGAAGTAGAAGTGGCATTGTTTTGATGCTCGTGCTTGAAGGCTCATTTAATCTGTTTTTTAGCAAGCAAGATGAAATAAAAGTACAAAAGTTTTATAAAAATCAAAGATTATGTTTTAGAAAACGAAAGATCAAGATTTTTCAAAACATTAGGAAAATTTAGGGAAACATGGCATGTGGATTGATGATTTCTATGTTATAATGAGTAAAAATTTGTATTATTATTTCAATATAGCCAATTTGTTATGAATAATAAAGTTTCTGTTGTTTATATAGCTCTTTTTATTCTCTTATCTCTGTGTTCATTTCTCATCGCCTCAAATTGAATTTTGGTGCGGCAACATATTTCTTAAGATCACGTGATTCATTTTGTAGCTCATTTAATTTGTTTATGTTTTTCTTCCCATTTTTACTGAAAATCTGAAACTATGAGCTGAAAACAAAACGTGGCAACAGCGGTTATCCACGAAAACTCAAATTTGTTATTAATACTCTCACCCACAAAAAGCATGACACTGCGATGGAGTTTTTATTGAATTTTCAACCCTGCGACCAGATTATGGTTGTAACTGTTGATTGGATGAAACAGGTCACGCGACAGCCAATTATAATTTTCTACATCTAATAATTATTCTGTTCTTTGAACTCAAGGGATATAAATTCAAAAAAAACCGTCTCGTTTAATTTAAAAAAAACTGATATAGACAATTAATTAGCATATTTAGCAATAGACCATAATGTCTTTGGATGTTATTATTTGAATTCTCCGATTCGACTTGCGCGCGCATCTTTTTTTTTTCGGCGCCCGATAAATCGCTGCAGGGAAAACAAAGTTTCACTCACAAGGAGGACAACGTAAACGAAGGAGCTATAGTCTGTTATTTCGCTTGTTTACTGTTATAATATGGTTTTAAACTGTGCTGCATATGGTTGTACTAACCACAACAGAATGGAAAACAAACGTAGATTTTTTAGGTTTCCTAATAACAATCCAGAACTTCGTCAAAAGTGGATACAAGCATGTAAGCGAATCAACAAAGATGGAACTAAATGGAATCCAACAACGAAGCATCTCTATTTATGTGGGGATCATTTTATTGGTGGTAAGTGTTCTGTTCATTAAAAATTTTTCATTGTACTTTTCTTTGATTCTAACTTCTATAAAGTTGTCTTCAATTCTCTTCTTGAACTTAACTACATTGTTGTTTTCAGGTGAACCTAACAGGGAAGATCCTACACATCCAGCACACATACCAACAATATTCACATTTACACAATCACCATTATCAAATGAAGAGAGCCTTTTTCGCCGGCATAATTCTGCTAAAAGGAGAGAAAGAAAAAAAGAACAGCAGTGCATCATACACAATGATATATCGGCAACACCAACATCAACATCTGTTACTGATGAATCAGAGTCTTCATTAATGTCACTTACATATGTGACAAATGAAATTCCATCGTCTTCACTGACATCCGAATCATCATTTCTGGACAATGAATTAACATCACCGCCACTAAAAGATTTCAGTTCTAGTAAACGACTGTTCAGTACACCAATGACTTTAAAAAATAACAATACCACCTGTGAAATAAAACAACTGAGAATGGAGAGAGATGATGCTAGGAGGCTGGTGCAGATGCATTTAACAGAAATGCAAAATTTACGTGAGGAAAGAGATATTGCCAGGAAAACAATTACCGAATTGAAAGCTCGATTTATTTCTTATGTAACACTGAAGGATAACGAATCCAAGTTCAAGTACTATACTGGAATCACTGTTGATACATTTAATGTTATATTTGGGTACATTGAGCCACACCTTTCAAATGTTAGCAGATGTAAACTGAATTCAAGGGACCAATTATTGATGACATTAATGAAATTGCGATTAGACAACCAGTTTGAAAATTTAGCTGATCAATTCAATTGTTGTAAGAGTTCGCTCTACATTGCTCTACGAAAAGCTCTTATTTGTTATACGTTGGCCTGACCATGATGCCAATCTGAGAACTTTACCAAGTGTTTTTGGACAATATTTTCCAAGGCTAACCAGTATAATTGACTGTACCGAAATCTTCATTCAAAGGCCTCATAAATTGGATGCCAGAGCTCAAGTTTATTCAAATTATAAAAAACATTCAACGGTTAAATTTTTAATTGCTTGTACACCTCACGGATCAATCTCCTTTGTATCTCAGGCCTGGGGTGGAAGAGTATCAGATGTGGAACTTGTTAAAAACAGTGCCTTGATGAACTTAACATCTCATCATCCTGGTGATCAAATTTTAGCTGATCGTGGATTTACCCTACAAGACGAATTTGCAGCAAACTGTGGCGTTGAATTGATAATACCTGCATTTACTAAGGGAAAGAGACAATTATCTGCTCGAGATGTAGAAACTTCAAGGCAGATTGCATCTATCCGGATACACATTGAGCGAGTAATTGGCCTTGTCAAGAACAGGTATAGAATATTGGAAGGTGGCCTTCCCATTCAAATGGTTAAGTCCATATCTGATGAAGCAACTGAAAATCCAATCTCTGGTGTGGATACGCTGTTCAAAGTTTGTTGTATTTTATGTAATTTGGGTGATGGCATTGTGTATAATGAACAAAACAAATGAACTTGGTTGTATTGATATATTTTGTAACAAATTAATTTAGTAGTATAATGTTGTAACTATTTTTGTGTTGGAAAAAACAAACAATCACCATAGTTAGTGGTCTAAATGTAATTTGGGTTCGATTCCCAACTATGGTAAATCAATAATACACTACATCCATGAGTTAAGCTAACTCGTAGTGTGGGCTCTCAAGCTTGAGCACCCTCTACCTGAAGAACACTTTTGGACCCTTGATCTTTCACCAAGATCACTGCAGCAGGACTTTCTCAAACTACCTTCTGGACCAATTTTGGTGTGGGGGATATTTGGCAATTTTGGTTCGAAATTTAATTTTGCTCAGAAAAACTTGAAATAAGACTCAAAATCAGGTGAATTTTGATGGTCAAATTAAATCCACACCAAAAAAAAAATCATTTTGGGTCTTCGTCAAGTTAAATCCATGCCCAATATTAAAAAGGGTATTTTATTCAGTAAAATACTTAAATACTTACCAGACATTGAAATATACTCACATTACTTTAGCAAGATTTCTATCCACTGTATACATTTGAAGATACCATTTGCAGGATACATCAACCTTGTATTTCATATTAATTCCAGCTGCAATGACTGTAGTTGGGAATTGAACCCAATTTAAATCTAGACCACTAGCTACAGTAAGTTTTTTTTATTATTTAAAAGAAAAATATGTACATAAAAAAGTTAAACCTAACATATATATATACAAAAAACAAAATAAAAGTTCATTGTCACATTTATAGCAACCCATGGGACATGAGGATCCTCGTTCACTCTCTGAGATGGAGTCACTTCAGCCTTTAAAATAATAATGTCTGACTTCATAGATTTTTGGTAACATAGCACTGTTCTTACCCAACCACTTTGAAATTGATTATGTGCTTCCAAAGACTTTCTGCTCTTCATTGATTCCCGAGTAAATACTCCTGGAGTGTTAATCAAATATTCGTATACTTCAGGCCATTCCAATAATGGCCACAATGTGGGTTGATTCTTCCAAGAATCTTCTGGTAGCTGGTAAGGACATTTATCCATGTCAATCAACTTTAACTTTGTTTGATAACGAATTCTGGCTTCAGCGTCGAGAGAATCGATTGAGTACGACATGATGTTGATATGTAGCTTTTAAAAAAGCTTTTTTAATAGGTATTTTCGATAAAAGCAGCAAAAGACTTCAAGAGGAGATGTTTTCACTACGAATATTGCAGGTAAAATGGTGTATGCTGTGATTTGTTTTCCCTGCAAGTATTTCACGCATGCGCAGTAACTTCCTTACGGCTGTAAGTGACGTCACGGCGAATCGGCGAATTCCAACCCTACTGTCACTGTCGGTTGAACTGGCACTCTCTTCCCTCAAATCATACCAGCTAATAAAAATTGTAAAGGAAAGGGTTACAGTCAGGTTTCCTAGCTAGAAAATAATATGATAAGATTTTTTACATTGATTCAGTGGCCTCTCCGTCTCATTGGTGTAGTGTTTCTCATCATGATGCTGTGATTGAAAGTTCATCTGAAAATTCTTATCTTGGCAAACTTTGTTTCTGACCACAAATTTATTGCATTTCCAAGAAGTTTCCATCCATAATAAGGTACCAGTTTTGTACCATCTTTTCTAACTTCAGTTCATACTTTTTATAATTTTTTTTTTAATCTCTGCTTGCATAAAGTTCTTGCTATAGTGGTTTCATGTCACGTGCCATTTTGTTTTAGACATCCCAACAAGCATCCATGTAAGTTAGACTTTTCCCAAACATTATACTACAGCCGAAAGAAACTTTATGTATATGCATTCATAAGATAATTCCCTCTCATGAAGAGTTGCTGTCTTCCGAACAGTCTTTTGTTTATTTTAACGTCATGTTTAGTTTATTCACTTTTCTAAACAAATCACATTGAACAGAAAAGATTTCAATAGGTAATGTCCTAAGTATAACATATACCTGATCTAGTGTATGCTAATCTCAATCTTCTAAAATTTGCTGATGTAATCTACTTTTGAAATCTTATTTTCCTTCATGATCTCCATCATAATTTCACATTAAAACTAAAACTGCTAGAGCCTGAATTGAATGGAATTCTGGAAATCTTGTAAATCAACAGCATTCTAAACGGTTAACAACAACTCACTGTGTTGATTGAGATTTTCAAACGATGTTTACAGAGAGCTAAAACCTCTGATTATATAATTTGGTTCACAGTATTATTTGATAGATAGGTATTTTGTTATTAGATGAGGGCTAGATAAGGTTAGTTATTAGTTCGTTCATCCCCAAAAGCACGCATGGTCAAAAGAAGTGCTTATAGCAACACATGAAAGTTTATTATTGAGACTTTCCAAAAAAATGTTTACTTTTTTTTTTATTATTATTTTAAGTTACAGCAAGATTAAACTGAAATTTGAAAAATTATACTGGGAAGTTGGTCAATAAGTTCTTTCTTGAAAAAGAAGTTGCAGTAAAATAATAAATACTAAAATTAAGCGTACGCAGCACCATAAGTGTTTGAGGATGAACAAATTATTTACTAACAGTGGCCTAATAAAAAAAATGGTTGCCAATGTCAACGAGAGACTGTTCCAATAAAAGTTTATATATATCTTTAATATTTTTTGCATTTGTTCTATGATGTAAATATAAACATCACTAGCAGCTGTACATATAAATCAATAGCTCATACCAGCATAGCATAAAATACAAAATTCTCTTCAGGTATGATGATGTAATGAGCCACCATGGTGGATTTTTAAGATGTTTATTTTACATGAAGATGTCAATGATTGTGGCACACAGTGTGTTTACCATATTGGCCTCGTGTAAACTATATTCAAATTTTCAAGCTTTGGGTTGAGCATATTTAAATTTAAATTTTTTTAACCCTGAAAAGATTTTTTTAAATTCTTCTGTTATATTTGAGGTTTTTTTATGGTTTGGATTATAAAATGTCTAAAGAATTCTTTTTCAAAAACCTCTTTATTGTCTGTGTCTCCCAAAAATTTGAATTTCATTGTGAAATAATGGCATGATTTTGTTAGTAAACATTGGAGATAATCTCGGTCTGCTTAAGTATCTGAAGAGTTTCTCAAAATTTGGCCTTTTCTGAGCTTTCTTATTAAAAAAATGTATAATTGAAGAAAACCTATTTCAGTGAAGTAATTTGATTAACCAAATATCATGCATCATTTTTATTGGAGTTTACCTTCAATTAAATCCCCCTTTAAACTGAATGTGTCACGATGATGGACCTGTGACCCCGTTAAAGCTTGATGTTGAAGACACAAGGCAATGTCCTTTAAATTCTTAAACATTTATGTATGTGATATAATTAAAATAGGTGATTTCTTAAGATGTTGTAAAATTATCATATGTATTGTTTCTTAAGACATCTGTAGGTTTCTCTTTGTTGAAGACTTTAACAGTACTTAAGTTTGTTTTTATTTTACTACTGTTTCAATATTAAGGTTGTGTGTTGTTGTTGCGGTCCTGTGTGACAGGGACTTCAAACTTGTAAAATTTATTTTTTGTTCCTGGCTAGCTACCATAGAGTAGAGCATGAAAGTTATCAGTTCTTTCATACTGTTCTTGATTTTTGAAATTGTAAATGGAAAGAAAACACTCAGCACCGACGCAACATTTGTTTATGGACCTGGATTGAATCCAAACATTGTGTTACCTGTAAGATATTTCTATGTACATGCAGTTGATACAAAAGGAAAGAAGTAAGTCAAGGCTTTCCTTATCTTTCTTGTTTGCAACGATAAATTGTTTATTTTGTGTTGTTGTTGCATTGGTTTGCCATACCCACACAGCATTTTGTGCAACATGTTGCTCTTTCGAACGCCTAATGGAACGCTAAATAGACTGTGAAATTGATTTCTTTGGTTCACACAACAAATATATATTGTTCATAATGTTGTGTGAAACATGTTTTGTTTGACCAGCGCTTTACTAGCTTACTGTACTTTACTAAAATATTGATGATTTCACATTTTTTTATTCTGCAATCTTTGATACCAATCTCTTGATAGGTGCTAATGAAACTTTATTTTTATTGATATATTAACCGCTTCGTTGACGTACTATTAACAATATTTTTTAGAAAAGCTTCATTCTAAAAGCTATTCCAACCAGTATACTACTTCGCTTCTTCTGATTTTAGTTACACCTTTTCACCTGGTAAAGATACTTTCTCCTTGGAATTGAACTCTCCCGAAACAAATCGTGTGCGTGCATGGCGCGAGATTCTTGATCGAGGGGATGGTTCATTTATCATACGGTTTCGATTATATGAGGCTTACAAAGATCTGACGGTCACAGTCAAACATAATGGGAAACATGTTTCCAAGTCCCCGTATATTTTAAAAGGTTCGATGATTTAATTTTTATCTTTATTTTGGTCTCACTGTTTTTTCAGTTACATTTTGGTTGTTTTCTTATGGTTGTTTTTTTACTTGCAGTTGTTATTTGGTGATGTTTTTCTCCATCTTTTTTTCTCCTTTTTTTTAAAAAAAAATTTTACATCACACATCAGAAATAAACGTCTTCCTAGAATATGTTCGAGCCATAAATACTTAAATTTCCTGATACTTCGTTTGTCGTTTTCTCATCCTCTGTTTCTCATCCTCTGTTTCTCATACATAGTGCTAGATTATGTTTTACTGATAATCTCTCCTCAGTAGTAATTTATGGTGAAATGTCTTATATATAATAAATGTTTGAAAGAACTGACTCTAGCCTCACTAACCAAGACGAGATTTATACTGTGTATAATATTTAAGGTTTATCTTATCATGAGCAATGCAACTGTCCTGAACCAAACCCAAAGAAATGGTTGGCTGATATGAAATGTGATGAAACAAATCACAAACAAATCGATGAGGATTTGAAACCATTTCCGTCCATCAATCTTGATGAAATGTTTAAAAGAGGTGTCGAACGACATGGTACCAACAATGCTATTTGTTATTATAGTATTATAGACAACCAGGTATGTAAAGCAAGCCTAAGTAGTTGGTGTTGATGCCTTGGGTTTTTTTTACCTTTCATGTATATGATACTTTTGTAGATTTATCGTAAGTGCTATGGAAAACATGTTGGTTTTGCGATATTTATGGATGCATGGCTTTTGTCACTGGCAAGAAAAGTAAGTTCTTCAAGTCCATTGGTAGTGTGAAGTTTAGGATAACAATGCAATATGATGCATATTCAGGAATAAGTGAGAGAGCATGGTGGAGATGACATCCATTACATAAGTGACAACTTGAACAATGTCAAATATGTAGAGATTTCTTTTTACGGATGTTTGCAACACCCAAGACCGTAGCTGCTACATCCAGATGGACTGATCAATTAATTGTAACCGGTTGCCATTTCAAAATGAACCCCCATCCAGCCCTATGTCCCACTAAGCATGTCTCACTTCACAGAGGAATGGGTCTTACCATTTTTTTTTTACCCATGATGGCCTGAAAGAAATCTATGAAATGCTGTGGATTCCTGAACATCAGAAAACAACTTTTTTGTGTTTCTTAATTACTTCCTTGTTTTGTTTATATTATTTAAATTTACAAATTTTCTTCACAAACTGTAGGTTAAGCTTCCAGATATTGAGTTTTTCTCCAATCTTGGTGATTGGCCATTGAGTAAACGAGGCAGAACAAATCCAGTGCCCATCTTTTCATGGTGCGGTTCGGATGAGACACATGACTTTGTCATGCCAACATATGATCTTACTGAATCAACTCTGGAAAGTTTAGGAAGGTATGAAAAAGAAATCATTTTTTCTATGATTTATGTTATTTACTATTTTATTTGAAAAACGCACACTGTGAAGATTAAGCAAAATGAAATGTATAATAGACCTTTTCCCCGAATTTCTGTTTAAATTCCGATATTTTGCCTAATTATCCCACCTAGTTTTGATGTGATAATTTTCACAAATTGTCCCGCAGCGATTTGCAGTAATCATAGTTGGATAGTTGGGCAAAATATTGGAGTTTGAACTAAAATTCGGGAAAGGTCTATACGTTACTATGTTTGAACCTACCATCCAAACGGTTTTAAAGAGGGTAATAATTGCAATTTTTAGAAATTTTGGAGACACCGTATTACGGTCAAGTCAACATTTTTAACCTCATCTATGTTGAAAATCCGACATTGTAAAGTTACTTAAGGAAGAAAAAAAAGTTAGCGACACATCATATTATGACGGCGTTTGATACGCTCGAAACGTCAACATAATAAACTTTGATGTGTCGCTAACTTGTCACTCATTTTTTTCCTTAAATAATTTCTAACCTCATATCCATGTTATACATTGTTTACTGATTTCATAACTTTATAGCCTCCACATCATTCCAATTCCTGGTTAAAGTAATGTGGATATTGAAAACGAGGTTAGACATGTTGACTCATAATACAATGTTTAAACAGAAATTCGAGAGAAAAGTGCATGAAAAGATTAAAAACAGTGTATACAGCTTAGGTCAGTTTTGTCTAGGATCTGAAAGCACCAAAAAGTTATCAATGTTTTGTATACACTTACACACGTTGTTTTTTTATAAGAACACTCAACTTTGATGAAGCCAGCCTAAAATTGTTTTTAAACAATGTTCTTAATTTATACGCTCTTGAATATCAAAAATTGGAAATTCGACGAACATAACATTTTCCCATTTCAATGGAGTTCAGTTGATACTGTTGTAAGCAACATGATTCTAATATTTTTGTGTTTGACTATTATAATGACGTTTTCTTGTAAAATGTAAAAATATTTTCTAAAGAGCAAACGTTCCTAAAGCCTCGAATGTTCTTAGGATGTTCTTAACTTTTAGATCTGCGAAGCCTTCTGTTCTTATTACTTAGCATCTTCTCAGTTAGAAACCTCTCTTCATCTTTCCCTTAGGGTTTCACTAGACATGATGTCTGTTCAAGGAAATACTGGTCCAAAATGGAAGAAAAAAATCGAAAAAGGTTTCTTTCGTGGTCGAGACAGCCGTCAAGAACGTCTGGATTTGACTGTACTTGGACGTTCGATGACGGATCTATTTGACATTGGTTTGACGAATTTCTTCTTTTTCCAATATGACGAGAAAAAGTATGGTCCCAAGCACCAACATATATCATTCTTTGATTTTTTCAAGGTAGTTTCATTTTCAAGGTAGTTTCATATTTGTTAACGTTTTATATTTACAGGTTGGTGGCCCATTTTTTTCCCTAACCATATTTTGTGAGTTATGAAATATTTCACTTGCTCTGCAAGTCTGTATCAGACAGGTTTCCATTGAGAGTTTTTATAGCATTTTTTGTTCACTTTTATGTACTAATTCGGTTGAAACAATTCGATTTCTATGTTACGAATTTGTTTTCAAGATTTCTTTCATGACGACATCAATTGGGGAATTAGCCTATTTTTCTTCGAAAACTGTTCGGATTTGCAGACATGTGAACAATTTCATAACTCATAAAGACTAATACGATTAGCGGAAACAATTTTATTCTCCTCAATTATCGATTTTCAGTCTCGTGGACCACGACCTATTATCTTTTCGAACTGGTTTAATCAAATAATTCAAATGGTTGGACAATTAATTACTAATGTTATTTCAAATGAAATCCACTGTCATCTCTTATTTTAGTATAAATACCAACTGAACATGGATGGTACAGTTGCGGCTTATAGGTTGCCATACCTACTAGCTGGTAATAGTGTTGTTTTTAAGCAAGATTCGAATTATTACGAGCATTTCTATCATGATCTGGTTCCCATGAAACATTACATCCCTTTTCAAAGAAATTTAAGCGATATTGTGGAAAAACTTAGATGGGCAAAACAACATGATAAAGAGGTATGTACATTTTACAACGTCCCTTAAAATTCTGTCCATTGTCTGGAAAGCTTAACATCCAACATACTCTCTCGTGAGTTTAATGTACGCCCCATGTGCGCTCATTAAACGCTCAATTGTTTTGTTTTGTTTGTTGTTTTTGTTGTGTGTTTTTTTGGAGAACTTATTGGAAGGGGGCGCATATAAGATTATTTTGAAAATCAGTAAATGTCACTCTTAATTATAGTTAAGGAAAATAATAAAATTGTTCATGCATATTTTCTTGAAGTTGTCATCTGGACGCTTATTGAAGGGGGCGCTAATTGCACATTTAT
Source organism: Turritopsis rubra (assembly GCA_039566895.2). Classification (NCBI taxonomy): domain Eukaryota; kingdom Metazoa; phylum Cnidaria; class Hydrozoa; order Anthoathecata; family Oceaniidae; genus Turritopsis; species Turritopsis rubra. The sequence continues at coordinate 4,122,461 of CM077629.1, read as the reverse complement.
TTGAATTCAGGGGGCGCTATAGAGGCGTAGGTACTAATTAGAGGAGATTCGGCAACTTCGTATCGTTTTATCAATGGCCAGTTGCTTACCCAACCAGACATTATAAAAGTTATGCGAATTGCGAATGGTTGCGTCTTGTTTCGTATTACTGTTGGTACGTAACTTTATCAGCAAATCAGACAGTTTCTTTCTTGTTATTTGAAAAGGTCAAAAAAATTGGTTTGAATGGTCAAAGATATGCACGTGATAACCTATTAGCAGATAAGTTATACTGTTACAGCTACACATTATTTCAGGTAGGTCATTAATTTGTTCTGAACTCAAACATTCATTTCTCTCTTTAATATATAGATTTATAACTGTCACATTGGATTGTGCAGTGCATGGTATGATATATTATTGAGATAACTGAATAATGTGCATTTATCATTACAAACGTTTAAATGGATTATCTCCGTAATATAGCAAATACTTGAGTTGTGAGAGAGTAGGATTTTTTTCTTTGATTATTGAATGAAACCTTTTTGCTTGGATTCTAATATCCTTGGTGGATTTAAAACTTTCACTGATGGAAGGCTTGTCTTAGGGGTATATCTATTAATTTCAATGTCACTTCATCTGCTACGACCGTCAACGTTATTACTTTTTACGCCGGCCCTTAATGGAGTTAATTTTCATGAATTGGCGTTAAAAGGAACGACGATAGACGTTAGACGTTCTCTGTGAGAGTTTGACCGTCGACTTATAATAACGTCAATAAAGACCGGCGTAAACAGGACAGTAAGGTATTTAACTCACCGCGAGAGTAAGTATCTACTATGACTGGCCAGCATGCAAATTCAGTTAAATTCATGCTTTAAATAGGCTGAGTGCACTCCTTTTAGAGTGGTTTCTTTAGTAGGGATTGGGCATTAGAGAAAACCGAAGGTGTATCCACAATGCCATCGTCACAATGAGAGTTTAATCCTTGTTCTCTTTGGAGGAATATAAGTTCACTCATATTTTTACTTTATTGGTTGCAGGAATACTCAAAGAGGATTATTGGCACGCCACAAGTAAGAGATGGAATGGAACACATACAACAACCTTCTGATCATGACAGTGTATGTAAGTGTGAAAGAAAATTAAATCGAAAGAAGAAGAAATCTAAAGAAAAGGTACCAGAAACGGTATTACTTTTATTATTGTTAATTTATATCTTAATACGATCTTCTTCCGTGGTGATTACGATGGAATAAGAACAGTGTGAAACGTTAAGGCCGATCTTCACTCGGTAATTCTTGTGTGAGTGGGTTTGCGACAGCTGTGCGTGCGAAGAGACGCCTTTTTCGGTAGCTTGATTTGGGGAGATTTCTACTTTTTGACATTTTTTTGATTTTGCGACCTTTACTTCAGCATTAGTGTAGAAAGAAAACCTTTTAATAGGTATGAGTGAATTTCCATTCTGGATTTTATTCGCGAAAATTTGTTTGCCCTAAAAGTGATTGTTGTCCACAGACACTGTCATAATAAAATGTCATAAAAACAGATTTAGGAAAATTTTTGTTGATGGATATTTTCCCTTTTTTTCATAGAAACATGAAGAACTGTAGCTGTTGTCTCAATTTCGAAGATTTTATCAGGAAACTCATATAGGAATATTATATTAAAATAGTTTGGTCCAATAAATGGTTGTGAAAAGGGATGGTTTGAAAGATATTTTATATCCAGTGTTTTGAAATTACTTGTGGTTTTCTTGTAAACTGAAAACCAACGAAAAGCAGAGAATGTTTACATCAAATTTTTTGTCGAATATATTTACATATATTTACATATTTAATTAAATTTATTAATAGAATTATATTTTCGAAACGATACCGTTTAATTCTTTCATTCAGTTTGAACCAATTTTTCCCTTAAAGAGTTTCACCTTCAGAAATATTTCTTCTATATTCGTAAAGCGGGAAACAAACTTTGCAAACATGTTACGTCAGTTACGTTAGTTCGAGTTCCTGTTACTGCTTATCAAAATATTGGAAATTTAGGATTCTATTTGGCGCTATTGTTGTACCTATTTTTCTGAATTTTACCCGAATTCTTACAAATTTGTCCACAAAGGCAATTAGTAAGAATGGTGATAACATTTATAAAATACCTCTGTTCTTCAAAAATTAAGCTTTCTTTAACTTATTCCGAATCCGGGTGGAGAGTCGAGCAAGTAAAGGTGGAGACTTAAAGAATCTCTGTCCATTGACGTCACTACCCAAAGGATAGGAATAAAGCCCTCCATGTATGACATCTCTTTTGAATTGCATCTGTCACATGTTTCCAAAAATCCAGTTTTCAAAAGCCGTTCATAATCTTTTTGAAGGTACCGGTATGTTTATTGGAAAAAAAGGCAATAAATAACAGCAAAAGCGGCCCTCCCTGCTTTAGCACTCAGCATGAGAATAGGAATAATAACCAGGTTGGTTGATGGTTGCTGTCAATGCAGAAAACGTAAAACAAATAGGAGGTTCAAATGATATGGGTTGCCTTTTCAGGAATCTCGTTGATTTTACCTCAACCTGAAGAGAATATTCTGGACTATTACATATTTCCCCATAGAACGTCCCCATATGTTAAAACCAGCGTTTTCCTCCTCCGTTCACTTTTTTAGCCGGGGTTCCGCAATAGAACTTGTCCATGCTTGTGCTTAGAGGTTAGAACAGGGGCTAGTGTTCAGTAAAGTAGCGTGTGTGGTGTATACGCCATTTCGTAAACCTTTCTGTTGGAAGAGTCACCAAATCATAAGCCGGTTTTCCACTAGACGAAAAAGTTCGCGCGAAGCGAACTTTTTCGAGGCGAAACCCAATATTACGTAATAATTCTGCTGAGTCAGCTTTCGCTTCAGCGAAGAAAAATAGTAGAAGCAAGTTCTACTTTTTCGCGGCGAAAAAAAACGCAAACCAATAAAAATGCTTAAAGGTTATCACGTGATATCAACAGAGCTGCTAGGCTGACCAGAAGTTTATGGCCAGTATAGAGAAACAACATGGAAGCGCAACAACATAATTCACAGCAATTACAAGCTCTTATTGCCTCATTACTGGCTCAGGAAAACATAACTATCAGTAGTGATAGAATACACGAAGCTATAGAAAGCCCACAGCTGGAGCAATTGTCTCAGTTTTTTTCTGGCTCTGAACAGCAGTTCAGTCAGCAGGATCAACACGACTTCTCTGCTGAAACAACAACTATAGAAGAACTATAGAAGAAGCTACTGATGAAAGTGAAGGGGAGGAAATGACACATTTAGAATTTACCAAGGAGTTATTCTTGTCAGAAGTGAGTAAAGTAAACTTTTTGACTGAGGTGCACAATTTTTCTCGAGTATATATATGGCTTTTCTTGTTGCTTTTTTATGATCTCCTGGGGCGTTGGGTTTTTGTTTTCAGACTGGGAAATTTTGCGCATAATCTAGCTACCAGTAATTGTCAAGAACAGAGGATATCATTATATCTATTATGAAAGATTATTCAAAAAAACATCTGAGTTTATGATGGTGAACAATGATATTCTATGTTCAAATCTTTTAGGACTTTCGATTTTTATATTGTGTCATTGGGATTTCTTTTTATACCTATAGTTGTGATAATACACTTTTCTTTTTCAGATTCGTAAATACCGCTCTCTTTGGGACACCAATTGTCCTTCTTATAAAGATAGAAACGTAAAAACGAACGCCTGGAACGACATCTCAAAAACATTTAACAAAGATGGTAAATATTATGATTTTGTATTATACTTTTCCTGCAGTCCTCTATGTACACATATAGTATGCCTTCATTTCCTAAATTGAATATTTTTCTGCAAGAATGTCCAAATATAATATAAATTTCTCAGCTAGTAAAACATGATAGAATTG
>CM077629.1:3453712-3518475 GCA_039566895.2 Turritopsis rubra | reverse complement strand
TACTTACAACCAACTATCTGAGATTCCCTTCGCTCAACAGACTTCAGTCATCTTCTGTCCATCCGTAAACGTTAATTTAACAGTACTTTGATGTGTAAGCAGCGGTAAGATCATCATTGTGAAAACACAATATGCGGAGTCGAGTGTTAAATAACTTTGTAAACACTTTAATAATCTTAACCATCCACAGGCTTTTTTGTAGAACTTTTCAAAATTGGTGTTGAAATTCAGGTGACTGTCAACGATGTTTCCCAAGTATTTATATTCGTTGACATTATTGATTGGCTGTCCTCGATAGTTCACTTCGAGAACTTTGTTTGTCGTTGATAACCTTTTTCCAGTTCCGAATACCATCGCCTCGGTCTTTCCTTTCTTTAAATTAATGATCAGTTCATTATCATCAAAATACTTTCCGATATTCTGAAGATCTTCATCTAGCAGCTTTTCAATTTTCGCTTTACTTTTATCTGCAACATAGATAACTGTATCATCAGCATACATGGTAACATTACAATGATGTAGGTATTGCGGCAAATCGTTGAAGAACATGACGAACAGTAAAGGCCCAAGAATGGAACCTTGTGGTACACCGGATAGCAAGCGATGGGTTGCAGAGGAGTGGCCATTCAAGGAAACAAATTGCTCACGGTTGAACAAATAGTTTGTAATCCACTCATGTGCTTTACCTTCAATACCGAACTCCGACAATTTGTTTAACAGCACAGCATGTCCAACGGTATCAAAGGCTTTCGTTAGATCTATATACACTGCTCCTACTAGGTTTCCGTCGTCGATTTGTTTTCTGATGTTGTCAAGTAAAAGGGTAGACGCCAGTTTGGTCGAACGATTTCGCCGGTAGCCGAATTGAGTATTTGTTAGGAGATTTGAAACAATTTCTGTCTCTCTGGACACAGAGGGATACGTTGCAAGTTTTACAATATGTGTAACGTTTAACGTCTTTCTTTCCTTCGTCGAAACAATACTGGCAACGACGTCTCTTCTCAATGAATTGTAATAAGTGTGGCGGTTCTTTCATTGACAGGGGTAACTCTGTTGTAAGCTGGGGTTCTTCGGCTGCAAATTTCCGTTTTCTTGACGTAAAGCGGTTGATCAGACCCTCGGCAAGGAGAACTTTGAAATCTAGAAGACTCATTCTTGCATTCACCTTCGTCTTGTAAATCACATGGGCATTTACGTCATTTTCGTCATTACGTTAGCAATGTAGCTCACAGTCATTGAAGGGCTGGTTTCCTAATAACTTCTCAGCGTGGGCAGTTTATGGTATCCCATAACAAAATTAATACCAATAAATGCTCTCATTTCGTCAATAGATACCTGAAACGTTCTACCTTTTTGGGTAGCATATCTCTCCGATTCTGATACTAGGTGTTGCAAAAATTCGTCGAAATTTAGCAGCTTTTCAAATACTTTTAGAGGGTTGTCCAAAAGATGTATGTCTAACTTCACCTCGCCATCTAATTTGCATTCTTGTTGAGCTTTTATGTACTTTGTAGATTTGGTCCAGTGAATTTCTTTGACGACACGATTCTTACTTTCAGTGGTATTCTTTTTCAAATCAAGATGTGTTTCGTCATTATGTTCATTCTCTTTATCAGACATGTTTATATTGTGAACTTTGGCATGAAGAGGTTCGTTTGTTTCCTGTAACAATGAGTTTTGAGCAGTTTCTTTGTGTCCATTATTTTGACAATATTCTGCTTCTTCATCTTCTACAACAAATTCAGTGTCTGAATCCTCCATAACATCTGCTAATTCATCTTCGTAATCACTTTCGACAGAGTCCAATAAAGCCCAAACGTTTTCAGGTGTGATGTTGATTGGAATTTTCTGTGGAAGCAGCATGTTTATTGCGTGGCTGATTTTCGAAAGAAAGGCTATAAATCTACGTTAAAATAAAAACATTTGAAAATTCGTAACGAAAGAATGCGGTATTCGAATCTGAAGTTCGAAACATACATCAGAAGCGAATGAAAACACAAATAAAATTCAGAAGCTAATTACTCGGATAATAATCCATATGGTGTATTAGATCAACTTATATAACCTATTAAAACATTACAATTGTAAATAACAGGGTCCCTTGTGACCCCAAATACATGTTTTCTTTTGTGATATAATCTTTTTTTATGAAGAAAACCAGACACCAAGCTCAAAATAACTAAAATTCAAAGCTTTCCTCTTGCGAGAAATAAAAAAATCAAGTTAAAAAACTTCAGAAAAATAGGGTCACACATGACCCATGAAGCATAAAATTGTTCGAAGAAGTGCCTTATCAGTGAATTCGAAAATCACTATAAACTTATGCTTTGAATTCATACCACTATTACAAAAAGAACCATTTATAGTTATCACCTTTCTAAAGATAAAATTACCTTTAACGCCATTAGGGTCATCAGTGACCCAGAAAATATCTCGAAAACTAATAGAGATATCAAAAATCAGCCAATGGGAGGTTGTTATATGCTGTAAAAGGAGCTAGTTCCACAAAAATCATGACATTACCTCATTACCCTTATGGCCTGAAAGGGTTAAAATATAGTCTAAGCTCCATGATTTTCATTTAGATACTTTCTTAATAGTACTGAAGCATATGGCAAGAAAATAATTACCAGTGCATTGGAAGCCTGCTGTCTCACCAAATTTGGAATCCGGCGATTCCAAATTTTCATCGAGGCACACCTTGATGAAAGGACCCTTAAATTACTTTTGAAAAACCTGTATTACTTTTGATACCATGCACAAGTAATAAAATAAAATTCAACACAGAGAAATGAAGACCAGAGTAAAACACATTTGAACTAAGTATAACATGCCAATATTTATTATAAATATAAATATAACAAAATTATACAGTGCTGGAAGGAGTGTGTTGAGTAATGTTGATTAGGTTTGGTAATGCTGCGTATTTTTTCTGAATTAACAGTTTCATAAAAAAGAATAATAGATAAGTAGAAACGATAGAAACTTACTAAATTCCAGAAATATCCAAAAGTTCCACCAGATACACGGTTAGATACACACGTGGTGAAGGTCACTTTGATGAATGCTTAGCCTAGAACCCTAAGCTCTGTATCGAGGAACATTGAGTACTACCGGAACGGATAAATAATCAAAGTCTAATTCTTTTAGACTGGTTTTTAGTTGTTCGTACTTATAGAGGCTATTTTTTTGTCCAGTCGACGAGCGCTTTGCATTCCAAACACCTCGCGTATACGCGATTTGAAAAATATACATACACCCAGAATTATATACTTTTGCGAGAAAACTACTTAAATTTAGCTCATTTAATCATAGTTAACAGACATTTATCAATAATTATTGTATTCTCCTTGTGGAGGCCCCTCTGCAACTGCGTGGTTTAAAAATGTCAGTATTTATATTAGCTTTTGTCATAATATCCTTTATCCATCTGGAAATGGTATCTTGATGTGGTGTATTGTGAGGAGGTCTGGTAGAAATGAATAGTGAAGTCACATTGGCATCTTTCACTAATTCCGTCCTCCTTTCAATGAAAATTTTCAAAGTTTTTACTGGGCAAATAAGTTCCTCATTTTGGTATTGTTTAAATACAAACACATCTCTCTTATTGGATTGGGTAGTGTATTTTAAACTTTTGTTGGGGTAAAAAATGGTTGTGTGTGTCTGTAAGTCCAAATATTGAATATCTAGTGGAAAAAGTGAACTACAACGTTTGCCAAAAAGTAGAAGTACAAGTATAGCTAACTTTTTTGATAGCATAAGAAATGAAAGATTTACATTAAATCCTAAATTGATTAGGTAGGAAAACACAAGGTTTACATCCCACATAAAGGTGTACCTGGGCAGAAGAGGTCTTAAATTGTGTATTCCTTTCACGAATCTGGATATTAGTGGTCAGATAACCTTATATAACCTGGAAGAGAGACAACACTAGACAAGGCACTCCTAGTCACCTTAATAGAGTTGTATTCTTGCTTATTATTGAACCATAAGGTTAAAAATTCGGGTACTGTATTCACATTTGTAATAAGGGGATCTTCGTTCCTCTCAGTACAAAAATTTTTCAATTGCTTGAGAGTGCTTTCGTACCTATCTCTTCATGAGTCTCTCCAGGAAGCCAAAATGATTTGTCTAGCCTGGTCTGAAAGTTCTGGCACATTGAAATGTTGGTTGATAAGAGAGTTGCTATTAGTTTGAGCTTTGGAGAGAGAGAGGATGTTGGGCCTCCGGTTGAGATGGATGAACAGATTGCTGTTTCTCGAGTGAATTGATAAGGGGCAACCTACTAACATTTTTAGAAAAGTGGAAAACTTGTGTCTTCCATATTGGTACCACTAGAATTTCTTTCTCTACTTTGTCGACCATCAGTTTGTTGAGAACTTTGTTTATGATGCTAAAATGATTCTCCCAATTGAATAAGAAGGCGTCTACAGCAAAGCTGTTTGAATCTGGCCTGTATTAAACATACTTATCTATCTTATAATTAAATCTGGATGCAAATAAATCAATGTTAGGAAAACCCATGACATCTAAAGCAGAAGTGATATTGTTAAAAACATTATCTGACAGTGCCCATTCTGATGACATATTAATGTCAAAATTGCGGGATTCATAATCTGCAAAAACATTTTCTACACCTGGAATATGTACACCTGGAATATGTACACCTGGAATATGTGCTGCGGAAAACCAAATATTTCTATTAATAGCCCATTCCCAAATGTATTTGAATCAACTGAATGGGTACCTCCCATTTTATTTATATATGATACTGCAGTGGTATTATCAGCCATGATTCTTACATGGATATTTTATATGTGAACCAAGGAGATTTGCCTAAATAAGATGGTTTTTAGTTTCAACACATTGATGTGGAACACAGATTCCTGCTGTTACCACTGACCTGCTGTCCTAATATCCTCAACACATGCGTCCCACCCTTTTTAGCTAGAATCGGTGTAAATTATTATTATTATTATTATTATTATATTATTATTATTATTATTATTATTATTATTATTATTATTATTATTATTATTATTATTATTATTATTATTATTATTATTATTATTATTATTATTATTATTATTATTATTATTATTATTATTATTATTATTATTATTATTATTATTATTATTATTATTATTATTATTATTATTATTCAGTAATATTTATACAGGTATAAACATTTCAACAAACCTAATTGCTGCTATCAACATGTGCCCTGTTAACATAGGTAAATAATATATACAATAAATAAAACAGTAAAAGAATTTATATATTTGTAAAATTAGTTAAATTAGTTAAAAGTTATTTAAAGTTATTGGGTACTTATGAAATAAATTGTTGAGAAAAGCAAACTTAACTACAGAGGTGCTGGTTGGAAAATAGAGAACATCTTAAATAAGAGTAAAGCCTCGAAGAAAACTGAATTGAAAAACTTAAATTAAAATTAAAATTAAAATTAAAGAGCAAAGTAAAAATGTAAGTGAAGCATCCGTAAGACAATGTTAAAGAACAATATGCCTTCTATTGTTCTTTAAAGTATTGTTTTATAGATGCTTCAGATGCTCTGGTTAATATTGGGAGCTCGTTGAAACATTTTGCTCCTTGGTAACGAAAAGATTTTCTTCCAAATTCTAACTTTGGGCAGTTTGATAAGTTTGTTTTTGTTTCTGGTGTTTATAGTGTGTTCATTTATTTCAAAATAGTTCTTTAGGTTTGAACACAATTTGTCGTCTAGACATCTTCTAACCATTGTACACGCGCTCTGCTTCATTCGTTTTCTTACCGAAATGATGTTCTTATCACCACCAATTGTTCGTTTTGCTCGTTGCTCTATCGAGGATAACTTACGTTCCTGTGTAGCTGTTGTTTGGAGATTGATAAATGTACTATACAGAAGTAATGGCATGATAACCATTTCAAAGATTTTATAGGCAGCATCGACATTAAGAAATTTTCTCATTCTTTCGAGGAGATGTAATCGTCCACAGGCTTTCTTGTACGCTTTATCGAAGTTGTCGTTTAGAGTAAGAGTAGAGTCTATTTGGTTTCCTAGGTAACAGTATGAGGTTGTGTTGTTTATTGGCTGACCATTTAGTTCCAAGTGGATGTTGCTGTTGTTGGCTAACCGTTTTGCTGTACCAAATAACATCGACTTCGTCTTTCCTGGTTTTAGGTTAAGAACCAACTCGTTATCGATCAGATAATTTTGTAGTTTATCAATGTCGTTGCTTAAAACATTTTCAATTTTCGTTGCACTTGGGTCGGCAAAATATATCACAGTATCATCGGGCATATTGGATGCGTTTAGAATGGGTAAGATGTTCAGAAAAGTCCTTAAAGAAGATTACCGGACAATTCCCCGACGGACAATTCCCCGACGGATAACTCCCCGACGGACAACTCCCCGACGGACAATTCCCAACCGGACAATTCCCCCCACGGACAACTCCACGACAGACAACTCCCCGACCGGACAATTCCCCGAACGGACAATTCCCCGAACTGACAATTAGAGACAGTTAAAAGGAATAATTACCCGATATTGAGAGAAATTTGGATATGTTAATTAATTCCTGCCAGTACACGACGTTATTTTGACGTTACAACAACGTCGAGCCAACGTCATGACGTTGATATGACGTTGTAGCGACGTCGTTTTTACGTCATGTGCCGACTGGGATATAGGATGTTAAATAATATAGGATGTACTTGCGATTACGTTTGCGTGTATAACAAACCTACATATACGTATTTCGTTTGATAAATCGCTAATTGTTGCTAATTCACACATGTGATCTCTATATAATTGGTTATAATTAAGTCGCAAATTGCGCTAACTTAGAAGTTTCTTTCGGTCACACTTCCGCTGATATTCAAAACAAACTATTGAAAAGGTGACAGGTGGAGCTGCAAATCATGAAAAGTTGTTTTTCAACATTTCTTTGCAACATTTGTTTTTCAACATTTCTTTGCACGAATCATTTCAAATACACAAGGTTAAAGAAACATCAACAACGAAAAGAAGTAAAGAAATATCATCAACGATCATCAGCGAGACTGGAGTTTATTACATCAGAAAGAGGAAAAAGAAAACTTTGTCGAAATGGATATGTGTATAACAAAAATAAAACTTTAGCAAATGGTAACACGTATTGGGAATGCGAACAAAGAAGATCAGGCAACGGGTGTAGAGCAAAAATCACATTAGATGCAGGGGGAAAAACTTTCTAAATATGACCGGTCAACACATACATGCGGCGAACCCCGAAAGAGTCCGTGCTGGTTCAATCAGGTCCACCATGAGAAGAGAAGCAAGGCTTGTTACTGGTGTCGGAACAAACAATATAATCGCTGGGAATATCGGTGCTTCTCCTGACGGTGTAATGGCACAACTACCATCATTAGAAACAATGAGGCGTGACATCAGGAGACATCGTCGTGATGAACGAAACACCACCAATTCCTGATCGCAATGATCACATGTAAGTTATTGCTTTTCTTTATCTCGTCTAGCAATTACATTTAAGGCCATGTGATGTACAGATAAAACTTGATTTTGTTGTCGAAGATTTCAACCCTATTTACTATTTAATTTTGTGATGTACTATTTTTCATTCAGAGCCAAATGCATAAATTAACTTAAACAGGTTGATCACGTTATCGGGATATTTTTCTGGCTGGTCAACAACAAAAAGGTTTTCTTATTATAACCATAACTTACTATTATTATTGTTTTTTTTTTTTAAGGTTTTTAATTCCAAGGCCCTATGATGAAACTACTAGAGGAGAACTCTTTCTTCAATACGACAATGCCAATAATAATCGTATTTTGATTTTTGGTACCCCTGCAAGTTTAGATTTTCTACAAAACAGTCCACATTGGTTCATGGACGGTACTTTTCAAACTGTTCCACCACAATTTTTACAACTATATACAATTCATGGACTTCAAAGAGGACATAATGTACTTTGCGCGTACAGTCTTTTAAGGAATAAAGAGGCAAACACTGAAATGTTGACACAGATTCAAAGACTTACAAACAATGTACTACCAGAAAGTTATATCAGCCATTAGCTTTGTTCCCGTTCAATACGTGATTCAAGCATTTACGGAATTGTCTAACCATTGTGGCAATGAAGAACAAGTCGTTTTGGACTATTTCGAAACAAATTATATTGGGGAACAAAGGCGTGGCAGAAGGCTTCAACCAAGGTATCCCCATGAGATGTGGAATGTTCATGCACGAGTGGGAGACAATCTGCCTAGAACAAATAACCACCTTGAAGGTTGGCATAATCGATTCAATGCATTCATTGGTCAGAGGCATGCTGATATTTGGAAATTTATAAATGGATTGAAAGACGATGCAAATTTACATGACCACACGAGAGTTCAAGTACTTATGGGCGCTCAACCTCCCACTCCACGAGCTGTTTATCAGCGAATAAATGAGCGCCTACAAAATTTAGTCCCTAATTTTGACCATAATGACATCATAGGTTACTTGAGAGGTATATCGTATAATCTAGCTTTCTAAATATTATATCATACCATTTATACTACATAGATAGATATTTTATTTTCATTTTTTTCAAATCTTTTGTTATTTTTCGTACTTTTGGTCTGTGACTAATTATAACTTACAAGCTGGCAATTTAAATAAATTGGTCCTAAAATTACTGTAAAGTCTTTGTCTCGGAAAAGTCTATATATAAGTTTAAGTTCTTGATTCGCAAGTTCTTTAGTAAGACTATTATTAAGTACCGCTGTGTTTGGAAATAGCATAACATACAGCATGCTCTTGTCATAATAAAATCAAAGTTAAAATTCTTTTCTTTACATGATTGAAGGTTGAAGTCAACAAATATACGTCTCTGTTTTAGTCGATGTTACACTTTTCCTCGCTCTTTTGTTACTTGTTTTTGTAAATATCTTGTTGTTTTTATCGCTTTTGTAAGGTTTTGATTCTTTTGTTATAAAAAAAACATCTGTTTGTAATTTAGCCAACAAAGTTGTTTAGCCCATGATTATTTTTCCGTGTTTACATTTTTTACCCCATTATTTTTCCACCATAGCAAAATAGATTCCAGTGTTCTCCTTTTTGTCAATTGGAAGAATCCAATTGAAGATAAAAAAAGACATAAACGGTACTGACAATAGGTCCACGCAAAAAAGTGTCTGCGAAAATAATACACGGTTGTAATCTCGTTCGGTGAATTGTCCGTTCGGGGAATTGTCCGGTTGGGAATTGTCCGGTCGGGGAGTTGTCTGTTGGGGAGTTGTCCGTAGGGGAAATTGTCCGGTTGGGAATTGTCCGTCGGGGAGTTGTCGGTCGGGGAATTGTCCGTCGGGGAATTGTCCGGATACCGTACTGTCGTATTGGTATTTTTTGTTGGAAAAATGTTTTTTACACACTTCCAGAACTTTTTCGGATTTTTATGGTATTCAGCTTTTGCTTTCCTTTGTTTTACGTTACATCTGTTTCGTTGGGATTTATACTTGTCCCAATCGGCCACATCATTTGTTCTTTTGGCTTTGCGTACTAATTGATCTCGATAATCCATTTCTCTTTTCAGCACTTCCGTTACCCATTCACACGGTCTGCCCTTTGTCTTTTTATTAACAAAAGGTGCATGTTTGTCAAATATCTTTTTAACAATCACGTTAAATATGTTTAGTGCAATGTCGACGTTCGGTGCTGTTACTACGGGCAACCAATTAACTTTTTCAAAGTCACGGTTCATCTCATCAGGATTGTATGCACGGTAGTTTCTACATCGTATTGTTCTTACTGGAAACTGTTTATTATTTAATTTCCTAACGCAACCAACCATGTGATGGTCGCTTAAACTTGTTGCAATGACATTACAGTTTACAATGTTTGCAGGGTTATTTGTTGCAATAATGTTGATGAATGTTCGTGTATTCTTTGTTATACGCGTTGGCTCTTTTATGATTTGTGTGAAACCATTTTGATGTAAAACTGATTTAATTTCTTTATTGTCGTTTTGTTTTAAATAATTAGCATTTAAATCTCCCAGAAGTATAACTTCTTTTTTTTGTTCACAATAACGACTTAATGTGTCCATAAAATTTTTATTGTGATCGACTGGCAAATACTTCGATGTGTCAGGCGGTCTGTAATGAACTGCTATGAGAACATTTTTCGTGTTATTGATAATAATTTCGATAACAATGTTTTCGACTTTGCCGTTTTCGAGATCTGTATGTCTAATGTAATTTATGTTGTCTTTGATATAGATAGCTACTCCCCCTCCAGTTCCAACAACACGATTTCTTTTCTCAAAGTTAAAAGCAGAAATATCATATAGATTATCAATGTTTTCGGACTGTGTTATATGAGTCTCTGATAATGTCAGTATATCAGTATTTGGATTCGAAGATAGTAGTTCCTGTGCACCACATAAGTTTGTCAGCAGTCCACGAATGTTCTGGTGTAGTATACTCAATCCTTTTGTTCGTAGTAATTCTTTTAGGGTATCCTTTCTCTTTATATCTACATTTTTAACATTTCCACATAAAACCAATAAAGTCAAAATAATATAGATCATGACCGTTCTCGCCGCCATCATTCTCATATCTCATATCATTGTGCATATCATTGTACCTATTGTTACAATAGGTAAGGGAAGCAGTGATCTCCTTGCTGATATTATGTTATCTTTCCATTATTAAATTAACATGTTTATCAGACAGTTGGAACGAAGTTTCAAAGTAACCTTTGGAATTCTTAAGTGCTGATATTTTGCCTAATTTAATAGCTCTGTAATGCAGCCTGCTATAAGGCTTAGCTTCAATAGCAGCTGTAACGTTTCCTAATAAGCTTGTAACCTTCCGAATACATAGGGATTGTCTGTTTTATTATTATTATTATTTAAGAAATACAAATTCTCAGGCTGTTAAAGCCTCTACGAATCGATCTTGTATGCAAGGTGGTGGAATTTAAGTGGATGGTCAGGCCAGTGCACATCATGTCGATTTTTGAAGTAGTTGATTTCCGCATTCACCACGTCTTTTGGCAAATTGTTCTATATTTTCACCGCTCGGCAGTAAAACGAGGTTTGTTGTAAATCCCTAACTCCATCTTTTGTAAAGATCCATTCGAATTGGAAATCGTGCAACCTGCTGGCTTTCATTCTGGGTCTGAAGGTGGAAGGTAAGGTGGATTTTTCGTACACGTGAAAGTGCTTGTAAATTTCACATCATGTCGCCTCTGCATCGTCTAAAGACAAGTGTCGGTAAGTTCAGTTTTCTAAGTCTTTCTGGGTAGCTGAGGTGTTTTAATCCATCAACTAGCTTAGTAGCTCTGCGCTGTACGCCTTCGATGGCATTGGCGCCTTTTTGAAGATGGGGCACGACTTGGCAATATTCCAGGTGGGATCTGACCAGGGTGATAAACAGTTAACGAAATTATCGACCATCAAGGTAATCGAAACTTCTTTGGATGAGAACTACCATTGTGTTTCATTTCTTAACTTTTATATTTATGTGGTCCAAAAACTTCAACTTAGAATCGATCGTCACTCCAAGACGTGTTCTAACTCCTCGCCATTTAATTCATACCTTTGAGTGTACCTGATGTTATCCAATATACCGATCATAAGTACGTGACACTTGCTTGCGTTGAATTTTAGCAACCACTTTTCTGACCAGTCTTGCAGTTTGTTGAAATCGTTCTGTAACGCCGTAGCATCCTCTTTGCTTCTTACGGGTCTAAAGATTTGGGTGTCATCGGCAATGAGTAAAATGTCTGACAAGGTGGATTCTGGCATATCATTGATGCACACGACGAAGAGAAAAGAACCCAACACGCTTCCTTGATAGTATTTCACTAACTGCTTTCGTTGGGTACGATTTTTGGCCGTTTACTGTAACAACTTGCTCGCGGTTTTCTAGGAAAGCTTTTATCCAGTCATGCATCTTACTTTCCATACCGTATGATTTGAGCTTACTTAGCAATCTCTTGTGTGATACAGTGTCAAAGGCTTTGGCGAAGTCAAAGTAGATGGCATCAACAACTCCGCCCGAGACAATCGTTTCAACACACTTATCCAGGTAGTACAATAGCTAAGTAGCAGTGGACCGGCCATTTATAAAACCAAACTGTTTTGATGAAAGCAGGTTTTGCGATTTGAAGAAAGACATCGAGTACTGCTTAACAAGCGGTTCCATAAGCTTACATACAACAGACGTGAGACTGATAGGTCGATAGTTTCCGCTAGGTTCCGCGGTCGTTTTTGTAGATTGCAGAAATGCTGGCTTTCTTCCAGTCGTTGGGAATACATCCATAGTTGATTGTTTTGTTGCAAGGCGCAGTTAACGGTTCAGCTAGGAGGACCTTCAATTCTTTGAGCAGACATGGGTGGATTTCATCTGGTCTCATAAACTTATTGACGTTTAATTTTTCGATTTTCTTTTCAACCATGGTCTTAGTCACTTGAAGATCAAGAAGTTCAGCTGGTGCTCGCCTTTCTAGGGATGGAATGGCTCCGCACGACTCATTGGTAAATACTGACAAATATTGAATTGGATTATCTTTCACTTTAGATGCGACATTCTTTTCGAACTCCCGCTTAGGCTTGCGTAGCAATCATTTTACCTTTTTCCTTTTCGCTTAAATTTCATTCTTGCTTGCTCTCCGTCAGTTTTTGTTTCCTTAGAATCCATCGCCGGTGTGCGGAATGTTTGTTTCGTATAGCAGCGCGCAAATCTTTACTGAGGGGAATTCTATCCTTCTTTCTCCAACCTTGTTGACATGTTTTCGCTACAAATCTATCACGCAGTCGTAATAGCATTTCTTTGAGCGATAGCCAGTGATCCTCGACAGATTAAGTTTTACTTTTGTTTAGAGACTTGGCAAGCCAGTTAGAATCTGTTAAATACTCATGCATCGCCTCAAAGTCAGCTTTGTTGTATGCGAAAGCTTCTTGTCGCTTTGTGTAGTTAAGATAGCAGTAATATTTAAAGCATATTATACTACGATCACTCATTCCCAGTGGTGAAGCGTATTCAACGTCGCTAACTTGCTTTTCTTCGTTGGTGAGGAAAGGTCCAGGAGAGATGGTTTGTCACTACTGCGGGCTCGTGTTGGTTCTGTAACATGCTGGATTAGATAACAATTTTGTAGGGCTTTAATAAATCGAAACTCTTTGCTTTCCTCATCTCGTGGTGTTGACCATGTTTTCCAGTCTATTTCTTTGAAATTGAAATCACCTACCAAGCATATATGACTGTATCTGTAATTACACAACACAGATAAAAATTCATTCAGCTTTTCGTTGTTCATCTGAGACGTATCAGTTTTGGTCGGACTGCGATATATACAACCAAATAACAATTAATCGTGGTCTTGAAGTCAAATTTTTAGGAGGCATGCTTTAGTGTATCCATTTTCAATCCTAATTTCTTCTACGAGATGCTCCAAAGACGTGTGAATGTAGATTGCAATTCCTCTTCCAGTTTCAGACAGAACGTTTGTTGAATGAAGACTATAGCCTGGCATTTTGTAATCGAGTTCAGTTCTTTCTTTAGCATTTTTTGGCTTTATTTCGCATATGGCAATAACGTCAGGTTTCTTGTTGGAAATAGTCATTAGTAGCTCCATTTTCTTTGTGGTAGTAAACTGATCTGCATTAGTGTACAATACGGTAAGTTTTGTGTTGTTAGGGACGTTGACGTTGTTTTCAGCAGCTATAGATGTCGTAGTCGAATTTGTTTCGTCATTTTTTTGGCTGTTTTTTTATTTGGATTTTCGTTTCGTTTTTTGGCATATTTGTGCCGTTTTATTGTTTTATTGTAAATTGTTATTCGTTTTTTTTGTAGCTTTTGTTTTATTTTGAGTTTCTTTCATGTTCATTTTCATTATTATACTCATCATATTGTCTTGCGTATCGTTTTTTCTGTTTATTGTTCGGAGGGAGGTGGTTTGTTTCTCTTCCTGAACTTCTTGACCTGTAGCCCGTTTTTTGGAGTACCCTAACCTTCCATTCGAAACAGGAGTCGACAGGCACATTATCATTCAGCTCTTTGGCCTTAATTACGCAATTCTCCAGAGTAAGGGTTAGAGTCATGTTAGAGTTAATGACAAATCCCAGAAAAATTATTCTCTGGGTCGAATCAATATAGATTTATCTGCATGTATTGTGAAACCTAATGACATAAGTAATGAAGTAGTATTATCAATATTTTTGCAACACTCCACATATGCGTTGGTCTGTAAATAAGAGTCATCTACAAATTACCGACTGGTGGCCTTCTGGTCGATTGCTCACATCCAGTGCGGGAGGTCAGGATTCAAATCCTGGCCGAGTCATGCCGGCGACTATAACAGTGTGAATCGATCCACTCAGCATAGCACGCAGCTTGAGAACGGGATTGATATCTAAGGGGGTTGTCTGGTTGAGCAGTTGAAGCTTACTTGCGGCTTCCGTAGCCCAAATGGGGGCTTTAAATGCTCTGGGACCTCCTTTGCAGGACCATCATTGATAACAGTTTTATCAGAACCGAATATGCTATCCTGGGTAAACATTAAATAATAATAAAAAAAATTCTACAGATTGTGGGACAATGAGGGGAAAAAAGGTAAGAATTCAAATGCTTTAAATTTAGTATCATTCTGTAATTATTGTCTTTCTTTGGCCTTAAAAATACAGATGAGAAAAACTCATCAAGGGCTATATCTGTAGTAGTGACAACTCCTTTGTATACCAATTTTAAAATTTCCTCGTTAATCAGTTTTGTTTCAAAAGCATTAAGAGTGTAAGTAAATGGCTTGCATGAAGGAAAAGGACCCTCAAGAAAATCTAATTCTAAAGCATTGTGTACGATACTTAAAATATGTCTGTCTCAAAGTAGGGTTTTTTCCAGGAATTGTAATGGTTAAAAATATTACCAGCTTTGTATTTAAGCGTAAGGCTAGTCAATTCAGAATATGTAGGCATGTTCACATGACAGCTTACCTGTAAAGTTAGTTCCTGCGGCGGTTTTGATTCCCATTGTTGTAAGAATCTCCCTCTGTTCGTCTGGCCACCTCGCAAGTTGTTTTGGGAGCGTGAGGCCACCTCGCAAGTTTTTTAAAACCA
The DNA here is from genome assembly GCA_039566895.2 of Turritopsis rubra. Taxonomy (NCBI): domain Eukaryota; kingdom Metazoa; phylum Cnidaria; class Hydrozoa; order Anthoathecata; family Oceaniidae; genus Turritopsis; species Turritopsis rubra. The sequence goes on along the minus strand of CM077629.1, from coordinate 3,503,364 downwards.
ACTTTTTGTTGTAATTTAACTTTGATCTAAGGTCAGTTTTAAATGACGACTTCCTGGCTTCATTTGTGGTTTTCATAGCAAAAAGCCTTTTCGAGATATTATCTGCGAACAAAAAATGTGAGCCTTCTGACTCTTCATTCTTGATATGTCTATAGGCATAACTCAATTCAGGTGCTAGAGCATCTCGTCGGAATTGAGAAATGAAATTGTTTGTGCAACTTATAATACCTAGAGAATGACTTGCTAGGGAGTACATTAGCTTCAATTTTTCTTTGCTAATAGGGTTTTTATTACCCGATTTCAATTCATCAATAAGCTTTGTCATAGAAGTTGCGGCTTTGATGTAATAAGTCTGCAATTTTTGCAATTTGGTTTGAGAAAAATTCAGAATTCACTTTGGGCACAAATAGCTGGTCACAATTTTGTGGTCGATAATGCTTCACAAGTTTTTATTTTATTTTCTCATTATTCAATTTCTTCTTCTAAATCTGATTCACTGCTGATGCAAGTGAATTATCAATATTCGCATGGACGGTGTCTTCAATGTCGAAATCTGCCTGAAGTTTCATTATAGCATCATCAAAAGTCTCATTGGAAGAATCCTGCTTACCTGCCATGGTATTGAGGAGACTGGACATTTATTAGCCCTTGCGCTAATTGTGCAAGCACATTGGTTTGGTTTTGTTGATGTACAAACATGTTGTTCATGATGTTAAGATCTAGGTTGATCCTGTGATACAGGCTGTTGTTCATTAACGATTGAATAAGCATTATCATTATTTACATTCATGACGTATACTTTGTAAGGAGGTTCAATCACAGAAAGGTAGAAAATAGTATGAAATGATACTTATCAATACGTTGTTGGCGCCTTCCTCATGCTCATTCTTGTTATGCTGATGCTGTGCAAAGATTGAAACAGTTCTGTCGATCAAAACAACTCAACATTGCATCTACATTTTTCAAACACCGGCTACTACACAGAAACACCTGGAATAGCAGTGATAAAAGAACAAGAAAGATCCTTGATTACATCTTAACTGAAGGATATATCCAGCAATATATCACTAATTGTCCTAATTGTACTTTGGTTTTGATGTAGAGACTGATCATCGACTACTGATGGCTACGGTATACGCTCGTACAACCAAAAATGGTCGAAAAAATTCTGTAAAAACCCAACACCACCAAACAATTGTTTTAACATCAAAGTACTCCAAAACAAAGAGGTACAAAAACTCTTTACTGACAAGCTTGATAGAAAACTGCAATCAATCAGAACTGATAATGATGATACTAATGTGAGATCTGAAAACCTCATTGATGCACTCTCATTAACTGCATCCGAAACCCTATCCGTCAAACAAAGCTAAAATAAAACCAATGAAGTGTTTAAAGACGATGAACACCTCAACAGAATGCTACAAAAAAGATCGACACAAATAAAAGGTTCTGAGGCATACAAATCAACGACAAAGAAGATAAAACAACATGTGAAATACATCAGAAACCAAAACCTACGCCCTGAAGCAAGTGAAATACATCAGAAACCAAAAACTACGCCCTGAAGCATGTGAAATACATCAGAAATCAAAACATACGCCCTGAAGCATGTGAAATACATCAGAAACCAAAACCTACGCCCTGAAGCATGTGAAATACATCAGAAACCAAAAACTACGCCCTGAAGCATGTGAAATACATCAGAAACCAAAAACTACGCCCTGAAGCATGTGAAATACATCAGAAACCAAAAACTACGCCTTGAAGCAGAGCAAATAAATCACCACGCAACACGTAAAGAAACTGAAGAATTATTCCGAAAAACGCAATCCGACAATTCCTCCTTCAAATCGATAAAAAGTACTAAATGTGACCCCGAAAAACTGAAAGAACACTTTCCGAAGCACTTCAGTGTTGGAAACCTAAATCAGGATAACACCCCAAATGAACTGATAGAAACATCTAAATACATCAAGGAATTGCAAAATGCTACCAACAACATCAATCACGCTCCTCCAAATATACCAGAAATAAAAGGGATACTAAAATCACTAAAAAACGGAAAAGCATCAACAGATGTTCCTTCAGAGTTCTTTAAATACGCTTCAGACTCCGATGAATTGCTCTTTGAACTTCATCATCTTCTATCAGATATCTGGTTGACACAAACCATACCCGATTCGTGGACGCATTCACAACTTGTTGCATTATGGAAAGGCGCATCGAAAGGAAGTGCAACTGACCCTATAGCGTACAGGGGACTACAAGCATGTACAGTACTATGCAAGATCTTTGTTATCACGATACTGAACAGAATGAAGTCCTGGTATGATCAGACGTTATTGGATCAACAGCAAGGCTTCCGCTCTGGGAGAGGAACTGCAGACGGTATCTTCATAACGAAAAGAATCCAACAAATCAGCGACTCGATGGAAAAGCCAACTTTTTGTTGACTTAAACGCGGCTTTTGTCCATGTAAACAGAGACTGGCTGTTCAAATCTATACACCAGCGATTTCCATCAAACCAGAATAAAACGCTATTCAACAAGCTGTATACTCACATACCACCACCGCACTGGCAGATACACCAAATGAAAATTTTTGAAGTCACTTCTGGAGTAAGACAAGGTGGTTCTGAATCACCTCCGTTATATATAGATTATGAACTTTATATGGATTATGTAATGCGAGTATTCAAACGTTTATGCTCTGAAGAAAACATTAAGTTCACCATTCTCAAATACAGAATTAGATCAACAGCCTGTACACGAGAAGAAAAAATGCAGAGATCACAAAATTGCCTGGTCCAGTTATGCAGACGACATAGAGCTCTTCTTCAATCCTCAACATGATCTTCAAAAAGTACTCGACTTTCTCCACTCTGTCTTCAAAAAGTTCGGACTCCACATCAACATCAAAAAAACCCAAACTATGATTTTCAACTACAAATACGTTGAAGAAAACCCTGATTCTGAATACCCTGAGTCCATAGTATAACTTGAAAATCAACCTATTGAAAATTTAAAGACTTTCCGATACCTAAGTGATGAAATGAAGTTTGACGAACCATCGACCTAAATGCTGAGGTAGATCTACGAATATGCATTGCTGAAGCAAAGTTTTACGAAATTATCAAAAACCTTACAAACTTCTCTATACACCTAAAAAACAGAGTACTTATATTGAACGCTCTGGTACGCAGCAAACTCACATATTCCTGTCAGACTTGGAATGTGAATGAAGCCCAAATGAGCAGGAGAAACTCCACTTACATCAGAATGCTCAGAAAGCTAATAAGAAATGGCTCGAAAACTGAAGACTCTCGGTATCTGATAACCAACATCGCTATCCTTGATCTCTGCGAAACTGAAGACATTCAAACATATTTTACGAAACAACAAACTAGCTACCTGAGACATCTTGCACGTCAATCAAACAAATGTCTCACAACGAAACTTCTTTTTAATGACAATAAAAGAACAAAACCTGGAAGACCGTTGCAAACCCTGGAGGATAAAATGATAAAATCTACGCAAGGCACAAAAGATCAATTCTACAAAGATGCCTTAAATAGGAAAGGACATGAGCTATCTAATGGATCTGTTTGTCAGCTGTCATCAAGATGAAGATTCGACTAAAGTTACAAGTACAAGTAAGGGATTTCTTGTTGCGCACGCGCTCTACTCGTTTACCATTCTAATTTGGATCCACTGAAAGAGAATTTTCATAATATCAACAACCGTGTGAATAGTTATTTCATCACTCTCACTATTAGGACTTTTCAAATATTCAATGATTTTGAAAAAGAAACTATAAGAGTAAGTATCGTACCAAACGATTTCACACGAAAATGTCTTGTTTTCTAAGGTAATCGCACCTCACGATTTCACACTAGAACTACAAGTTTTTGAGTTCGAAATTTCGAAAACTTTAAGTTATCGGTCTCAGAGAAGAGAGATTTCACACGAAAACATCGTATTTTTTATGGGAATCGTATCAACGAAAACTCGATGCACTCTGGCGCCAATTTCGTAAGAGAGGTCAGACTATAACCTATCCATAAATAAATTTTCTACATTTTGGTCTGGAAGTTAATATTTACACGGAATTAATAGATAAAAAAAGTAGTTAAGTTATATGCATTTTTAAATTGTTTTTTCTCAAATAATTTATATATATATATATATAACATATTATACATTAAAATGATCTAAGTTAGTTAAAAAAATTCTAATATAACGTTATGTATCAAAATTATCACCATTGTCACCAAACTTTTTTTTAAAAGAATAGAGTCTATTCTTTTATTAAAAGTTGGTGACGCTGGTGACGCATGCTATTCACCTTATGTCATCCTTGAAAAAGACAAAATATGTGGTGACACACATGGTGACGCAATGGTGACGCATCTAGAAATCAACCTCCTACACATATAACTTACAATTTAGTATTTAGTTCGACCACCTTTCTGTTTTAACACCGACTTCATTCTTTTCGGCATTGAACTGATCAGATTGTTTATAGTTTAGACAGGGAACCCAGACAACGTTTCCGCCACTCTCTTGCTAAACTGATCCTAAGTTTCTTTCGTGATCGACTTGCTCATAGCATCTTTCTTCAGTTGTTCTCGCACCAAGTGGAACATGTTTTCGATGGGGTTCAGGTGTGGCGAACGGGCCGGTATCTTGAACATCTCATTCTTCCATGGGAATCTTCTGTTTGCTCATGTTGTTTTTGTTAATATTTATATATACCTAAGTAAAGTAAACAAACGTTTTGTTGATGTTAATAAAGTAAACAAATTTTTTGTTGATGTTTAATTTGCAAATAGTATTTCAGATGGTCTATTGGTTACTTTTGTTTATTTATCAAATTGGCAACAACAAACAAAGCTGTATTGTAATTCATTCCCGCAAAGTTGTTTACATTACACTGTTTACTAATATGATTATAACAATAGAAAAGTAAACAAATTGCAGCTAGAACCCTCTGAGTGAATCAAAAACTTCTAAGTTGTCAGTCATGACAAAATAAGCAAACGTAAACATTAGAAAATATATATACAGAAAATGAAACACTCAGACAATCCCGTACAAAATATTGTGGCAGTAAACTGTTTTGAAGCATTAAATTCACAACATCAATGTTATCAATGTTTGTGGGGGGCCTCAAATCAAAACATTGATACTGAGGGGAGGGGGTGTTTAAATTTTTTATACAAAACATCAGTACTGCCACAATTTTTGTCCAGGCTATTTGAAGTGATTCTGAATATTATACACGTACCTAGATACTTCCGAAAAAGTCGCTTACTGGAGGTTTACGAAATTCTTCTGACCTAGTCAGTTTATCCAGTCTCGTTTTTGTGGGATTTATTGTTTCAATAATGTTTCAACTTTATTACTTAGGTGGGTGATACACGATCAAAGAACCGAACTATACTTTTGCAGTGTCAGAGTCTGACATTGCTCCAAATCGAAATGAGTTTACCCAATCACGTTATGTTGTGTTGATGTTATGAAAAATATAATGAACAATTTGTTTTCAAATAAGCAAGTTCCGCATGTATTATGCCAGAAATATAGCTATAGCCAAATTAGTAAGTAATTAAGAATTCAAAATAGGAGAATCTCCAAAGGGCCTTTTAGCAAAAAAGTTGTTTAAATAGCAAATGTAAAAATGAGAGAAATCTATTTGATCACATTCACAGCGAAGTGTAAAATTATTTTCAATTTGTTTATATATTCAAGAAATCGCAAGCCATTGAAATTGCAGAATGAAGTAGCCGACCGGCACCATATCCGTATATCGAATTGTCTGGCAATTTTTTCTACATTTGTATCTAATGCTCCTACAAGCATATCAGTTAACGGATGATTTGCTAAAGCTTTCAAATTAATGCCTACAGTTTTTTCTTTCCCCCTTTTCCTTTTTTTCTACTCCCATAATCAGAATAACTTTTCCAAGAAAAGTAGCCTTGTACCTCTAACTATTTTTAGATAAATTGTTCTTTTGATTGGGAAGCTTTAGATCTTCTAATCGTTAATATATCTTGTTTATATTATTATGAATATATATGTGAGAATTTTCTCCAATAACTTCTTATTTTTGAAATATTTACAATTAAATTCTTTTAACTTATCTTTTTTGAAATATTGGATAAAATTAAAAATTGACGATCTCCATCTGATTGCGTAGCCATTTTTATGTTTTGATTAAACATGATAAAAATGATGAAATAGCATTCTCTTCCTAGCGCCTGTTTGAATTCGATGGTTAATGGAGTATTAGAGTTTTCATTAAGAACACCTTTTAGCGGATATTTGTATTGATCCGTAGTTAAATCGAAAAATATAGGTGTGGTTCTGTTTTTATCACCAAAGAATTCTTTTTTCTCTAAGACATTATAAATAATGCAGAGGCGTATAGCCAGAGCTCAGTGAAAATTTGTGGAGGAGAGTTTAATCATTTAAAGTAAAAACGAAAAACGTGCAAGTGACATAATCGACAATTAAGACTGAAAAGAAAGATCATAACGTTGGACTCCTCCACTTTTTTGACTGACCTTGAATACGCTTATGTAATCTTATCATGCATTTTTCTATTCAGATAAATAATCGTAACTGACGTTCCAAACCTATTATTATTATTAATATTATTATTATTTCGAATATTTATACAGGATAACCTTGTCATGTCAGTCATCTGATAATAGTATTATTCGATTCGTTGGGAATAGAATAGCAGGGACTGAAACGTTCGACTTAGACGTTCAATTTAATGATAATTATTAAGTGTTCGATTTTGCTTCAAAACACGTTCGATGTAGTTTTAAAAGAAAAGATGTGATTTCATTTCGGCGTTTTCCAAAGCAACCGAACACCGACGACCGACCGACTACCTACCTACTTACCACCGACCAATCACCTACCACCGACCAACCGACTAGAAAAAGCCGACCACCGACCATTAAAGGCGCGACGCGATCAATTTTTTTCTCTTTAAATAGAGGCATGTGCCGTGACTAATTGGGCTTTATGAAACAACGGAATAAATTTCATTTAAATCCAGTAAATGCATTCGATGGAGGGCGCTTGATTGAAAATTATGTTAAATAAAGATGTGTAATCTTTTGACTTTAGAACTACAAGTTTAACGAGAAAATACTATTGAAATTTGAAAGTATTAGTTATTCTAACGAGATTATTAACACTTTGTATAATTTCTTATTTACTTATGAAAAATGTCGTTATAGGTTTCTTACCGAAAATCTTTAGTCATGTCATCAAAACAACATTGGAAATGCTAACTTTTTAACCAGTCAAATTTGTTGTCCAAAAATTTACCCATCAGTAGATGTGCATAGCAAGAATGCTCTCTGACTGACAACTCAGTTTTTATTGTTTATAGACAAAGAAATATAAGAAATGTCTTGATGGTGTTTTTTTAGCGAAGAGAACGGTGTTGTTATGTTATTCGTTTTTAACTTTACAAAATTTGATATCATTTAAAAAATACGGAAAAAGGAATCCACTTTGTATCTTTGCGCACTTCAAATTTCTATAATTTTTTTGACTGCGCCGCGCCTTTAATGGAGGTTGGTCGGTGGTCTGTTTTTTCTGGTTGGTTAGTTGGTGGTCGGTTGTTTTGGAAAACGCCTTTCATTTCAAAATAGAAGTAGGACACTCTCGTTTTTGGGTTTTTGCTTTTACGTAAGCAGAGTACGTATCGTCTTTATCGTCAATATTGCTAAAATCATATTTTTAGTTACATGCTTCTCCGTTCTTATATAATGATTGGAAGGTTATTCTTTTGAAAATATTAGGAGATAGTATTACATTAGCATTTGAAAAATATGATGTAGGACATATGAATCTTTTGGAATAACAGCTAACGATATTTTTAGTGCTTGTAAATGAGTTGAAAGATTTTTGCTTACTATAGTTTCTGTTTCATTTTTTTTTTTTTCATACAAAACTAAAGATTTAGAGCATGCAACAGCCATATCTACAATATTATCATAAGTTGAGGAATATTGATGTGTATTAATTCTTATGTAAGGCGTTTTTACGAATTTAATATCCATTTTTTTGTTGTTCGATTTTGATCAGCGTTTTTTAATATTAGCATGTGCTGCAGAAATTTCTAATAATTCTCCCGGATCAGTGTTGAATACAAGTTGATATGAAATTCTTCATTATTATATACAACATCTTGCGGTGAAAAACACTATCTAACATAGACAACGGGATGCGGAACTCATAACCGTCAGGATTTTGATAAGTTTGCGACTATGCAAACTATTTGTTTTCTTATGCAAATGAATGAATGAATGAATGAATAAATGTCGCACGCATTTTTCGAAACTAAGCAAGTTGGCTTTTATACTGCTCACATCTTCTAATAATTTTATAATATATTCCGAATTTTTTTCTGTATTTCTTGCAAAATCATATTTGTACTTTCTATCATTTAGTTTATCTGTCATTTCACCAATTCTCTTATCAAAAGTATCTAAATATTTTTTAATAAGTTCTTCGGTATTGTCTTTTTTTTTTATTTCTGCGTAAGCATAGAAATCCATTACAACCGTCCGTGTTTTTCTTCGTTTTTTTCTCTGTCCAATCCTAGCATGAAACGCGCAATTGTTAATTATCCAATTATCTGAAATATGGCACTCCGTTGAATTCACATTGCCGTGGATGAAAGAAAATGGCGTAAAATCTTTCGAATCTTTTTAAATATAATTTAAAAAGAAATTTAAAAAGAAATTAAAAAAAAAAAACATTTCAAAGATACTAAAGGGATGTTATTTTTTCTAAATTTATTTATTACTTTTTGCTTCCTTTCATCTGTTATTCTCATTTAGACTCAATATTTTTGCTAGGTTTTCATTAGTCCACATTATCCCCCATTTGCCTTTCTTTGGGGGCTTTTTTCAGGGGCATCGAAGAAAGAGTGAGGTCTTTTGTGAGATTGTCGGTAAGCTCCTAGCTGACCAGAGACGAAACCTGACAAGTGATATCTGTCAGTTGCCTGACAAGTTAGGTATCAGTCAAAAAAGTTTAAACTTGTCCAAAGTTGTCTTAGTAAAAACCTGACCAAAGTTGGTCCTTAGTAGTAAAAACCTGACAAATTTGTCAACGTTGAAAACACTTCTGAAAAGCAGAAGAATAATTGTAAAAATTTATACATATGATAATATTTTTTTATAAGTAGTAATTTAGCATTATGATCACTGTTCAACAATGGCGTGCAGCAATTGGCTTTTATACGAAAGGGAAAGCTAATATTAACAGTTTATGCAACTTAAATGAACAGTTACCAACATTTTTTATCAATGATCTATAAGAGAACATTGTTAGGAATATTTTTTTGCCTTTTCATTATTGATGTCAGTTATTGATTATCGTTGTGTACTCGCTGTAACTACATGATAATAACATAGTTACAGCATTAATAACATAGTTACAGCATTAATAACATAGTTACAGCATTAATAACATAGTTACAGCATTGGTGGAAAGTTTGTAAAGTGATCAAAGTTAGTACACAATAAAAATACCATTATTTGGAAAATAAGTTATGATTTGTTTCCAGATGAAGCAATTTTCTAAACGCTGTAAATTTTTAGGGTGCATTTTTCATACATTGTGATAATGCCAATTCCCTACATTTTTCCATATTCCTTTAATTAATTTGCTATGAATTTAATGATAGTGACCCCTTAAAGTGTTGTAATTGTTTTTATCATGCCACATGGGAGTTAATCGAACTTAACTATATAGATAATGAATGGTATTGGAGACAATATTGACTAACGAAAGTACGCATATGGCTACTGTTTCAAAACACTTGCTTGTTTGTGGTTGTTTGTGGTTGTGTTGTTGTTGTGTGTTTAGTTCCTCTGTTTAGTCCTTTATTGTCAGAAATTACTGTGATATGATTGTTTTGCTTAATATTCCTTTCACAGAGGCGTAGATAGAGCTCAGTCAAAATTTGTGGAGGAGAGCTTAATCATTGGAAATGGAAAACTTGCAAGTGACAGAGGCGTAGCCAGAGCTCAGTCAAAATTTGTGGAGGAGAAAGTAGAAAAAAACAACAACTTGCAACTGACCTAATCGTCAATTAAGACTGAAAAGAAATATCGTAACGTTGGACTCCTCCTATTTTTATGACTGACCTAGATACGCCGATGTTCCAGATTATTTCCTTTTCAAAATTTAATTTGAAGTTTTGAAATAACTGACAAGCAAGGAAAGCTTCGTTCAAAAATAAATATGTTTTTAAAAAGTTTGTTTTTTAATTATGATTATTAATCATTGCTGCAAATAATATGGGACAACCAAGTGCTTTACAAAGCCCTCTCAATTCGCTATTATGTATTTATTTTGTATATATTATTTATTTTTTCATTATATTGTTTTACAGTTTTGTGAAAATTAAGATTTTGTATTCGCTACTGTAATAATTAAAATTCCTGTAAATTTCGTGTTTCATGTTAGCGACGACAGATGGAATCCGATGATAAAGTATCAACCAAAAAGAGTGACGTTTCTGAGTGACGGTTGGTTAACTTACAGTTGGTTAACTTACGGTTGGTAAAGTTACTGATATCGGTTTATCGACATGATTTTTACTCAAAAACACCCACATAATAACAAGAGAAAGTTGAGAAAAATTTTCCCTTTCTATCAATGGCAGTCTGAAAATGTATTTACGATGTACTCAAATCAATAATGATAAAGTATTTCAAAGACACTATTTTAATATATTACGTAGCTGCTTATTGACAAAACGCCCGACAAAACGCCCGGCATCGATCGAAGTAATCAAACGTAAACAACGATCTCATATTTTGCAAAGCGAAATTTGACTGATGAAACGTGAAGTTTTATGGGGACTTTTGATTTATCTGTGAAACGCCGGATATCATTACATTGACGAAACAGTCCGAATTGATTGATCAAAGACCAAAACCAAATACATCGGATAAACGAAATCTTTCTTATTTGTTTAATGATTCTACTCAAACTGATTATCAAAGGTTCACTCAGATTTTGAAGTAAATAGTTTTGGTATGTGCATTCTGCTTGATAAACCGATAATTATAATTTTACTTGGTAAACGGTGTTTGGACGGTTAGTGAAGCATCACGAAATTATATGTGAACATTAAAATATGAACATGACAACTGTAACTTATGAAAGAGTTATTTGGGTTGGAATAAAATTTACCCAACAAATACATAATTTTGTTTCTTTGCCTAGAACCCCGTTAATACCTGCACCTTTCCCGATTTCACGTATATCCATATGGACAACCGAGTTTTTTGTTACTGTGTTGAGAGTTAAGAGCTAAGAGGTTGGTGCAGCAATATTTCTCGCGTTTCATTACATGCAGCAATATTTCTCGCGTTTCATCACATGCATGCCGGCAAATTTTTATGCTTGCTTTATTCAACTGACCTGTCGTAATTGTGAATAAAAGTATCCTGCTCTTACTAATACTTTCCTAAAAGACCTTGTATATTTCGGCCTGACTAATGCTATGTTTACTTTGCAGATAGATTTCACTCCAAAATATTTCATTGAGTGTGGGGTTTGCGTTCAAACTTTTCCGATTAGAAATGATTGCACTGTTTAAAGTCGAAATCTCCCCTAGAGAGAAATGTTTTCTTCTTCTCGTTCAATCTACTCAGAGAGTTCCATGGTTTTGAAGGGGAAGAAATCGCCCAGCATTGCGACGAACATTGTTGGTCATTTTTGTGGATTGACATACAGAACATTTGAAAATCATCTTATAAGAAGATTCCCTTTTACCATTTTTATTGGAGGAAGTACAAAATGATGAAACTTTGATTGCATCCACATTTTCCGGAGGAAATTTGAATTTCCTCAGTTGAAGATTGTGTAAAGGAGTTGTAGATGGCTCAATCTTTGACTTCAGTAACTTAGTGATGACAGTTGACATATTAGTGGGAGGTAAAGATCCATATTTGATTTTCTGACAACAGGGTTTGCTAGGAGGTATGTGGCATCTTCCTCCACTTCCTCCACTTCTTTAATCCCCAAAGAACAATTTTGAATTTTAAACAAATTCATCATTGGCTTTGACTTCTTTTACGATCTAGAGGCTCACTTTTGTATGGCAAGTGTACAGGTATGGTGGGATAGCCAGTAGATTGGATAAATACTTCCACCGATACAACATCTTTGTTTTTACAGTTTGTCAAAACTGCTACTGGAACCACATCGTTATTTTGAATGCTAGTGAAAGCACATGGCTTAAAATCTACCTCAGTTTGTTTAACCGTGCAAGAACCTGCAAAGATTTTCCTGCTGGATGCCAACTTTTTAACAGGTGAACATTCAATTGCTTGTTTTTATCAGCAGCTTCCTGAAATAACCTCTTTCTGGAAGGTGAATAACACATAAATTGATGGTATTTACCACCTTCTTGAATTATGCTGTCAAAATATTCGATATTAGATTTTCTAGCTCTTTCATTGGTGAAATGGAATCTATGAATCCGGATACTGAAAAGAAAGAATCCCTTCAGAAACTTAGAAAATATAGTACATTACATGTTATACAGTATTAATCACACGTTTGGAGGGTTTTTTACGAAATGACTTTTCCATTTGGACTTTCAACGAATATTTTGAATTCAAACACTTTGAAATTACTTGCTTCTCATTTATGACAGTTTGTGAGGGGATGATACTTGACATGTTGACTGGTCATCCTTGTCAAAATCTTCAGGTACTATGAGGAAAATATCATCATCCTCCCATAGGACCTTACATGCTTTGTAGGTATCATTCCACTTGAGAGTAGCGCAGATGATAACGATGTAGTCAAAGTGATGCTTGAAATAGTTGCGTAGAAGACGAAGAACCAACAACAACTATTTTTCCACACCCAGTCTGTCCAGAGAAAATCGCAGTACAAGGTTCTTTCACGAGATCCACTTATTTTAACAGACAACGCTCTTGAATCTCGCCTCCTCGAAATTCACCTGTCGATCTTGTAAGACGTAAAGATGACAGTCGATTTCCCCTGTTCCATCGGCTTTCTTTGCAGTCCGCAGTGTTATACCATCACTAGTGTTTTTCAAGGTTCTCCCAAAACTATGAAGTGTGTTGTCGGATATGCTACGAAAGTCGAGGAATAGTGAATAACTTGTGCTGAAAAAATCGGCAGGCGCTATAACAGTATGTTCGTCATTGCTGAAAAACCTCCAAGCATTCTGATACATATCCTTGGGTAACATTCCATTCGTATGGAGCTTATTTGGTACTCCTTCGAGTGTGATATTTTCTTTCGAGATCTTTGAGTTGAAGAACTTCTCTGAATCAGAAGCGTAACTTTTACGTTTATCCGGATCAACAAAAAGTAATATGAGAGCTTTTAAACTCACATATGAAATATCCACTCTAATATTCCACTTGGTGTCTGATTTATTCAATGGAAAAACGCTATGCAGGAGAATTCTCACGTATGGTAAAGGTCGATTTACCGACTCTCTCAGGACACACTCTTTAAACGACGAGTCTTCTACTTTGTGGAACCCTAAGCCTATATTGGTGATGGTGTACTTTCCATCAGGATCCTTCTTTATCGCACCCGAGCCTGAATCCGAGTCTTTGATAACATTATTGTAAGGAGCGAATTTCAATAGAAAACTTAGTCGATCGTTAAGTTGTACAAAAGGTAGATGGGTTAATAACTCAAAATATTCCCAAAGAGGGATACAAAATCGATTTCATTAGCTGCAGCCAAGGCTGTTTCAGAGGCTCCCCGGGTTTTGACACGCATCCTGCTAATATTATCTTCAAGATCTATCCCTTATTCGATGAGTTGTGCCTTTTGTTGGCGGATAGCTACTTGTCCTTATACAGTTGCCAAATGTCGAAATTTCGTATCGGCTGAATCTCGTTACCTCTATACTTAATAGTCAGCATGGAAACCAAAGCCTTTCCCAGGTTATTGATTATGTAGCGTGCAGTATCGCTGCTTTGGAGATCAACATGAAAGGTTAACTTCAACGTTTTCGGGATGATGAAATCGTTTGCACCTAAGTTAGGTATGCTGACTTAAAATCTAAGGTGAAGATTTTGGAGTTGATGAATCGTGCTTGTTGCGTGAGGAATCGTCACATGTTGACGCGAAGCATATCCGGTATTGCATATATGGATTCAGTATATCACCATACATTTATTATATGAAAGAAATTGACGGATTATGATGGATATGCATACGGAACATATGGATAAGACAAAAATGCTGTAGATGGAACATCACCTCTATTACTCGATATGTCGTCTTCCGAAATACCAAGCACCTCCGAAATACCAAGCACATCCGCTTTACAAGGAGTGGAAATCGAACGACAAGAAGTGGTAAGCTTGAACAAAAACATTGGTGTGGAAGGAGATCCTAATTTAGCGAGCTTAGATCACTTCAAGGTAACATCTGCAAATGGTACGACTTGGACGGAATTTTATAAGAATGGAGAATGGCACCGGTTAACGAGGCGATCGGGTGGATGGCTTACTCGAGATACCATCTTGAAAACTAATGGAGGAGAAAACGCGATTAAGACGCAGCTAGGTATAGAAAGTACACCATACTGGATGTGCAAACAGAGGGTCGCGGCTCGCAAGGTCGTGGAATAGATGGCAACTGAGTTTGAAATGTAGCGTCTAGACGATACTAAAGTGCTTGATAAAATTGAAGATGTGGAGAAGGCCTCTGCGAACTACCCCTAGCTATGAGGAACTTTCGATGCGCGAGCTTCTCGGTTTAGATAAGGCTCTTCAGCGTATTCATGAGGAACTGTAAAACAATCTGGCGAAACTGGGTGACTTGAACAACCATATAGCCCTTGAGAAGGGGAAATTGGGTGAAACTAACGATGCTCAAATTAAAGACGAAATTAAGCGGTGACTTTCTGATCTAAAAATGGAACGTGCTGGACGACTGGAAGTGCTAAGCAACCAATTACCAAAGTACCTGATAGTGACACCACACTAGGTGAGAAAATACGTACATTATTTAAATAACAAGGAATCAAGATTGTCTCAATCTTAACAGCGTTATCACTGATAATATCAACGATCGTAAAATCTCTCACGTGTGGTTCAATAGCTGGTGCTTCTGCAAGTGGAAAACCACCAGCAAAAGGTTGTGTACAGCAGTGGATGAAAAAGCAGCTCGAAGCGCTTGGGCGACTACTCGAAAAACTTGGGGGAAAGCTTGGAGCGGCGTTACCTGGGATCATAGGAAGGGTTGTAAGCTGGTTACTGAACTTTCGGAAGAAGGGAGTTATGGTATTAGCTGAAAATGTCTGGCTATTCATCGTTTTCATACTTGGTCTACTAAGAAACTGGTTAGTTGAAAAAGTAAATTCCAAGCCCATAAAGTGATACTCCAGCGATAGTTAAAGCTTGCTTTTACTCTTCATGTCGTTGTGCTGCGTTGGTGAATCCTTTTAATTTTACTCCAGGCTGGGGTGTTTCCATGACATCATGAGGTGTATGAAAACCAGTATTTCTCTTACCTTTGAACGCGTCATGTTTCGGAGGAGGATGTATTTTTGCCATATCTTGAGGAGGGATTTTGGAATCGACTGCGCTCCGATATGCTTCGCACCTACTAAGTTTGTGCTGAAATCTGTAACATCATCAAGATTTTACAACTTCAAGTCGCTGGGTATCAAATAGGTCGTTAGCGCAACACCAAAATCTGGTTTTGACCTAGCATACTTCAGAACATTTTGAAACTCTGTAATCTTTTGATGTAGAGTACTTTTCTTCAAAATGATCTTTTCTAGACAAGACGTAAAGATCTTTTGAGCGTCCAAAGCACGTGCTGTATCGCACAGATCTAGCACTCGGTTGTGATTTTAAAATCAGATAGGGGTAGTATCGTATAAATTTGATAACCTCTGCACTCCTAAACGAGTTAATCCGTCAACATGGGTTTCAAGCCACATTATGAGGTTACCCTTATCTATCTGAATTTGTGAGAGATATCGTCAATGCGTAGGCTGTGGTATGATACCGAATTCTCTAGAAATAGTTCGGTAAGCAGTCTCATTGTATGGATTTTTTGGGGGGATTAAAGGTAAGATCTCCTGGTAGAGGTACCTCCATTTCCTCTATAATAAGGCGAGTTTGTAGGTAGATGTGAAAGCGGAAAATAAATCGGATCATCGGAACCTCAGGATTAAGATGAAAGGTGGAAATTGCACATCCCATGGTACTCACCCAAAAACCGAACGAGAGTTGTCCGAGGTAAAAGTCCAGCGGCTCGACGAAACGATCTATCACACCTTCAGTTTTAACTGGTAGAAGGATATTACGAAAGTTTGCAGTGAACGAGGATCTATCTTGATCAACAACGATTCGTTGTTTCCATTATTCCTCTGAAAGTATTAAGACGCTAGGTTTCCTATAGTCTGGTACATATTTTACTTTTGAGTTAAAATTTAGAAGATAACTCATTTCTTTATAAAATAAATGAAGCAATATATGTACGTAAATATGTTAGGTAAAACGCAGCTCCCAATCACTCTGAAAGCGGGGGCTGAATTGTACTTGGACAATGTTTTGCTCGTAGTGGAGTGGCACAATCTAGAAAAGGATTCGCGTGTGATTACATCGAAAGATCATGTAGCTACTGATCCAAATCCTTTGTATATTGATTTTTCAAAAGGTCTTTACACGTCATCAACCATCATCAACACCACTTCAAGCTCGAAAAGGGAGAGTATGTGTACGGCGAGCATCTGGTATACAAATACAATTCCAATCCCGTCTATATTGCTAAGCTGAAATATCCAAGAGACACCTTGACCTTCAGGATAACCGACGAAAGCAACAAAGATGTCAAGGTTGACAGCAGAATAAAACTAACGGTAAAATAAACGATGGCAATGCATGAAGGAAACACCGCCAAACTTTACCCTGTTTTGCCTAGTGCTCCAAATGAAGTAGACGGCTTAACATCCAAACGCAAAATTATAGACTTCAAACCATCAAAGAGACGGAGACTTACCTGTCTAACGAGATAAATAATCACACACCTCCAAGTTATGTTTTGTAACTAACTAGCTAGGTGATCAAGGATGATTTTTTAAACAATTCCAGGCTTCCAAAATTTGTGGGGATTCCTCTAGTATATTGTATGGTCCAACTCATCCTGTATCCACGTCTATCTACACAACAGCATCTGTAGCCACTCATTGTTGTTTGTAACCTCTTTAAGGAGATTATCAGAAACCGTTTTAGAACGCAATCCTGACACTCTTTCCACTCTGTTGGGATGCAAACACTACGCTGGTTCTTTTTATATTTAACGATCTTTTCGCCATTCAAGAGTGCCATAAGCTCGTCTCAGTTTAATGTAGAGTATCCTTGGAAACTTTGTTTTTTCTCCTTCTCTCTTAACAGCTTTAGGGTAGACATGTTTACTATAGAGACCCCCCCTACAATAACGGGTGAGTCCCGTGAAATAGTCGTCATCTTCAGATTCGCTGAAAAGACTCTCATACGTGTCTACTCGTTGGTACTTAACCTCCTTCAGATACACTTGTAGGTAGTAATTATGTTTTTTCTGCGTGTACACGCTTCCGATTTTAGGCACACCAGTTACCTTGCAGCTTTGACGGAACGGTACCTCATCGTTAAAATTTGTTTAAATATCGTCGTCCCACACGATGGGCTTAGGGTTAATCCAACCCGTAGCGCTGATCAGATTACCTGTAAGGGTAGTAAAAATAAGCTCTTGGATGCGATTGATGATAGTCATATAAGCGTCACACCAAACTTTGTCATCCGACACGTTGAATTCCATCTTCCAGGCAAAGCCTTCGTTTTATCTCGATACACCTGATGAATGGCAGTTCCTTGGTGTCTTGATATGGAGAGGAATGATTCTATCTAGTTCCTTCTCGTAGCCTACGTAGTACCTGGGATCGGTTTTGTGTTGGTACGACACCCTCTGCAACAACGATCTTTGATATGTAGATCGTATTTATGTTGGAAAGTTCTACACTAGCTCTAAATTCCTTCTAAAATAAAGTTAACTTCCTTCCGTAAAACCTCAAGTTGTCCAAATCGTAATATCTTTTATTATATGACAACTTCCAACTAACGTGGGTATGAAAAGAGTTGTCCAGAAGCAACATGGTACTGATCTTCCAAGGGAGGGAAAATGCCCCCTTCTTCAAGGTCTGATCTAGCGAAATTTTGTACGCTTCGTGTTGAGGCTGAATTGGTAGGGACACCAACTTCATACCAACTTATATATCTGAAACTACCACTCTTTCACATTCTCAGGAGGTACATTAGTATCCTCGGGAACTAGCATAAGTTCTTCTCCGACAAAAGCTCTCTGAGGACCATCTGCGAGATAGTAGAAAACACGTTGCTTGGAATATTGGAGGATCTCTCGGAATCTGAATGTTTTCTGACTGCACTTATTGTCCGTTGCACGGTGTTTCCCATCGTCATGCTCTACTGCAGGTTGCAAGAGGTACCGATACAAACCTGCCTTGGGGAGTGCATCTTCTGTAGGATGGAACTCTACTTTTACCGGAACTTCCTCGAGTTTTATCGCTTTGGTTGGTGTCATTCCAGTTCTATCAATCTTTGTTATTTAGCGATGTCACACCCACTCAATGTTGCACTCATGTTTTACAGTTTTTCTCGGGGTTCTCCATCTCTTTCGGAAGGGTGGTGAAAATTTTTGAACTCTGGTTTAGGGGGTAGAGGATCAAGGGGGTATTTTGTCGTTAGATAGTATTTCATTTTCCCAATTTATTTAATGTTGGTTTTACGTAGTTTACAAGATATATGATAAATATAAAATGAACTAATCAATACCAACTCGTCAAGCTAAAATTTATCACAAAATCCTACAAAGTTTGCAATTGCATTGCTTGATTAAGTTAATGGATTTAAGAGAGAGTTTAAAAGCATCTAATGAAGGTTTACACTTGACACTATCTGGTAAGGCGTTCCACGAAAGACTTCCTCTAAATAAAAAAAAACTGATTGCCAAAGCGACTTGAACTTGATGGAGGAAGAGAGAGAAGATTTGAGTTTCGCAGACCGTAACAGATGTTTTTGACCATGAATAGTGTCTTCATAAATGAGGCTTATGGTTTCCCCTGACTGTGCGTTTCTTTTTTGGAGCATGAGCGTCTAAGACAGATTCAAAGATTAAGCTAAAAGAGTCAATTCACGCATACCGTCATCAAAGTCTCTTATGTACGTAGCCGCTGCGTTTCTTTCTCTCTGTTTCTCGTTTATCCAATCTACTTTCTCACGTTCCACTAGACTTGCTTTCGCTTCAGCGTTTTGAAATTCCAAAACAGCATTCGCTCGTTTACGTCGTTCTTCCTCAGCTTCTTCTACCGAATCTTGATTCGCGAGGTAGTTTCCACCAATGAAAGCACCTGCGTTCAAAGCTTCCCCGACAGCTATAGCTAGTAACTTTGCCTTCTTTAATTCTATGTAGTAATTTTGTCTTTGTACCATCCTTTATTGATTGCATAGTCATCGGTAACAACCACTAACTTCAGATAACTCAAAAATTTTCCAGCATCAATTAAATCCATCTTCGCACTTGGTAAGCTGACACCAAATATCTTTGTTCCTGCGTCACCATACAGCAACGTGTAAGCGTTGAGCCTGGCTGTTGTCCAGATACTATCGATAGCTTCCTTTTGTACCTTCTCCATTTGTTTTAGGAGATATTTCAGACATCAATCACACCTCCGAATCGATCAAACTTTTTCACGTTTTTGAGCGATGAATCCGTTGTTTTCTTTCGACTCTCAAAATATAAAAACACATCTACTGCCAAGATTACTAAGATCCCCCATCCACCTATGAGTTGATACGAACTGAAAGACTTGTCAGGTGCTTAATCAGGTACTTGCTTAGGTACTTGTAAGTTCTTATGAGGTACTTGTAGTTCAGTCTTTTTCTTCTTACGATTCCACTCTGCCAACTTCTTTCCCGACGCTACTCCACCCAGGTTCTTCGGTTTTGTACGTTTCCCGTTGCTCATTTATTTATATGAACTGAAAGACTTGTCATGTCCTTTTCTTGGCACTTGATCAGGTACTTGAATAGGTACTTGATCAGGTACTTGGAAATTATAATCAGGTTTTTGTAGTTCACCAATTTTCTTACGATTCCACTCTGCCAACTTCTTTCCCGACGCTACTCGACCCAGGTTCTTTAGTTTTCTACATTTCTCGTTGCTCATTTATTTCAACTCGCTGTTGTTCCTCCGCAAGTTTTGCAAATCTTTCCCAATCGAGGTTGGTAAAAACGATCGCTGCCAGAGGTACTGGACCGAGGAAACTACGATAATTATAGTATATGCTAGACCCTAAATGATCCATAAGTGAAACTTCAGGGATGGAAGAGGCCATATAACTTTTGATGGAGATAGAGATAAGAGGATTTTTGTTGATGTCTCTCATCATCTTACCAATATCCCGAACACCTGTGAGGTTTGACAGTTTCGCGTTGAAACCTGGTCTTTATGCAATGAATCTACGGCTGCCAATGAATCTGGATTCAGGATCTTGTATTTTAGGTTGCAGTTATCGCGCTGCTCCTCTATATAACCCTGTGTAGTGGCAGTGGTCACTCACCTTATAATTCTTTTGAGGATCGTCGAAGGGCTTGAAACAAATGTGACACGTCTCTGCGTCCTCATGCTCCCGCTTCTGAACATCTGTCAGTTCCATCATTGGCTGCTCTGGAAATGTCGCGTACATCGCTTTGCTTCGTCTTCTAGATGATTTACAAACTCCTTTACACAATCCTTGCCTCTGTACACCTTAAAAGGATCAGATATATCTCCATACGCGAACTTGCTATTGGTGCGCCATCGCGAAGGCACTAGCTTGTTCTGCTTCCTCGTATATGATCTCTCTTTCTGCGTCTCTTTTCCATCCTCCGCAGGTACTGAAAGACTCTCGAAATCTGCATAGATGGCGAAGGGTACTTTGAACTGCATACAACCATTTTTCCTTCTCTTCAGGCATCTTCACTCTGACTTCTTTTTTGCTTGAACAGTACGCGTAGTGCTTGTCTCTTGACTCCACGCTGTTAAACCCATGTAGACAGTTGATGCAAAAGTGAGATGCACTTGTGTGTTCTCTTTCTGTAACAACCTTGACAGACTCTTGATTGCGGTATAATGTCTCTTCTCTCCATCACAAACCATAAACAGATTTACCTGCTTCTCTGCACTCGTGTTACGCTTGGATCGTCCCAAGATGTTGATTTCCGCTTCCTCTTCTTTCTTCTTTCGATGGTTAGCACATTCACTGTGATGTCAGGGTTCTTCTTCTCGAACTTGTCTATCTTGTTTACTGATAGCGGAAACTCTAGACCATTCCAGTTGTACTCATTCTCATACTTTCGCAGCTTAGTTATCCTCTTTGGATGCTTACCAATCTCTTCATGATGTAGTGTGGCTATCACACTTCACTTGAAACATTCTTCATCGTTGTTCTTAGGGTTGATTATTGCCTTCTTCGATGCTACCCATGATGGTAATTCGATTTACGAAGATCCTCTCGTCAGCTGCAGCTTGTGAAAGTCTACGTCCAGATCCATGATGCGATCGATACTAAAGCCATTTTGCCGCAGTGCAGGGTTCTCTACTTGGGGCTTGAAAGCTGTAAACATCTCCTCCGATATCTCTTCCATGTCATTACCTTGGAACACTTCCATCAGCTTGCTGTTGAAGACCTTTTCTATCCTGATTTACTCGTCTCCATCCCCCTCTAGCTCTTCTGTCTCCTCAAAATCCTCTGTGTCGAGTTGTATTACGGGCGTTATGTAGGCGTTATATAACTTTGTCAGTGCATTTCTGAACCAACTCATCTCTTTTATTATATACATTTATTTCAAACGTTGAAAAGTTTTTCTAGCAGACAGAACTGAGACATGAGTCAGGGAATTCCCCTTACTCATTAAACCGTGACCGATATATGCTTTTGATCTTTTGCGCATTTTCTGCATACTTTACTGACACCAGCAATTTCTCTACGCGTACGCAGAAATGTCTGAAAATTTAGCGGTAAATTAACGCCTTGTCGAGTATCTGCGCACATACTCGATTATTGGAGATTTACCATCCCAATTCGCTGTGAGGGCAATTATTTTGACGTAAAATCACCATTTTGTCCTAGAACATACATTTATCTATCTCTATTGTGTTGTTCAATGCCATAAAAATGAGCTAATGAGGCAGAAATTCTTCTGCCTGCAAGGGCATTTCATTCGTTTTCCAATTGATGCGACTTTGGCGTTTCTTGTTTCATTTGAGTTTCTTTTAACTCTTGTTCTCTTTTTTCTTCTTTCATCTTTTTTCGACGTTATCTTTCAAATTCATTTTGCAAAGTATATTTTTTATATTGTTCTTCAATATCTTTAGCAATCAATATCAACCTATACAACTCCTCATTGGAAGATTTTGTCTGCCGGACCAGTATTGTTCATCATAAGGAAAGAGATTTATCATGTCATGACCTGATGACTTACGCTAGGCTACGTTTCGAGAGAATCTTTTCTCTCATCATCGGGCAAGTTACAAATGAGAAGATGAGAAGATAAAATTTCTGTTTTTGTTTGATATTAATACTGTGTTTTTAGTAAACTTATGCCAATTATCAATAGCATCTTTTAGAATCATTAAGTTATCGGAAACATTTGTTTTAAAAACTTGCTTACAGTTGGTGAGAAAGTGTACTGAATTCTATAATCTGAATAATTTTGATAAAAATTGATGAAAGCTCTTTATCATCCATGGATATCATGTTCGATTTGTAAATTTCGATGTTCTTACTTGACGGTATCAAAATGAAATTAGAGTGTTTGTATTTTCTTTCCAAATCTGAAATCATTATGTACATTCCTAAATGTCATTTTCAATTGTAACCCTCGAACGTTTTCAGATTTAATAACTACACCAGGAAAATTAATTAAATATAATTAATAATAATAAAATGAAGCTTCTACTATTTCTGTTTATCATTGCACCAGGAATGTTATCAATGATGTTTTTGATTTCTCTTAGCATTGAATTGGTCTTTGATCTTTGCAATTTTTCTTTCTTTATCTTGAGCTGATATTGACTTTACACCAGCGTCTGTCAGCAGAAATTTGAACTGATAATGCTTTCTTTAAATCTACTTCTTGAAGTTTTACATTATTTTGTTGGAAAGCATTTTTTAACCTTCTATATCGTTTTGTATTTTATCATATTCAACTTCTGATATAATTTTTAAAATTATATTTTTAAAATTTTAAAATTATATGAATTATATATATGTCGGAATATTATTCGTAGAGCCTTTTTCGATTTTTTTTCTCCGAAGTTTTAATATTCGGTAGTAACAAAGAGATTTTTTTGCTCTTCCCAAAAAGTATTTATGTGAATTTTGGTGAAGAAATAGGATAAAACTGGGATTGAATTATTTTTTGGCCAAGTTTGTTTACAGAATTTTAAGTTTTTTTCAAAGAAATAAAAATTATATTTCTCAAAGAAATATTTTCTTTAAAAACAATAAAAGTTTTAAAAAGAAACTGTTAAAATGTGTTGATCTTCATTCAATTTAATTTTAAAAAGACATCCGGCTTCATTATTTCGTATTTTTAAACTAGCAGGTAACTCACGAAAACTTAAAATTCATTACCGTATTTCCTCTAATAAACGCCGCGGCGTTTATTACAAATTGCAGATTTTGGATGCGGCGTTTAATAGAGGGCGGCGTTTATTACAGAATGAAAAATCAAATAAAAACAGACTTTAAACAACAATGTTTTCTCTTCCTAAAAAACTGTCTAAGCTAATAGCATTTTACATTGAAATTGACGGTAATCACGTGCACGCAATCGTAAATGGTAAAAGAGAAGTACGAGAAGTTGGTTTGAGTGTTCCTGCGCAATTCAACTGTTACACAGCAAGTAAAGTTCATGCAAAAATTCTTCATGACGAACTGTTGAAGAGGAAAATACAATATTCGTTTTTATCTTTAGTTGTGGAAGAATTTGTTGATAGAAAACAAGTCCAACTCGTGTAAACCATTTTCTGTTGCTTATTTAGTCTGTTTTCTAATAAATGCCGCTTTTCAAGATGCGGCGTTTATTAGAAGGCGGCGTTTATTAGAGGGCGGCGTTTATTACAAATGCTTGGCTATAAGTGCGGCGTTTAATAGATGGAGGTGTTTATCAGAGGGCGGCGTTTATTAGAGAAAATACGGTAATCTCTAATAAATGTTTTCTAGGGGGTTCCTTTACATGTTGAATTTCTGTCTTAAAAGTATATAAACTAGCAACTTGCCATTTTTTCATTTGCATAGAGACTAGTAGCGAAACACTGATTAGAAATGTTTCTTTGAAAAAATTGAATAATAAGTAGTACCTACATAAATCGTTGTATTACTTTTTTCAAAATGCTTTCCAAAAATTCACCGCTTACTGTTTTTTAGATGAAAGTGTGATAAATCAGATGATGTAATTGACGAGTTTATACGATCAGCGATTTTGAGACAGAAAATCGAAAAGTTAAAAATAAAATTTTTGGAAAGTGATTTATTTTTCGAAAGAATTAGCATTTTTTAATTCTGTAAATTGCACTATTTAGGAAATTTAATTGACTTTTAGCTCAATTTTGGATGAGGAAAAGAGGAAAGTCGTGGAAACGATGGATAACTTTTTACTCCAAAACGGAAAATAGTTATAAAATTAAAGTTATATCATTGTATAGATCATTTATCTGGCTTTCAGAAAATATATACTTTAATATAAAAATCTTGAACAAACCTTGAGTTTTTTATTTGTGGAGGAGAATTAAATCATCAAAATTTAAATTTAAACATCAAACGTCATGTTTCGAAGTTTTACGCATTTAAACAGTTGTAATATTTTCCTCCCAAACATTATGTTTCTTTCTAATCCAGACATATTTTCAACTTTCCAACAAGATGTTTTGATATTTTCTGATATTAAACATTTTCTGATATTTCGCGAATTTGGCTTATACTCACGATAATCGCTCATAATATGAAATATTGTTCTTCGAAAGTCTTGCTGTTCCTATCATGCACACTGACAGGGAAAGTACTTTGATGAAGAAACTTTAGAGTGAAGAAACGTTCCCGGCTAATGTGTGCAATCAAGATATTGACAAATTTTGCGAACAAGAATAGCTGTTTCCAACAAATTAAATTTCCTCATTTATTTTATGGAAAATTACTCTTTTATATTTTTGATATTTGGAGATATTTGGAGACACAACTAAAAATCATTTTCCCAAACACTTCATTCTTTCCTTTTTCTTTTCTTTCCCTTTTTGTTGTTGTTGGAAAAACACAAAATTTGTGTGAGTTATTAAAAGCAATCATCCGTTTGATAGTTATTTCGTTATTTTCATTTATATTTTTTTACACTCATTTTTAAATTATTCTTATGTTCATGATGCAATTCTTTCGGTGCAAATTTTGACCTTGAATTTGTTGTATCATTAAGTCGCTCTTGAAAATGTCTGTTTGTTTTCCTTAATAATTTATTCAAAATGTTTTTGATTACTTGAATTGTTCTCTCGGCTTTATAAGCCTTTATAAGTCTTTATAAGCCTTTATAAGTCTTTGAAAATCTAATCTAATCTCGTGCTTGTCAAGGATCTGTTTCACTTTTTTATTGTAAAATTCCCCACCTTTATTTGGAAAAACATTATCAAAAACCTCAGCTAGAGTTTCAGATTTCTTTCCTTTAAGATTACTGTAAAGGGTCAAGAATGAAAAAAACCGATTTTTTTTTATTTTTGGATATGATATTAGATTACTTTTTATCTTTTAAATGCAATAACTACTTTTTTGAAATAAGACCTTATTTCCTGGAAAATAGCTATAATGTATAAAATTTCCTCTTTCTTCTATGCGAGCTCCTGCAGAAGTTTTCAGACTGCCATTGAATAGAAAGATTCCCACTTTCCATCATGCACCCATGGTTATCTTCATGGGTTGGAATGTCAATGGTTGTCAGTAGAGCTCTTTTTATTATTGCAGTCACGTATGACACTCATTTACAGTGGCACAGAAGAGTATCTCTAGTCGGTGGAAGCTTTTGTGGCTCTGGTGTCTTCTTATTTGAAACAAATTTTAGATACCGAGCTTGATCGGTGTCTTCGGTGTCTTCATCTTTGTGCACACAAATTTTTCAACCATCCGATAGCAACGACTCAAACGTGAAGCTATCACCAAACGAACCCAAAAGAGACTGGAACTCGTCACTAATTTTCATTATATGGAAAGCTTTCAATTTTCCAATGCGATAAAACCCACTTGTGTAATCGTTACTTGTAAACGAATGTAATGCAGGTATCGCCTTACAAAAAGCTTCACCAATTTCTTCAGCAATGCCACGAATATCTAGCACTTGACGTTTTTCGTTTACGCCTATATTTACGAAGATACGTGAAGATATCCTGCTGCTGAAATAAAGGGCATACAATGGGATGTCACTATCAACCGTATGTATGCAAACTGGTATGTTGTCATTTACATAATCAGCACACAAGACGACTTTTGTATTTGCTTCGTCTTGGTTGTTTTTAATGCAGGTTCTTCCTCGCATTGTACCTATAGGAATAAGTGGTTAATGAGATTTTTGTTAGCTTAGCTTTCTGGGCCTTTGTTACAATCACGTATGCAATGACACGGTAAGATAGTAACATAGTTAATTCAGGATTAAGTATTAGTTTATAAACATTATGTAATTCATCATGGAGTAAAACTATTAGAAATTCACCTCGTTTTCAGGACATGCTGTTTTAAAGAAATTTGAATCGCAATTGAAAAATAAGGTCCGTCCATTAAGAATATGGCAAAAGCGTTCAGTCCAGTCAACCAATAGAAATTGGACAAGTTCCATTTTATTTTCTGGGTCTTTCAGATACTTCGTCCATTGTTTTGGCTTTACTTGATCTCTTCTTTGAATACAGTATGTTATGCTCCCAGTTTCACTCCGTTTGGAACTTTCAAAAGTTTTGATGGAACCTGCAAGATACCGATCTGTCACTAAGTAAAGAAGTGTTTCTGAAATGATCTTAAGGAGAATTATCATTTCAGAAACATCTCCGAATGTTGACGCAGATGCTGAATTAATTTGCTGCAACACCACCATTCCATCAAAAATATGAGCAGTATTTTCAGGGATATAGCAGATGACAGCCTGTGCAGATGCTTTTACTGCATCTAAAGAAGAGAGAAGTTAAAATCGTATATTTTTCTGTAAAATCATGTAACGAAAAGTACAACTTAATCATACCTAATAATTTTGATTTCACAGTTTTAACAAGACTTCCATCGGGCAAGCCAAAACACCACGGTATTGGACTAAGTGAGTAAGACAGCACCTTTCTCAATCTTAAGGCCCCGCGATCATTAGCTATCACAAATAATCTTCCGAAAAAACTTCTTCCAGTTGCAATTGCCACCGTTTTTCCTTTGAGCAATTCTGTTTTCTTTCGAATCATATCCGTGAAGGTCTTCAACTTCATCCGTTTAATGGGTGCGTAAAATAAGATTTTCTGGAATTTGAGTCTATCTTCCACGAATGATGTTGACAAGAGATTCACGAAACTTAAAAGGTGATCGCCAGTTTCGTAAAACATCGTATGATCGTTCGACAGCTTCATTATCGTAGATTCTTTTGGAAGTACCGAGACCTCTAGGTACGGATTCTTTCTCCTTCATTTGGAGATCATTCTCCAAACAAGATATACATTTCGCAGCGACATCCACCGCTGAACAGTTCCGACTGATGCACTGAACCAATGATACCACCGCTACATTTTTGCTCGCGATTAAGGGTTTGCTCAATGCATCAATCAGATGACACCGGGTTAAATTCCTCTTTCGATCGTTTCCCTCCCTAGAAACGCCATATTGAAATGATAAGCCAGTCAATAGTAAGTAAGAATACACATCCTTTAACGGCGAATCAGAACTGTTTCTTTACCTACATGAATTGGTTGTGAACCTTTGGGTGCGTTTCTGGTAGTGAAGACATTTCCATCCAATAATATGTCAAAAACCTGGAATAGTTTTGTCTGTCATAGGCAAAAAAGTAAGGTATCATCATTTTTGTGGCGTCCAAATGCATATTCCAGTCACCAAATTTCATTGAAAGTTGAAATAAAACCAGGATCTCCATCATTTCCAGAAAAGACAACAGGGCGTGGGTCCAGATATTTCCTGGTTTGAAATCACCTTTCTATGTTTGAATATGGCTTCTGCGAAAGCACTTCGCCTTAGAAACAGCTCTGCAATACTATCTTCAGATATCTATGGTAAAATGTTTTTCACCATACTCCTAAACGAGGCAAAATAAGGCACGGGCTGTGCAGGACGAAAGTGACATGAATATTAGTAACTCTGATAAAAACACACACAGGCAAACATCGATAAACTAACCTTGTGAATGCAAGCTTAGAACTCAACTGATGACAAGTTTTCAAAATCGGGGTAGGAACGTTCAGCTAAGAAAGTGATGAAACTGTCCATGAGATGCTGTGTTAATGCAACGTAAAGGTACTGGTACGTTTGCATGGCTCTGTTGAAGTGTTTTCCTGATAGTACACGTTCTACGGAACTATCACCTTACAAATGTGTATGTGTTTCCTAAAAGAATAATTTTGGTAACATCGCCAGCATTACGCAAGAGAACTTCTCCATAGTAACATGGACTTTTAGTCCTTTTCCGACTTTTCTTACCAAGTAATTCAGCTTCAAGTATCCAATCTCTTAAACCAGCACCAGCAAAGGTTTTTCCAATCACTGCTAAAAGTATCATTGATGTGTTTGCACCCATTCTAAGAACAATGGAACGCTACAAGTCAGCATGCAAAGGATTTATCAATACTTCAACCGCTTTCGCATAAATTGCCTGGTCCATCATTACATCCGTCTGTGATAAGCCAGAGTTGCGTGTTTTTTCTTGTGATCGCAAAAGTAGCTCAAGTACGATAATTCATTTTAGTAGTCGACTCGTCAATAGCGGGAGGATATGTAACTTGATGAATTCTTAAAAGTCAAATATCAAGTAGAATTAAGAAAGCTCAATGAAGACTTCTATCGAAATTGATGGTATGTCAGGAAAAGAAAATCTTGTTCATATCTTTCCGTCAACTCTTGAGCGTGAATCAAGTAATTGAAAGCTGTCCAACTAGGTATTTTTTCATCATATCGGCGAAAAAGAACCCAGATGAAATCCATAAATAGAGATGCACGGAGATGACCACTGTTAGTTGTTGAAATATGGTATTGATTGAATTATAAAATAGTTACTATAGCAAAACTTTAGAAATATGCAAGTACGAATATGAAAAATTAAATTCAAAAAAATCATTACTTCGAAGGAATCAAACGGTTGTGAAGTACCACGTTTGCCAGATGCGTAGATAGCAATTAATGAGGGAAGCTCCCTAAATGATCTTTTCCTTGCCTTAGGTCTTTCATTAAACATAGTACCTCCTGCGGCTACATTGGAAAATTCATGTTCTTGTAATTGTATGATTATGCCGTTAGTACAGTGCATCACTTTTCCAGTTAACGATTCTGGAGTTATGTCGTTATTATCCCACACAAATATTACAAATTTTGATGGTTGAATGGACAGTGGACAATATCTGCGATTCGTTTGATTTCTAACGGCATCTTCAGCAAGAGAAGTCTCAACAAACTAATTTCGTCATATAGTATACCGTGTCCAAATTTATTTAGCCATTGTAATCCAGAGATCCTTAGAGCTTGTTTTGCGTTTGGTACAAAATGATAGGAGCACGTGTTTTCTTGTTCGATGCCTTCCCTTCGATACTATGTGGATCAAATCTTGCCCAGCTGAATCTATCATACGCTGTTTTCTTCTGCTTATATTATTATTAGACATAAATAATGTTACGAGAAATATTTGTAGTAACTCAGGTAACATAGTTTGTGTTTTAAGTAATTCACTTTCACTGAGTGGCCAATGATGATAAGTTTGATTCATTTCAAGAATCTCTTTTCTGATTTTCTTACCGACTTTGATTTTTGATTTTGCTTTCCACTGACTGTTCTTGTTGACTTCTTTTTAGTTCGGTTATCTGCTTCATTAGTGCTTCAGTAATATAGCCTTTTTGTTTTAATTGTTAAAGATGAAAGTTGAACCTGATTTTGTGGTCCATATTTCTATTTGTCCTCAAAGTTTCTTTTGACTTCGTCTCACAAGGTCCTCCTAGTGGGAACATTACGGGTGTTGTCGGAATTTTTGCTCCAGTAAATCTCAGCCAGTTCAGTCGTTGGAAGTATTTCCAAGTCAAGGATTACTCTTTTTTCTACTTCAACAAACAATTACTGCATTACATCTTTGTCCGAATTGATTATCAATTTTCCGTTCAGTCTCCTAGTTGGTCTAGTGTAATCACCATAACACGAACGATGGTAGAAAAGTTCTAGTGCAATAACTGATTGCCAGTCTAATCCAGCAAGATTCGCGTGTAGTCGTACCTCGTTCGATAGTGTATTTTATGAGTTTTTCTGAAGCTGTTTGGGTGACACATTTTGTTAGGTGCTCATAATTTCTTTTGTACCAGTTTTTTTGTAACTAATAAGCATTCCTCATCTGCTATGATTCTTCTTATAATAATAAATGAAGTCTAGAGTACCGAATATCCCGTGGCGCAGTTATTTCAGTTCCTTCGGTAGTTTCTTTTTCATATTTTTCTAAAGTTTTACGGTGTGCGTATATATCGTAACATTTCTGATGAAATAATAGGTTGCTGGTGTTATCTTCAAGGATTTTCCGCACTTCATCGTCTTTCTTCAAGATGCTACAAAGATAGCACGAATTTAAATAAGTCAATTTCTTTACTCAAGATTACAGGCGGGGCATTTTTTCCTTTATTTTTGCATTGGAAAATGTTTATCAAAAAACTAGACAGAAAAATTAGAAGGTAGGTAGAGTCTTTGTTGTTTACAAAGAAATGAACATTCCCGAACGTGAAATCAGTCACATTTCAGTGATTTTCGTGACATATTGATTGAAAAAGAAAATATTTATATCATCTTTATAATGCTAAGATTCTTACCAGGCATGTTTAAGTTTCTTTAAAGAATGATCGGTGAACCCTGGAAGCTTTACCTCTTGATCATATCGGGCAAAGTGAATTATACAATTACTTTCTGTTTGTGAACGATTTACAGAAGGATTTAAGTTTATAGTAACCGACATTTCATTGCTTGCCTTCTTCAGTGCTTCGTACACGTGCTTAAATATTTTCCCACTAAGTTTGCTCGCAGTTGAAGTGCATAACGCTCACCACCAGAGACTATTTATGCATATAGCCATAGACGGGGGCGATTAGCAATAAAACTGGGGGCTGTACAATACAAATATCTTCTTTTCGTCTCAAAAAACAAACTGATTTGTTTTTGAAAATTGAGAAATCCTACTCAGAAATCTATGTTGATAATACAAAATTTAGACAAGTTTAATAACTGCCGGTCACTTTACTTTATTTTTTTGAAAACATGACCCCCTTATCATTTTTTTGTTTTGATGATCAAACGTTCTTTGTAAGCAACTTTTACTTAAAAAACATGGCGTATGAAACACACCTTCACGAGGTCGAAAATAATTTGTGTTTTTGGTGTTTTACGTGTGTAATTGCTACAGATTATACGTCCAGTAAATATTTTTGAGGTAATCAAATGTGTTCTCAAATTCTGACTTCTTTTGAGAATGTCCGCTAAATTTGTAAGTGAAACACTATTTTTTGATCACTAGCGACCTGACTGATTTTTTAAAAGCCGTTTTCTCTATTATAAAATTTTGATATTTCAGCAAGATACCCTCCGGAAAAAATTGTCCTATGACACAAATTGTCATGGAAGATAAATTATGCTGTCGTGTTCCGTTAATGTTGAGCTCAAAAACCGTGTCTGCGTTTGACGAATAATAAATCTTTGCGATATTATTTTCAATAATTATCAAAAACTTCTTCAATATTATTGATATTATTGATAAATTTATCCTATATATATATATATATTTGATATAATATATAATATATAATATATATAATATATCCATAGGATCAATAGGATATATTATATATCTATAATATATCCTATTGATAAATTTATCAATAATTGTCATTGATTATTGCTATTTGCGCTTATAGTGATATTCCCTTCAACCATCACAATATTATAAAGCATCATCATCATGCTTTTTTAGCTGTCTCTGTATACACGACTGTGTTTTTATTTCCTATATCCACGACAGTTGACTTGATTACTTTTATTGTGCTTTTAAAGAATATCAAATTTTTTAAATGGTACATTTTTATAATACGAAAGAAGCTCGGATTTATTTCAAATCCACAGGAAAAATGAATCAAATTGTTGCCCATAAAATTAAACCCCCACAAAAATTAATCCATGTATAAAGTACAGAAACAATCTAAAAATTTGTATGCATTGGACAGATGGATGCATTAGTACATGATGCATAAACTGGACTCATAAAATAAGCTGAACAACATAAAACGAACAGTTTGCCAGTTTTGCCGTTTTTTCAGATCCACTAAACATACATATTTGTGATGGAAATAAGATCCACAAATTATAATGAAATGAACCCACCAAATCAATGTATATATTAATTATTATACTCTCCTCTGCTGCTGGTGTGGTGGTTGTAAAGCTGTGCTACTTTCCCTTTTTATATTATACATCCAACAGAGCTCACAAGCATCTGTCTCATCATCAATACAAAGTATACACAAAAAACTCAGTTTTAAAATGTATTACAAATTGTATTAAAACACTAAGAATACCAACAAACTAATCAAAGCATTTATTTTTATACCATTTTTGAAATAGGCCTCTGTCTTTTTTAAGTTAGACGGAAATGTTTTCTAAGAAAAATGAAACTTTCACGCCATTTTTAAAACCGGTTTTCTTTAGTGCACCAATTAGAGATGGATAGGCGTTGAGAAAAAGGGCAAGTGTGAACTCTGATATTCTGGAGGGTCCGTACGTAATTCCAAGATTTTTTGTCCACAGTTGTAGGCTGATTCCGCAAAACATTGGAATAGAGGCTGTCCACAGACCGTGGTTAATGTATGAATGGTACACTACAACTTATATAAAGTAATTTAATTATTGTGAGTGCGGCCTAAAATACAGAAAACGTGCAAACGTTGTGTTCCAGAGAACGACACAGTGCAGCACTTAAGGTTAGAAAATTCTTACTGCTTTTTTTTTATAATGACATTGATTTTGTGAGAAACTGTTCGATCCCATTTTCGATTTTTATTTCCTCCTCTTCTGTCCCTCCTCTCCCCTTTTTGTGGCCTTTTAAGTGTGTGACACACGTAAAATTTCATATATTCCCTGTTGATGAAAATACAAATGCACAAAATATTTCCTGGATATCTAAAAACAGGTTGCTATATAGCGTTCTCTTAGCTATAAATTCACTTCACACCCACATCACACACATAATATGGAGTAGAGAGAGTCCCTGGTTGTGGTGGCAGTTTCTATACTTTTAAAAATTGTTGGGTGGTGTCCTGTCTTGTGTTAACTTAAGACTTGTTTACTCTCCTAATTTTATTTTAAAAACAAAAAAAACATGAATGAAAAGTTACATGGTGGATAATGATGGTTGAGGGATGACAAAAATTAAACTTAAATAGCAGCACCCCTATACACAATTTGAACTATTATTAACAGTCAAATAAATCAAAGAAAATAATTGATATTGATATGAAACTTGATATTGGGTAACCTCTTTCCCGTAAAGGAGCGTAAGCTGCCAATCTTTTCTTTTCTTTTTCTTTGAAGGTTCTTGTTGTTTTGACTATATCGGTGTATTAACCGATTCGTTTATGCACTAAAAATTCTATTTTTTCCTAATATGCTCTCTTATAAATTTCACTAAAATATGACATTGTGATGGAGTTTCTATTGAACTTGTCAGAGCAAATCCGAGAATAAAAGACTTTTATCATTTTACTTTGATAAAAATGATCCAAAAGAAAGAAAGAAACTTTACATATTCACTTAAGATTGTTAGCTTTCCCTACCAAATCGTGTTGATGACAATGATGACTTCAAGTAACAGACTTTACAAATCTTTTGCATTTTTATGTAAAAATTCATTCTTCACAGGTGCGTCAATTTCTTTCAGGCTTTACTGTATATATACCAAATATATACTTCAACGTGGTAAGAAAATTTCACTGGAAAAAAATGGATTTCACGTATTCTTAAAATTAAATTCTTGTGAAAGGAAAGAATACGTTTTGCCTCAATGTCTGTCAATGTATGCATGGTAATATTTAATTTTAAAAAAATATGACGACTAATTATTTGCGAAATTAAGGAAATTAAATTTTTGGAAAAGTTTATTTTATCTCAATTCGCGAAATTAAATTTGAACGAAAACTGCTACTATGGATCAGACTATCGACCTATAATTGTTCCAAAGAATGATTCATTATGATTCATTTTGAAGGGCTAAATAATCGTTCCAGGAGTGAACTGCAACTAAGCCGAATATTCCTACGACACTTCCTTTTGACCTCAAATTTGTGAATTTTTGCCAATAAACTTTTGGGAGATTATCAAAATATGGAATATTGCAGATTTTTTTTTTAAATTAATCAATTTTCGTTGTTTTTTCAGGTTAAAATGAAAAAAAATCACATTAACTGTTCCCACTAAAATTTCTAAAAATGCTTGTGAAAATTGCTTTGAAATTTATTACTAGTGGACCTGAAATTGTATAACAGTTATATAATTTATTTTTTAGGGCCTTTGGTGGTGGCATCATCTCTGGTATTATCTCGTATCTACTCCTCCGTTTCATTAGACCTCAAAACTCAGACTTATCTGGACTTGTCACAAGTCTTTGAACTTGTCGGCCTTATCTGACCTTGACCAGATTTTTTACTTTCAGATATTTCCAAAAAATGATTTCCATTGCTCAGTTTTGCATAGCTATCTTTGTCACGTGAGAAGTATATATTCTTCAGTTTTTACTTTGGCACATATTTTGGTACATTGTATAAACAATTTAAACATTTTTTTATAAAAGATTGAGTTCATTATACATGAATAGAAATTGTATTCAATACTCCAGTTATAAGGACTTCAGGTTGAAAATCGTTAACCGCAAACCAGAAACCACTAACCTCGTCCCAGGGCTTTTTGCCTTTTCGATGTACTGGATGGCGGCGAAGAAAGCCCTGGTGCAGGCTGGTCGTTTCTCACTAGTGATTGGTTGTCAGGAATTAAATAATTAAGAAAAATATTACCCGCACCGTCGAGTGAGATAAAAAAAAATTAATGATGGCTGTTCAAATGCAGAAAGAAGTTTCAAAGCCAGAAATGGGAAGAAGATTGAAAATATTTCACCAATTCAGAAGACAAGAGCTGATGGATAAATATTAAATAACATTTTAATTGGCTATGACTCAATATTCGTACTGGTGAATTTGTTTTATTGATTTCACTATCAGTTATTTGTGAGAAAATAAGATAGGGTAGGTAACGAGGCAAAAAAATTAATGACACAGCGCAGTACAGATATCAGCTAGCTAAATATTTTTCTTTTTCCTCTCATGCTTTATCATTCATAATTATTTCCTACCAAGCAGGTGTAACAACAGCTTAGTAGCTTCTCAAAATTGTGGAAGTTCATACAATTTTTCAGAGAAAACATTCTTCTCCTTCCCTGCCTCCTGATGTAATGAAAAATATATATTACATGGTGTATTTTTAGTGATCATGAGTAAATGGCTCAATCAACACCAAAGAAAGTGTATTTGCAGAAAGAAGGAGGAAATCAATCCAACGTCGACTTTGTGGAGAGCAGAGGAACAACAATTATTTACTAAAGATATTTTCAGTTTCTGGAAAGCAGAAAAGATTGTCGTTGAAAATTGCATGTACATCACCATAGAGGAGGATGACTATCTCCCTCATACAGTTTGTAAAAAGTGTTTTAGCCGTGTCAAGAACATGTTGACATTCATACAGTCCTGTCAACAAACACAGGTGACACTCAGGCAAAGCTTATCTATAAAAAGATTACCACCAACTAGTTTACAATCACATGCAGTTTATGGAGAATGCTCCAGCATAAGTTTAAAATTTACAACACAAAATAGATAAACACAAAAAGTAATTAGCTGCATGAAAAAGTAAAGCATAAAAGATCAGGTGGAATTGATCTATCACTTGCTAAAATCATTTATATGAATCTTCTAATTATATAACATTCCAATATAAACAAAACAATAACTATCATTCAAAGACAAATCAGCTGTGTTGTTTTGTACCTTGTCATTATTATGTTTTACAACTTCAGTTAAACCATAACTGCAAATAACTCAATGCAAATTGTGTTTGTCTACAAATTCTGAATCCTCATTTATTCCACTGTGTTTTTATGTATATATAAAACTTTATTGCATATATGGAGCATATTTCTCTATGATATCATATATTAATTTCACATATAAATCATCCCAAATATTGAATGTATGCAAAAGATCTCTTGATGATATAACATGTTCATGTTAGAAACGACATCTTCAATAATTTCATTAGATAACCTGAACACATGAACCATATATTCAGATTGTAATTTCTTGTGTTCTTCCATGTTGAACTGCAAATCAACCAACTTTTCACAAGTAATGTTTCGATTGTCCTGTGTCGAAAAGGTTTTTTTTCAATATCTGTTTCAATTGATTTATATACACATAAATCTTCATTACAAACTGAACAACACATGTCTTGTGAATCTCCATTAAAACCAAAGTATTCAAGCAGTTGCTTTCGCAATCGGGTAGATGACTAACAATACATCTTCATTGAATCATCCATATTTTTGTCGCTCAAATCATTGTTATTATAAAACCAAATAGCATTTGATTGTTGCCTGGATCTCCCTGTCCTTCCAACTTCTTGTGCATACGATTCAAGATTGTTGGGTGGATTCATATGTATTACTTGAGAAACACTAGGAGCATCTACACCTATTCCTAACGCAGTAGAAACAATAACAACACAAATTCTGGAGTGTTCATTCTTGATTTCTTGCAGAATGTCAGCCTTCATCTGGGAAGTAGACGATGCATGAAACTGACTGAAAAGCCTTGCTCTAGGACACAATTCATTTCCAACAAATGGGTCACTAATGACCAATTCAAAAAAAATTTGTAAGCATACCCACAATACTTGATCCTGCTGGTATAAATAAAAGTTAATGGATATTTTTGCGATCGCGATAGTGTTTTTGCAATGAAAAATGATGATTTTACTAGAAGATTTAGACCGTACCAGCTATCATCTTAGAAGATAGTTACCAAAATATAAATGATAACGGTATGTTCTTTTTTCAGACTTTGGTCCAGAACGAAAGATATATCGATGAGAAGTGTAAAGAAGTTGAACTAAACAACTTAAAAAAGAGCATAATGACTGAGATTATGGGTGAGCTAGAGAAGGAACAGTGCCACAATAAGTATATAAAGCATTTCGAAAAGAAAATTTTTTTTTTGCGAGATGAATTAGTAAATAAAAACAGCATCATAAACATTTTACTTGATGACATAAGTTCGCTCAAAAAAAGAACTCAATCTCTTACAACAGAAACCGTTACCATGGTAACCTCCGAACATAAAATTAAAGAGACTTTGCAAGACGAAAATTACGTCACTCCCAAGCGTACTGTTAGTGAAAATGGTAAAAAGATCGTTACACAAAACTTTTTAACTGATAATAAATATAACTCGTTATATGTTAATAAATGTAGCAACGAAATTGAGCCTGATAATAATAATGGAAACCATGACAACGTTACAACCAGTAGAAAGCGTTCGCGAAAGAATATAAAAAAGTCAAATGTTAAATGGTGTAATGCATACTAAAGACAGTAAGTTAAATATTAATAATGACAATGAGAAAACTATGGATGTTGAAAATAAAGACCAGAGGACGAAAAAAAGGATAATTTCTATTCTTGGCGATTCAATAGTGAAAGGATTGAAGGGATATAATTTAAGCACCGACTCCACCAAAGTGTATGTTAAATCATTTCCGGGCGCAAAAAGTGATTGTATGTGGCATTTTATCGTACCAACAGTTCAATTAAAGCCAGATCTGTTAATAATATACTGTGAAACTAATGATCTCAGGTCAAACGAAATGTCAGAGGTAATTGCAAATAAAATAACAAGTCTTGCAAATGATATCGTTAGTAAGAGTAGTGATACAGATGTAGTAATATCTTCAATTACTCCGCGAAATGACCGTTACAGTGAAAAGGGAGATGAAGTGAACCGAATATTAAGAGCCTCATGTAATAAACGTAACATTGGGTTCTTAGATAACTCAAACATTGATAAAGTGGCGCATTTAAACAAAAGTCGATTACACCTCAATTGGAAAGGATCAAAAATTCTAAAGGAAAATTTCCGTGTTTATATTGAAAGTTGACTGGCCTACAAGGAATTGGAAATACACAAGTATCTGCACAGTGATAGCAATGAAATTAGCCCTTGTCTTGAGAAGCTTTATAGATTACGTCGAGAAAATCCAAAAAATGTCATATTTGGCTATCTCAATTTGAACTCTATCAGGAATAAATCTTCAGTGTGTCCTCAAAGATAAAGTTGATATTCTCACAGTTGCGGAAACTAAAATAGACTCATCCTTCCCCTCTTCTCAATTCACGATGGAAGGCTACTCAAAACCGTACCGGAAGGATGACACCTGCAATAGTGGACTTTTGACTTACGTCAAAGAAAGTATATCTTCGAAACTGAAATCAGATTATGAGGTACCTGAAGACCTGCAAGTTATTCCCCTTGAGATTAACTTGAGGAAGACAAAATGGATTCTTGTATCAATCTATAAACCTCCTTGGCATCAATTGGATTATTTTCTAACTGAATTGTCTCTATTAATTGATTTTTATTCCAGAAACTACGATAATATTCTGGTAATGGGGGACTTTAACGCAGAGCCACGTGTTGCAAGCATGAATGCTTTCATGAAACATTATGGTCTTTATAACCATATTTTGAACAAGACGTGCTGGAAATCGGCAAATGGAACCCTAATCGAAGTCATGGGGGAGAACATCAAAAGATTTTGAGAGGTCCATTAGAACAACTCCTACCTTTCCAGCACTCGCAAGACATTTTTGCCACGCATGGAGGAGATTTAACAGGCAGTGCTGGGTTGAATAGCCTTTTCGAAAGCCACAGAGGTATTTTGAGAGTTTAGTCTCCATAAAAGTTGTAAGCTGGTTGAAGACTAATCTTTCGTATACCTTAGAAAATATTAGAAGTAAGCTAATGGGCCGATAGTTTGACTTGTCAGTAGCAGAACTTTGAGCTTATGGATTATGAAAAGTTTAAAGTTTTTATATATTTACTTGCAGGATAGGAAGATGCGTGTGCGAATCGAATGGCTAGAGGTAGTTGTAGGTGTGCCACAAGGTTCTATATTAGGGCCATTATTATTCAATATCTTCCTCAATGATCTCTTTTTCTGTGAAATTTCATCTGGGATTGCCAACTTTGCTGATGACAATACATTATATGCGTGTGATCCCTCTCTCAGTGAGGTGTTATCTAAATTGTCCCAAGATGTTCCTATTATCACAAACTGGTTTAGGATCAACCAGATGGTTGTCAACCCAGATAAATTTCAGTTTTTACTTCTTGGTTGTCATGATGAAAATCAAAACGAACTTGTTGTTGATAGTCACACTATTCCTTCTACTAAATGTGTGAAACTGCTGGGAGTGACTCTCGACGACAGGTTGAGTTTTTCACCTCACATATTAGACGTATACACAAAAGCGAATCGTAAAATAAATGCCTTATTACGAATTCGCTCTTACTTAAATTTGCCAAAGGCAACAATGCTATGCAATCCATATGTTCTATCCTGCTTTAGATATTGTCCTCTAGTTTGGATGTTCTGCTCAAAGAGGGATTCGGCAAAAATTGAATCCACGCACATCCGTGCTTTGAGAACAGTAAATCTAGATTTTGTCACACCCAAGGAGAAGGTCCTGGAGACATATAACGCTGTGTCAATACACAAATCAAATTTGATGTTACTTGCCACTGAAGTGTATAAGTCGATTTTCCGACTAAATCCAAGTTTTATGTGGGATTTTTCTGTTTTAAAGTCTGTTGTTTATAACATGCGTCATGGAACTCTGTTGCAGCTACCTAAGTGCTCAGAGTGCACCAAAAACTCTTTCGTCTTTAGAGCACTACTTCTCTGGAATAACCTTCCAGCTGATCTAAAGCATTGCCCAAAATTAAGTCTATTCAAGTCTCGAATCAAAACACTCAACAATTGCTACTGTCAATGTCACAATTGCTCTATCTAGATTGCATATGAATTAGTGCGTGGATTTTCCTTTAATTTAATTCTCGAGCCCAGATCACGTGAAATTCTTATTCATTCTATTTTAGCATTTCGTTTTTTATTTTACATTTTGGTATTTTATATTTTTACGAATTATGTAGTTGGATTTAATTAGTTTGTCACACAAGCTATGTATATGTCTTTCCAACTTTAAATAAAGATTAAATAAAAATAAAATAAAATAGTTTTGTCAACATAAAAGGGATGCATATATTTACCAAAGTTTGTTTTTATACATATAGCTATATGAGAGATAAATTATATACATATACAGGAGCTATATACTTATTATTGTGTTCATATTATATTATTATTTATATTATTTATTTAAGCCTATAGACTCAAAAACTATTATACATGAAAATTGAGTTTTTTTAAAAACAGCTAATTTAGCTACATTGTTATAGTCTTATATGTATTATATATTTACCTTTTTAACCTGCTGAGACTTGACGTCAAAATATATGTTATCAAAAACTATTATTATGTAATATATACATACCACATTTCCACACAATGTGTTTCATCAATGCTACATGCCACAACATTATCTTCACATATTTTGGATTTTAATAATTTTCTTCCATCATCACACAATAATGATTCTGGATGTGAGAACAGAATGTCGATTTCTCCTTCTAAAATTTCATTAGGTATTTGTAATCCCATATCATCAGCTTCGGAAATATCATTACACTGTTGTTGCTTTCCTTTTTTAGATGCTGAAACAATGATGACATCTTTTTAATTTTTCACATTGAAGTACACCTACTTTCACATAGTTTCCTTAAAACCATGGAAAAGACAAATGACGTCAATACTGCATAAATTAAAACCATCCGTATTTCGGTTGGTTTTGACCGGCCTGCACCAGGGCTTTCTTCGCCGCCATCCAGTACATCGAAAAGGCAAGAAGCCCTGGAGACGAGGTGGAGAAACCGCTGATTCTGAAATGGAAACGACAGTTATAAAGGATATCAGATTAGAAATAGAATTCTTTGTTTGGCCCAAATTTTCTTTCTAAAATGTACTTCTTGCCGCTGCAGGAGAAAGGCTGTGAAATTTAATAAATGCACGCGGAATGTTATCTGAAGTGTTCTAGGTAATGTGTACTACTCTTCTGGTATACCCAACCACGCTGACCTTCAGGCCCATTTTATGATATTGTACATTTCAGCTCAAAACGGTGGAAGCTAGTGTGGGAATGAGGAAGAGTGGAAACTCATTCCATCTCCACTTATGAGTGATTTCGAAGAAGACGAGTTTCACAACAAATTTAAAAGAACCGCCATTGCGGTGATGGAAATGTGTCATGACGGCGATTCGCACGAAACTGGAAATTTGTTTTATGGCGAGCCCTTTTATTTAAATTGTAAACAAAACTTTGAATTTTATAATTTTTAAATTGTATATTCTGCTGTAATAACAAGGAAAGACAATTTTCCAAAAAATTCTTACTTTTGTAATTTGGGGATCTATTGAAACCAAAGTTGATCAAATAATAATCCCGTATGGTATATAGGAAAATGCGGAAAGTATACCATATAATCATCCATAAATAGTAGGCTCTTTGGAATCAGATACTGGCGGATACGATATGCTTAAGGCCGTAATATACGATATCGGATACTGGCAGATTTCATACGTATAGCACCGTATACGATATCGGATACGAAGATCATATATGATATGGTATATTGTGGGGGTTAAAAACATTTGCGACATGGATACTGTTGGGTACGATATGTTGCATACGGCCGTATACGTGCGTACACCCGTACATATCCGACAAAATACGACTGTTTATACCAGCGTATTTTCGCATATTTTGCGCAGTGATGGATAACTGAGAATCTAGCTGAGAAATCGTTGGAAGCATATGAAAACGATATGGAGTTTTTCAATACCTACTTGATTATCTATGGTGTCAAAATGCTTTCCAGTAACCCAGTAAAGTAAAGTAAAGACGGCAAAGTTAACTGCGCTTTATTGATAGCTTATTCTTAAAATAAAAAGGGCAACGATAGCTGTGTTCGGTACACATAAACTCCTTTGGAGCCTTAGCTCCCAAAATGTAGATGAGAATCACCTATAAGGGCACTTGCAGTTATAAACGTCAGATGTGCGATATTTTGCTCAGAAGTGACATCAAGCACTACTACGATCATGGAAATAACAAAAGACGCTGCCTTCACCCCATTCCAAAACATAATGTTGAACAATACTTCGTGACCCGAAAAAAACCATCAATTTAATCGATATTACATAAGAAGGAGGAGGCAAACTATTTAAAGTGTCTAAAAATATATTCATTGTAGCTGAGAAAGACCTTGCACAGGAGAGAAAACGTCTACCTTATGCAGGTGCTTACGAGAGCTAACCAAAATTAGAAAGAGTGCCCCAAACTGGAGTTTTGAAAACTGTGAACAATCTCTCCCTAAATGAAATAGGTGGAAATAATAATGTTATTATTTATTTTTTTCGAAAACCATAAAATTTCAGGCAAAAAAAAGAAAATTTAAATTCAGTCGAAAGCCAATATCTTTCAGGTCATATAAAATATCCAACTGAAAAAAA
Organism: Turritopsis rubra; assembly: GCA_039566895.2. Classification (NCBI taxonomy): domain Eukaryota; kingdom Metazoa; phylum Cnidaria; class Hydrozoa; order Anthoathecata; family Oceaniidae; genus Turritopsis; species Turritopsis rubra. The sequence continues at coordinate 3,460,229 of CM077629.1, read as the reverse complement.
GAATTTTTGCCTGATAATCGAGTCAAAATACTGTCATAATAATATAGAACGTTTTAAAACAAAGTCAAAAACGTTATCAAATCGTAATATATATATATATATATATATATATATATATATATATAATATACGATTTTCGTAATACGAAAATAATGAATAATAAATATGATTTTAATTACAATTATGGTATTCGTAATCACTTGCCAAACATAATTGCAACTATCAACTTGAAAGAAATACATATACGAATACGAATGAACAACTATGAAAGTGGAGCAGTTAATGAACGACAACAGCAAGGGAAAGGAAGTAAAATTCTTTGATTCCTTTTAACCCCAAACACTAATCACAAGAGGGAAGTATCCATCAACTAAAATAGCAAAGTGAAAACGAGAAAAAGGGAATTTTTAGGTATATTTTATTATGTTTACCTTCTTCTTCTTTACGTTCTTAATTTTTTCATTTGATCCATTTCAGAACCAATTTGAAGGTAGGAAGTAGAAAAACCACTGCTAAAATATATGATATGATCAGCTGAGTACCTTATATTTATACCTTCATAACATTATATATATTATACACAATTTTTTTATGTTTTCTCTACATTTTTCCATAATATTTTAATTACGGTGCTTCAAAAAAAATAGAAAGAAAACAAGAAAGTCGACATCTTCATTATTATAGCGACGTTTACTTCTTCACCAGGAACATCATTAATCTGATATTAACAGTCCTTGCTGCTAACAATCGATTGCATTCACCATCCCCACCGAGCGAAATGGTGTGATATTCAGATTCTTTTTTATCTTCACGAAATTCACAACGTTGTATTTCTGGTAAAATCTTGGCGTCTCCAAATGGACCTTTTACTAAGAAGTACTTTACTTCATACGATCCTTTACCTGTTCACAAAAAAATCTCATAAAAATCTTTGATTTTTTATGAATATTTCAAGAGACACGATTACCGAAATATAAAGATTCAAATAAGAAAGTTCAACTGGATTTTCTTAAAGGGTCAGCCCGCTCATTTTGGAATTGGAAGGTTGGAATGCCCTTTTATCGAACGTAATTAAGAAAGTTGCTTCAAGACTTTTCCAGATTATTCCAGTTTTTTCTGGATTCTCGGCACTTTTTTCGTAAAATTGTTTGCGAAAAAACTACGATGGAAGTTCTCAAATATCGAATGGACAAAAATTTATTGACTCGAAATTTGACCTGGTAAACCAACTTAACGTATGGAATCTATGCGGCAAATAAAAAAATGAGCGGGTCAGCCCTTTTAAAAGCAACTTCAACTACTACCTTTTAATATAAGTTGATACATTAAAGATCGGTCTGCACTTTTTTCATTACCAACAACTTTGGCTTTCATAACCCATAGTTGATCAAAAGCATTAAACCTGTTAGTTTCATAGTAAAGCTTCGGAATATAGTCATCGGTACGACTGGGGCACAATTGAACATCTACAGGATAAAAGGATGTTTATGTAATAAAATGCACCTTGACTAAGAAAATGTTAAAGTGCAGTAACACTTACCGCATAAAGCAATTTTTTCATATGATAACATTTTAAATAAAGCCTGCAATCTTTCAATTTCTTCAGCTGCATCTGATGCCAGTTCTGTGACACCTTCCAGTAGATCTATCCCAGACTTTGATGGGTAAACACACAAAGCTTCGTGACTACCTTTTTGATGGTACATACCCTCCCATCGGCAACCTAAGTTCTTATAACAGCAATAGGCAGGTCTACAAAAAAAGATAGAACATGCTTCAAAAAAAATACTTTTCGGTAGGACAACCTGAAAAGGAAGTTTTTTTAATCAATACAACAATATTTCGGTGGCAATACTTAAGGGACCCCCCACCCGCATAGAACCATACCACCAAAATATTGTGATGACATGGCTTTGAAATTCTCATGTCATAGGATAACTCTTGTGAATCATAAAATCAGTTCTGAGTACATTTTTATATGTCTAACCCTATGCATGAAGAGTTTACAAGCCATGTCATATATGAGTACAAAGTGTTGGTTTTCTTTACCTTTTCTTCTATATCATATGAAATGCTCCTCAAATTGTAGGTTGAAGCTGCAGCTCCTAGAAAGCCTGATAAGCGAGACAAGAACATATAATCATACCAATTTGTTACAAGACGCTAGTTAAATTAATGTATGAAGAAGAAGTTGCAAATAGGAATATGATATTGAAAGATATAAAACATTGTTTTAACAAAAAGGATTGAGACTTAGATCTTTCTTTATTATCAGGAGGTCACTTCAAATGAAAAATCTATTAGTCAACAGACTAATAAAATATCCAAAAATATTGAACAAATATAAATCTAAAATATTTCATTGATTTCATTTAACTCAAAATTCCTTTTTCTAAATCTAAAATCTCATACAACAAAACAACAAGAGAACAACGCCATTTAAAAAGTAACTGTTTCACGCACACAAGAAATTGTGTCAAGGATGGACACCTAATACTTCTGGAAGAGACTAGAACTAATAATTTTCGGAGAAAAACTAACAAATATAGTACATCCATTATCAAAACTCAAAAAACTATTATTTCCATCAGTTTTATCAACACACCCTGCAAGCAACTTGCAAGACTTTAATACATAACTCTTCAAATCATTACATATAAATCGTTAGATTATAAAGACACAAATTATATATATATATATATATATATGTATACAAAGATACTGGATAATAAAAAGTGAAATTTAAAACCTATACATTAAATGGGAAGGAAAAATATTATTTTACCATTGAATGGAAATTGGAAATAAGAAAATAAATTTCAGTCCTCTAAATACAGAACCATGCAGTTATTGTCAGACAACGAATAAGAACAGTATATATTAAGTGGAATTTACCTTTGATCACAAATATCACATTCATGGCTTGGGATTTGATTGCGTGGAAATTCTTCTTTGCAATAATGACAATTAGAAGGCAGCTCAGATACAGCCTTCTCAACTGCTAAGTTTCTTGATGCATTCTTGGAGTTTAATTCTGCTCGACAGCTTGGGCATGATGCTTGCTCATTCTTTAATCTGCCATCAGCAAGGAGATGATTAAAACAACCAACACACATTAAGTGACCATGGTGACACTATAAGCCAAATATATTAGATTTAAATCTTGATATTCAGATATTTCATATAACAGATTGAAAACAGTGCCCCATATTTCATTACGGGTTTATAAAATCCGTAAATATAAATCCCATTGTTTTCTTTCTCAAGCCTATTCTCCACGAGGCGGAATTGTTTGCGTGGACTTGACTTTGGCTGACTTTGCTCATGTTGTGTACAGAACAGCACGAAAGAAACTTTACGGGTCCGTGAAGGAATAAATTTTTACATGAAAAAACAAAAGATTTTCGTGTAAAGTCATTATGTTTCCAACATTTTTTTTAAAAAATCTCTCATTAAATAAACAAAAAAACGTTAACTTCTAAAGATGGCGACTCTTCACAAAAGCTAATTAGCTCACGCAGAAATGTAAAGTTTCTTTCAGCCTGTACTGTAGCTTAAAAATCGTATTTTTAGACAAAAGAGCATGCGCAAAGTCAAGTCTGTGTGGATGATTCTGCCTCCTGGCTTTAGAGCTGGATTTTAAGTTATTTCTGCATAATCACATTGGTAAACATCCACTACACATCGGATAACAAATTAGTAAATTGGGAAATGAACGAAATTAGTCTCATTTTGGGTGTCACCCTTGCCATCTGAAGCTTGCAAACTAAAAAACGTCAAAATCGCTTGATTGAAGGGTATCATCCCTATAAATCCTCATATATGGGTTGATCTTAACAACCGAGACTGTCGTCAGGAATTTCTAAATGCCCAAAAATTTAAAAAGTTTCTAGATACCTAGCAGTTATTCATGCACTATAAACACACAAAAACTAAAAAGGGCTAAATCTATATACCTGATAAATGGGACCTTTGGGCAGGTCAAAACAAACAACACATGAAAGAACACTGACAAGTCTATTTTCAAGGCGTTCCTTTAAAGTTTCTTTCTCCATGGCATTATCACTTTTCATTTTTTTGGGTGACGGCTCAAGTTCTTCTAAGCAATCAGTTCTGCTGCCAGAAGAAACAACAGATGATTCTATCTCTATTGACAATGTTTCAGCCATTTCTCATTAATATTATGTTCTCTACGCAATATGACAATATCTATCTGTAAATTATCACTAAAATGATGATATGTTACTTAACCATATCATAAGTCAATGTTTCCATACTATTTTTTTAAAATTTTCTTGAAATTTTTTTTCTGAGGTGTTTACCTTTTTAAGCAACAGGGAAACCAGAAGAAAATTCCATGATTAATATTTTACCGCATGAATCCAAATCTGATGCATGGTAAGGAAGGAAAGATTCTAATTTTCAAGGAAACTCAACATTATCTCAAACTCAAAAATAAATGAGTTGCTATTAATAACAGAGTTATAAAAATATTTTTCTTAAGTTTAATCCAATATATTTTGTACTGTATTTTATCCTCTTTGCTTGTTTTTAACAGCGCCCTTTATAGAGCCCGTGTGCCGTTATTTGGAAAGCAAAAAGCGGGAGCGACATTGTAAAATAATGGCGTCAAAAGATTTGGTACTATCCTGTAAATCTAAGTCAAAAATTCTGGAATGGCATGTAAAACCTGGAGAAATTGTTTCAAAAGACCAGGCGTTAAGTACATATGTATTTACAGAAAAATTCACCAAAGCAGAAAGCTTTATTACTCAAAGAAAACTCAAAGCAAAGTACAAAGGAAAAGTTTTGGAAATCCTGATCAAGCCAAATGAAGAAATAGCCAGAGGGTAGTTAGCTAGTTGGAAATTCGTTCTGAATTGTTTACATGTATTCTTAATCATGAAATATTACCAGTAATTACTGGTAATCATTAATTCCCCTTCATACTGTCTGACACCGCCCCATTTCTCTTACATAGCTTATAATTATTATGGGAGACGTCAAAACCCAAGTTTCAACGTCGATTAGACATTAAATTTGAAACACCCGCCTCTGCCAACTTAATGTCAAGTCGTGGTAAATAAAATTAGTGTAGTGTGGTTCACGCCGATCTTTCAATGTGCTCTGTTCGCCGAATATATACTCTATCCTCAATCAGATTTCAAAATTTTATTGCAAAGTCATGAGATAAATGTCTGCCAAACAAATCCCCACCCCTCGTAAGGCCTAATCAACGTTAAGCATGGCAATTTCAGTTTTGACATCTCCCCTTAGCCCATTACACGATCATTAATTTTTATGATGTCATTTACAGATATAATGTTAATACAATAGTAATACAGTAGCATTTATAATGTTGCAAACTAGAGAGAATATCAATCTCAAAATTATAACTCAGATATATAGTGCCTTAAAAGCTGTTAACATTTGAAAATGATCTGATAAAAAATATTTTACATAAATAACATTATGCACAAAAAAATTATATACCTTTAAAGATAATGAACTGTTTTAAAGGTCATGAGAAAACTGAGTGAGCAGTTTTCTACAAGTGAATATCCACGAGAGAGCCAATCATTTGTTTACCTCGTTTGTTTGCCATTTTGATATAAGCTCCTTCCAGACACATTTCTTATTGTTCAAATAAAATTCTATAAATAAAGTTCAAATTCTTTAAAATATCTAAACTTTCATCGTGTAAAACATTTCAGCTAAATAGTATAAATTCCCTTCATAATTGTGAGTGTAAGTACAGCAATTATCAAGGAAGGAATATGGACACTTGTAAATAATACATCAATTTGAAAGTCATCTATAAAGCGGAAAACTCTTGTTTGCAGCCCTGGGGTTTATTTATTTATTTACTTAAAATGGATAGTTTAAACTATTAGCAACAGAAATGAGCTCAAATTTGTAGGAGTTTTCCACATTACTATTTTGTGATTTTTGAAATAGTGGAAGAGATAAAATGCATTACCTAAAGTTTCTGGGTTAAACCATTTAAAATTGGTCATTTGGGGAAGATTCGACTTCTTATTATAAGTATATACTTCCTCTCAAAATTCATTATCTAGTTATGTGTTCAGTATTTTAATAATTTTCGTAATTGGTGTTTATATTATATATAGCCAAGTTGTTGCTCGCTTACAAGAAACGAATTGTGAACACAACACCATCATGAAAGATTTGTGTTGTGATTGTGGTGCTGATCTTAGAAGGTATCCTTGGTCATCATCTAAAAAGGATGTGTAAATTTTGCATTGGAAATTAACATAAAATAAGATATATAAAGCTTATATTATATTAAGTTATTATACAATTATATTATATTAAGCCGTATTCAGACATTTTATGTGGATCAAAATTTCATTTTTAGAAAATTCACAAAAAAGTATTTTAAGACATCAGATGATTTTGTAATTTGTTGAGAATGTACCATAATTTTTTTTGATGGATATCCAGAATATAAGTATATTTGTTACTGGTGAATTTGTTACTTGAAATAAGAACCATC
>CM077629.1:3389117-3453612 GCA_039566895.2 Turritopsis rubra | reverse complement strand
GATGGTTCTTATTTCAAGTAACAAATTCACCAGTAACAAATATACTTATATTCTGGATATCCATCAAAAAAAATTATGGTACATTCTCAACAAATTACAAAATCATCTGATGTCTTAAAATACTTTTTTGTGAATTTTCTAAAAATGAAATTTTGATCCACATAAAATGTCTGAATACGGCTTAATATAATATAATTGTATAATAACTTAATATAATATAAGCTTTGTATATCTTATTTTATGTTAATTTCCAATGCAAAATTTACACATCCTTTTTAGATGATGACCAAGGATACCTTCTAAGATCAGCACCACAATCACAACACAAATCTTTCATGATGGTGTTGTGTTCACAATTCGTTTCTTGTAAGCGAGCAACAACTTGGCTATATATAATATAAACACCAATTACGAAAATTATTAAAATACTGAACACATAACTAGATAATGAATTTTGAGAGGAAGTATATACTTATAATAAGAAGTCGAATCTTCCCCAAATGACCAATTTTAAATGGTTTAACCCAGAAACTTTAGGTAATGCATTTTATCTCTTCCACTATTTCAAAAATCACAAAATAGTAATGTGGAAAACTCCTACAAATTTGAGCTCATTTCTGTTGCTAATAGTTTAAACTATCCATTTTAAGTAAATAAATAAATAAACCCCAGGGCTGCAAACAAGAGTTTTCCGCTTTATAGATGACTTTCAAATTGATGTATTATTTACAAGTGTCCATATTCCTTCCTTGATAATTGCTGTACTTACACTCACAATTATGAAGGGAATTTATACTATTTAGCTGAAATGTTTTACACGATGAAAGTTTAGATATTTTAAAGAATTTGAACTTTATTTATAGAATTTTATTTGAACAATAAGAAATGTGTCTGGAAGGAGCTTATATCAAAATGGCAAACAAACGAGGTAAACAAATGATTGGCTCTCTCGTGGATATTCACTTGTAGAAAACTGCTCACTCAGTTTTCTCATGACCTTTAAAACAGTTCATTATCTTTAAAGGTATATAATTTTTTTTGTGCATAATGTTATTTATGTAAAATATTTTTTATCAGATCATTTTCAAATGTTAACAGCTTTTAAGGCACTATATATCTGAGTTATAATTTTGAGATTGATATTCTCTCTAGTTTGCAACATTATAAATGCTACTGTATTACTATTGTATTAACATTATATCTGTAAATGACATCATAAAAATTAATGATCGTGTAATGGGCTAAGGGGAGATGTCAAAACTGAAATTGCCATGCTTAACGTTGATTAGGCCTTACGAGGGGTGGGGATTTGTTTGGCAGACATTTATCTCATGACTTTGCAATACAATTTTGAAATCTGATTGAGGATAGAGTATATATTCGGCGAACAGAGCACATTGAAAGATCGGCGTGAACCACACTACACTAATTTTATTTACCACGACTTGACATTAAGTTGGCAGAGGCGGGTGTTTCAAATTTAATGTCTAATCGACGTTGAAACTTGGGTTTTGACGTCTCCCGTAATAATTATAAGCTATGTAAGAGAAAGGGGGCGGTGTCAGACAGTATGAAGGGGAATTAATGATTACCAGTAATTACTGGTAATATTTCATGATTAAGAATACATGTAAACAATTCATTTCCAACTAGCTAACTACCCTCTGGCTATTTCTTCATTTGGCTTGATCAGGATTTCCAAAACTTTTCCTTTGTACTTTGCTTTGAGTTTTCTTTGAGTAATAAAGCTTTCTGCTTTGGTGAATTTTTCTGTAAATACATATGTACTTAACGCCTGGTCTTTTGAAACAATTTCTCCAGGTTTTACATGCCATTCCAGAATTTTTGACTTAGATTTACAGGATAATACCAAATCTTTTGACGCCATTATTTTACAATGTCGCTCCCGCTTTTTGCTTTCCAAATAACTGCACACGGGCTCTATAAAGGGCGCTGTTAAAAACAAGCAAAGAGGATAAAATACAGTACAAAATATATTGGATTAAACTTAAGAAAAATATCTTTATAACTCTGTTATTAATAGCAACTCATTTATTTTTGAGTTTGAGATAATGTTGAGTTTCCTTGAAAATTAGAATCTTTCCTTCCTTACCATGCATCAGATTTGGATTCATGCGGTAAAATATTAATCATGGAATTTTCTTCTGGTTTCCCTGTTGCTTAAAAAGGTAAACACCTCAGAAAAAAAATTTCAAGAAAATTTTAAAAAAATAGTATGGAAACATTGACTTATGATATGGTTAAGTAACATATCATCATTTTAGTGATAATTTACAGATAGATATTGTCATATTGCGTAGAGAACATAATATTAATGAGAAATGGCTGAAACATTGTCAATAGAGATAGAATCATCTGTTGTTTCTTCTGGCAGCAGAACTGATTGCTTAGAAGAACTTGAGCCGTCACCCAAAAAAATGAAAAGTGATAATGCCATGGAGAAAGAAACTTTAAAGGAACGCCTTGAAAATAGACTTGTCAGTGTTCTTTCATGTGTTGTTTGTTTTGACCTGCCCAAAGGTCCCATTTATCAGGTATATAGATTTAGCCCTTTTTAGTTTTTGTGTGTTTATAGTGCATGAATAACTGCTAGGTATCTAGAAACTTTTTAAATTTTTGGGCATTTAGAAATTCCTGACGACAGTCTCGGTTGTTAAGATCAACCCATATATGAGGATTTATAGGGATGATACCCTTCAATCAAGCGATTTTGACGTTTTTTAGTTTGCAAGCTTCAGATGGCAAGAGTGACACCCAAAATGAGACTAATTTCATTCATTTCCCAATTTACTAATTTGTTATCCGATGTGTAGTGGATGTTTACCAATGTGATTATGCAGAAATAACTTAAAATCCAGCTCTAAAGCCAGGAGGCAGAATCATCCACACAGACTTGACTTTGCGCATGCTCTTTTGTCTAAAAATACGATTTTTAAGCTACAGTACAGGCTGAAAGAGACTTTACATTTCTGTGTGAGCTAATTAGCTTTTGTGAAGAGTCGCCATCTTTAGAAGTTAACGTTTTTTTGTTTATTTAATGAGAGATTTTTTAAAAAAAATGTTGGAAACATAATGACTTTACACGAAAATCTTTTGTTTTTTCATGTAAAAATTTATTCCTTCACGGACCCGTAAAGTTTCTTTCGTGCTGTTCTGTACACAACATGAGCAAAGTCAGCCAAAGTCAAGTCCACGCAAACAATTCCGCCTCGTGGAGAATAGGCTTGAGAAAGAAAACAATGGGATTTATATTTACGGATTTTATAAACCCGTAATGAAATATGGGGCACTGTTTTCAATCTGTTATATGAAATATCTGAATATCAAGATTTAAATCTAATATATTTGGCTTATAGTGTCACCATGGTCACTTAATGTGTGTTGGTTGTTTTAATCATCTCCTTGCTGATGGCAGATTAAAGAATGAGCAAGCATCATGCCCAAGCTGTCGAGCAGAATTAAACTCCAAGAATGCATCAAGAAACTTAGCAGTTGAGAAGGCTGTATCTGAGCTGCCTTCTAATTGTCATTATTGCAAAGAAGAATTTCCACGCAATCAAATCCCAAGCCATGAATGTGATATTTGTGATCAAAGGTAAATTCCACTTAATATATACTGTTCTTATTCGTTGTCTGACAATAACTGCATGGTTCTGTATTTAGAGGACTGAAATTTATTTTCTTATTTCCAATTTCCATTCAATGGTAAAATAATATTTTTCCTTCCCATTAATGTATAGGTTTTAAATTTCACTTTTTATTATCCAGTATCTTTGTATACATATATATATATATATATATAATTTGTGTCTTTATAATCTAACGATTTATATGTAATGATTTGAAGAGTTATGTATTAAAGTCTTGCAAGTTGCTTGCAGGGTGTGTTGATAAAACTGATGGAAATAATAGTTTTTTGAGTTTCGATAATGGATGTACTATATTTGTTAGTTTTTCTCCGAAAATTATTAGTTCTAGTCTCTTCCAGAAGTATTAGGTGTCCATCCTTGACACAATTTCTTGTGTGCGTGAAACAGTTACTTTTTAAATGGCGTTGTTCTCTTGTTGTTTTGTTGTATGAGATTTTAGATTTAGAAAAAGGAATTTTGAGTTAAATGAAATCAATGAAATATTTTAGATTTATATTTATTCAATATTTTTGGATATTTTATTAGTCTGTTGACTAATAGATTTTTCATTTGAAGTGACCTCCTGATAATAAAGAAAGATCTAAGTCTCAATCCTTTTTGTTAAAACAATGTTTTATATCTTTCAATATCATATTCCTATTTGCAACTTCTTCTTCATACATTAATTTAACTAGCGTCTTGTAACAAATTGGTATGATTATATGTTCTTGTCTCGCTTATCAGGCTTTCTAGGAGCTGCAGCTTCAACCTACAATTTGAGGAGCATTTCATATGATATAGAAGAAAAGGTAAAGAAAACCAACACTTTGTACTCATATATGACATGGCTTGTAAACTCTTCATGCATAGGGTTAGACATATAAAAATGTACTCAGAACTGATTTTATGATTCACAAGAGTTATCCTATGACATGAGAATTTCAAAGCCATGTCATCACAATATTTTGGTGGTATGGTTCTATGCGGGTGGGGGGTCCCTTAAGTATTGCCACCGAAATATTGTTGTATTGATTAAAAAAACTTCCTTTTCAGGTTGTCCTACCGAAAAGTATTTTTTTTGAAGCATGTTCTATCTTTTTTTGTAGACCTGCCTATTGCTGTTATAAGAACTTAGGTTGCCGATGGGAGGGTATGTACCATCAAAAAGGTAGTCACGAAGCTTTGTGTGTTTACCCATCAAAGTCTGGGATAGATCTACTGGAAGGTGTCACAGAACTGGCATCAGATGCAGCTGAAGAAATTGAAAGATTGCAGGCTTTATTTAAAATGTTATCATATGAAAAAATTGCTTTATGCGGTAAGTGTTACTGCAATTTAACATTTTCTTAGTCAAGGTGCATTTTATTACGTAAACATCCTTTTATCCTGTAGATGTTCAATTGTGCCCCAGTCGTACCGATGACTATATTCCGAAGCTTTACTATGAAACTAACAGGTTTAATGCTTTTGATCAACTATGGGTTATGAAAGCCAAAGTTGTTGGTAATGAAAAAAGTGCAGACCGATCTTTAATGTATCAACTTATATTAAAAGGTAGTAGTTGAAGTTGCTTTTAAAAGGGCTGACCCGCTCATTTTTTTATTTGCCGCATAGATTCCATACGTTAAGTTGGTTTACCAGGTCAAATTTCGAGTCAATAAATTTTTGTCCATTCGATATTTGAGAACTTCCATCGTAGTTTTTTCGCAAACAATTTTACGAAAAAAGTGCCGAGAATCCAGAAAAAACTGGAATAATCTGGAAAAGTCTTGAAGCAACTTTCTTAATTACGTTCGATAAAAGGGCATTCCAACCTTCCAATTCCAAAATGAGCGGGCTGACCCTTTAAGAAAATCCAGTTGAACTTTCTTATTTGAATCTTTATATTTCGGTAATCGTGTCTCTTGAAATATTCATAAAAAATCAAAGATTTTTATGAGATTTTTTTGTGAACAGGTAAAGGATCGTATGAAGTAAAGTACTTCTTAGTAAAAGGTCCATTTGGAGACGCCAAGATTTTACCAGAAATACAACGTTGTGAATTTCGTGAAGATAAAAAAGAATCTGAATATCACACCATTTCGCTCGGTGGGGATGGTGAATGCAATCGATTGTTAGCAGCAAGGACTGTTAATATCAGATTAATGATGTTCCTGGTGAAGAAGTAAACGTCGCTATAATAATGAAGATGTCGACTTTCTTGTTTTCTTTCTATTTTTTTTGAAGCACCGTAATTAAAATATTATGGAAAAATGTAGAGAAAACATAAAAAAATTGTGTATAATATATATAATGTTATGAAGGTATAAATATAAGGTACTCAGTTGATCATATCATATATTTTAGCAGTGGTTTTTCTACTTCCTACCTTCAAATTGGTTCTGAAATGGATCAAATGAAAAAATTAAGAACGTAAAGAAGAAGAAGGTAAACATAATAAAATATACCTAAAAATTCCCTTTTTCTCGTTTTCACTTTGCTATTTTAGTTGATGGATACTTCCCTCTTGTGATTAGTGTTTGGGGTTAAAAGGAATCAAAGAATTTTACTTCCTTTCCCTTGCTGTTGTCGTTCATTAACTGCTCCACTTTCATAGTTGTTCATTCGTATTCGTATATGTATTTCTTTCAAGTTGATAGTTGCAATTATGTTTGGCAAGTGATTACGAATACCATAATTGTAATTAAAATCATATTTATTATTCATTATTTTCGTATTACGAAAATCGTATATTATATATATATATATATATATATATATATATATATATATATATATATATATATATATATTACGATTTGATAACGTTTTTGACTTTGTTTTAAAACGTTCTATATTATTATGACAGTATTTTGACTCGATTATCAGGCAAAAATTCTTTTTTCCAGTTGGATATTTTATATGACCTGAAAGATATTGGCTTTCGACTGAATTTAAATTTTCTTTTTTTTGCCTGAAATTTTATGGTTTTCGAGAAAAATAAATAATAACATTATTATTTCCACCTATTTCATTTAGGGAGAGATTGTTCACAGTTTTCAAAACTCCAGTTTGGGGCACTCTTTCTAATTTTGGTTAGCTCTCGTAAGCACCTGCATAAGGTAGACGTTTTCTCTCCTGTGCAAGGTCTTTCTCAGCTACATTGAATATATTTTTAGACACTTTAAATAGTTTGCCTCCTCCTTCTTATGTAATATCGATTAAATTGATGGTTTTTTTCGGGTCACGAAGTATTGTTCAACATTATGTTTTGGAATGGGGTGAAGGAAGCGTCTTTTGTTATTTCCATGATCGTAGTAGTGCTTGATGTCACTTCTGAGCAAAATATCGCACATCTGACGTTTATAACTGCAAGTGCCCTTATAGGTGATTCTCATCTACATTTTGGGAGCTAAGGCTCCAAAGGAGTTTATGTGTACCGAACACAGCTATCGTTGCCCTTTTTATTTTAAGAATAAGCTATCAATAAAGCGCAGTTAACTTTGCCGTCTTTACTTTACTTTACTGGGTTACTGGAAAGCATTTTGACACCATAGATAATCAAGTAGGTATTGAAAAACTCCATATCGTTTTCATATGCCTCCAACGATTTCTCAGCTAGATTCTCAGTTATCCATCACTGCGCAAAATATGCGAAAATACGCTGGTATAAACAGTCGTATTTTGTCGGATATGTACGGGTGTACGCACGTATACGGCCGTATGCAACATATCGTACCCAACAGTATCCATGTCGCAAATGTTTTTAACCCCCACAATATACCATATCATATATGATCTTCGTATCCGATATCGTATACGGTGCTATACTAAAAATCCGATATCGTATACGGTGCTATACGTATGAAATCCGCCAGTATCCGATATCGTATATTACGGCCTTAAGCATATCGTATCCGCCAGTATCTGATTCCAAAGAGCCTACTATTTATGGATGATTATATGGTATACTTTCCGCATTTTCCTATATACCATACGGGATTATTATTTGATCAACTTTGGTTTCAATAGATGCCCAAATTACAAAAGTAAGAATTTTTTTGGAAAATTGTCTTTCCTTGTTATTACAGCAGAATATACAATTTAAAAATTATAAAGTTCAAAGTTTTGTTTACAATTTAAATAAAAGGGCTCGCCATAAAACAAATTTCCAGTTTCGTGCGAATCGCCGTCATGACACATTTCCATCATCACAATGGCGGTTCTTTTAAATTTGTTGTGAAACTCGTCTTCTTCGAAATCACTCATAAGTGGAGATGGAATGAGTTTCCACTCTTCCTCATTCCCACACTAGCTTCCACCGTTTTGAGCTGAAATGTACAATATCATAAAATGGGCCTGAAGGTCAGCGTGGTTGGGTATACCAGAAGAGTAGTACACATTACCTAGAACACTTCAGATAACATTCCGCGTGCATTTATTAAATTTCACAGCCTTTCTCCTGCAGCGGCAAGAAGTACATTTTAGAAAGAAAATTTGGGCCAAACAAAGAATTCTATTTCTAATCTGATATCCTTTATAACTGTCGTTTCCATTTCAGAATCAGCGGTTTCTCCACCTCGTCTCCAGGGCTTCTTGCCTTTTCGATGTACTGGATGGCGGCGAAGAAAGCCCTGGTGCAGGCTGGTCAAAACCAACCGAAATACGGATGGTTTTAATTTATGCAGTATTGACGTCATTTGTCTTTTCCATGGTTTTAAGGTTGTCTTCAAACGGGCAAGCGAAGTAGAGAACTAATTTTAAAATTTTCATTAAAACGTCGAGTGAAACGGAATTCGTTCTATCATCGATGAAATAAACAAACGAAAATGGAGCAAGTGATTCATTTATTTAAACAACTTGATTACGCTTTAGATAGAAGCAATATACAAGGTTTTTATTTTAAAACCAAAGCAAGTTCAATGCTTGAATCAACTTTTAAAAGGCAACAATGTCTTAGCAGTTCTTCCAACTGGTTTTGGTAAATCGTTGGTTTATCAACTGCTGCCTTTTCTAATTCCAAAGAAGTGCAAGAGAAACATTGTTATTTTCGTTAGTCCCCTGAACTCAATCATTCAAGATCAAATGAGAGTTTTGACTGAAAGAGATGTGAAAGTAGGTGTACTTCAATGTGAAAAATTAAAGAGATGTCATCATTGTTTCAGCATCTAAAAAAGGAAAGCAACAACAGTGTAATGATATTTCCGAAGCTGATGATATGGAATTACAAATACCTAATGAAATTTTAGAAGGAGAAATAGACATTCTGTTTTCACATCCAGAATCATTATTGTGTGATGATGGAAGAAAATTATTAAAATCCAAAATATGTGAAGATAATGTTGTGGCATGTAGCATTGATGAAACACATTGTGTGGAAATGTGGTATGTATGTATTACATAATAATAGTTTCTGATAACATATATTTTGACGTCAAGTCTCAGCAGGTTAAAAAGGTAAATATATAATACATATAAGACTATAACAATGTAGCTAAATTAGCTGTTTTTAAAAAAACTCAATTTTCATGTATAATAGTTTTTGAGTCTATAGGCTTAAATAAATAATATAAATAATAATATAATATGAACAGAATAATAAGTATATAGCTCCTGTATATGTATATAATTTATCTCTCATATAGCTATATGTATAAAAACAAACTTTGGTAAATATATGCATCCCTTTTATGTTGACAAAACTATTTTATTTTATTTTTATTTAATCTTTATTTAAAGTTGGAAAGACATATACATAGCTTGTGTGACAAACTAATTAAATCCAACTACATAATTCGTAAAAATATAAAATACCAAAATGTAAAATAAAAAACGAAATGCTAAAATAGAATGAATAAGAATTTCACGTGATCTGGGCTCGAGAATTAAATTAAAGGAAAATCCACGCACTAATTCATATGCAATCTAGATAGAGCAATTGTGACATTGACAGTAGCAATTGTTGAGTGTTTTGATTCGAGACTTGAATAGACTTAATTTTGGGCAATGCTTTAGATCAGCTGGAAGGTTATTCCAGAGAAGTAGTGCTCTAAAGACGAAAGAGTTTTTGGTGCACTCTGAGCACTTAGGTAGCTGCAACAGAGTTCCATGACGCATGTTATAAACAACAGACTTTAAAACAGAAAAATCCCACATAAAACTTGGATTTAGTCGGAAAATCGACTTATACACTTCAGTGGCAAGTAACATCAAATTTGATTTGTGTATTGACACAGCGTTATATGTCTCCAGGACCTTCTCCTTGGGTGTGACAAAATCTAGATTTACTGTTCTCAAAGCACGGATGTGCGTGGATTCAATTTTTGCAGAATCCCTCTTTGAGCAGAACATCCAAACTAGAGGACAATATCTAAAGCAGGATAGAACATATGGATTGCATAGCATTGTTGCCTTTGGCAAATTTAAGTAAGAGCGAATTCGTAATAAGGCATTTATTTTACGATTCGCTTTTGTACATACGTCTAATATGTGAGGTGAAAAACTCAACCTGTCGTCGAGAGTCACTCCCAGCAGTTTCACACATTTAGTAGAAGGAATAGTGTGACTGTCAACAACAAGTTCGTTTTGATTTTCATCATGACAACCAAGAAGTAAAAACTGAAATTTATTTGGGTTGACAACCATCTGGTTGATCCTAAACCAGTTTGTGATAATAGGAACATCTTGGGACAATTTAGATAACACCTCACTGAGAGAGGGATCACACGCATATAATGTATTGTCATCAGCAAAGTTGGCAATCCCAGATGAAATTTCACAGAAAAAGAGATCATTGAGGAAGATATTGAATAATAATGGCCCTAATATAGAACCTTGTGGCACACCTACAACTACCTCTAGCCATTCGATTCGCACACGCATCTTCCTATCCTGCAAGTAAATATATAAAAACTTTAAACTTTTCATAATCCATAAGCTCAAAGTTCTGCTACTGACAAGTCAAACTATCGGCCCATTAGCTTACTTCTAATATTTTCTAAGGTATACGAAAGATTAGTCTTCAACCAGCTTACAACTTTTATGGAGACTAAACTCTCAAAATACCTCTGTGGCTTTCGAAAAGGCTATTCAACCCAGCACTGCCTGTTAAATCTCCTCCATGCGTGGCAAAAATGTCTTGCGAGTGCTGGAAAGGCAGGAGTTGTTCTAATGGACCTCTCAAAATCTTTTGATGTTCTCCCCCATGACTTCGATTAGGGTTCCATTTGCCGATTTCCAGCACGTCTTGTTCAAAATATGGTTATAAAGACCATAATGTTTCATGAAAGCATTCATGCTTGCAACACGTGGCTCTGCGTTAAAGTCCCCCATTACCAGAATATTATCGTAGTTTCTGGAATAAAAATCAATTAATAGAGACAATTCAGTTAGAAAATAATCCAATTGATGCCAAGGTGGTTTATAGATTGATACAAGAATCCATTTTGTCTTCCTCAAGTTAATCTCAAGGGGAATAACTTGCAGGTCTTCAGGTACCTCATAATCTGATTTCAGTTTCGAAGATATACTTTCTTTGACGTAAGTCAAAAGTCCACTATTGCAGGTGTCATCCTTCCGGTACGGTTTTGAGTAGCCTTCCATCGTGAATTGAGAAGAGGGGAAGGATGAGTCTATTTTAGTTTCCGCAACTGTGAGAATATCAACTTTATCTTTGAGGACACACTGAGATCCTGCCATTTATTCCTGATAGAGTTCAAATTGAGATAGCCAAATATGACATTTTTTGGATTTTCTCGACGTAATCTATAAAGCTTCTCAAGACAAGGGCTAATTTCATTGCTATCACTGTGCAGATACTTGTGTATTTCCAATTCCTTGTAGGCCAGTCAACTTTCAATATAAACACGGAAATTTTCCTTTAGAATTTTTGATCCTTTCCAATTGAGGTGTAATCGACTTTTGTTTAAATGCGCCACTTTATCAATGTTTGAGTTATCTAAGAACCCAATGTTACGTTTATTACATGAGGCTTTTAATATTCGGTTCACTTCATCTCCCTTTTCACTGTAACGGTCATTTCGCGGAGTAATTGAAGATATTACTACATCTGTATCACTACTCTTACTAACGATATCATTTGCAAGACTTGTTATTTTATTTGCAATTACCTCTGACATTTCGTTTGACCTGAGATCATTAGTTTCACAGTATATTATTAACAGATCTGGCTTTAATTGAACTGTTGGTACGATAAAATGCCACATACAATGACTTTTGCGCCCGGAAATGATTTAACATACACTTTGGTGGAGTCGGTGCTTAAATTATATCCCTTCAATCCTTTCACTATTGAATCGCCAGGAATAGAAATTATCCTTTTTTTCGTCCTCTGGTCTTTATTTTCAACATCCATAGTTTCTCATTGTCATTATTAATATTTAACTTACTGTCTTTGGAATGCATTACACAATCTTTAACATTTGACTTTTTTATATTCTTTCGCGAACGCTTTCTCCTGGTTGTAATGTTGTCATGGTTTCCATTATTATTATCAGGCTCAATTTCGTTGCTACATTTATTAACATATAACGAGTTATATTTATTATCAGTTAAAAAGTTTTGTGTAACGATCTTTTTACCATTTGCACTAACAGTACGCTTGGGAGTGACGTAATTTTCGTCTTGCAAAGTCTCTTTAATTTTATGTTCGGAGGTTACCATGGTAACGGTTTCTGTTGTAAGAGATTGAGTGCTTTTTTTGAGCGAACTTATGTCATCAAGTAAAATGTTTATGATGCTGTTTTTATTTACTAATTCATCTCGCAAAAAAAAAAATTTTCTTTTCGAAATGCTTTATATACTTATTGTGGCACTGTTCCTTCTCTAGCTCACCCATAATCTCAGTCATTATGCTCTTTTTTAAGTTGTTTAGTTCAACTTCTTTACACTTCTCATCGATATATCTTTCGTTCTGGACCAAAGTCTGAAAAAAGAACATACCGTTATCATTTATATTTTGGTAACTACCTTCTAAGATGATAGCTGGTACGGTCTAAATCTTCTAGTAAAATCATCATTTTTCATTGCAAAAACACTATCGCGATCGCAAAAATATCCATTAACTTTTATTTATACCAGCAGGATCAAGTATTGTGGGTATGCTTACAAATTTTTTTTGAATTGGTCATTAGTGACCCATTTGTTGGAAATGAATTGTGTCCTAGAGCAAGGCTTTTCAGTCAGTTTCATGCATCGTCTACTTCCCAGATGAAGGCTGACATTCTGCAAGAAATCAAGAATGAACACTCCAGAATTTGTGTTGTTATTGTTTCTACTGCGTTAGGAATAGGTGTAGATGCTCCTAGTGTTTCTCAAGTAATACATATGAATCCACCCAACAATCTTGAATCGTATGCACAAGAAGTTGGAAGGACAGGGAGATCCAGGCAACAATCAAATGCTATTTGGTTTTATAATAACAATGATTTGAGCGACAAAAATATGGATGATTCAATGAAGATGTATTGTTAGTCATCTACCCGATTGCGAAAGCAACTGCTTGAATACTTTGGTTTTTAATGGAGATTCACAAGACATGTGTTGTTCAGTTTGTAATGAAGATTTATGTGTATATAAATCAATTGAAACAGATATTGAAAAAAAACCTTTTCGACACAGGACAATCGAAACATTACTTGTGAAAAGTTGGTTGATTTGCAGTTCAACATGGAAGAACACAAGAAATTACAATCTGAATATATGGTTCATGTGTTCAGGTTATCTAATGAAATTATTGAAGATGTCGTTTCTAACATGAACATGTTATATCATCAAGAGATCTTTTGCATACATTCAATATTTGTGATGATTTATATGTGAAATTAATATATGATATCATAGAGAAATATGCTCCATATATGCAATAAAGTTTTATATATACATAAAAACACAGTGGAATAAATGAGGATTCAGAATTTGTAGACAAACACAATTTGCATTGAGTTATTTGCAGTTATGGTTTAACTGAAGTTGTAAAACATAATAATGACAAGGTACAAAACAACACAGCTGATTTGTCTTTGAATGATAGTTATTGTTTTGTTTATATTGGAATGTTATATAATTAGAAGATTCATATAAATGATTTTAGCAAGTGATAGATCAATTCCACCTGATCTTTTATGCTTTACTTTTTCATGCAGCTAATTACTTTTTGTGTTTATCTATTTTGTGTTGTAAATTTTAAACTTATGCTGGTGCATTCTCCATAAACTGCATGTGATTGTAAACTAGTTGGTGGTAATCTTTTTATAGATAAGCTTTGCCTGAGTGTCACCTGTGTTTGTTGACAGGACTGTATGAATGTCAACATGTTCTTGACACGGCTAAAACACTTTTTACAAACTGTATGAGGGAGATAGTCATCCTCCTCTATGGTGATGTACATGCAATTTTCAAAGACAATCTTTTCTGCTTTCCAGAAACTGAAAATATCTTTAGTAAATAATTGTTGTTCCTCTGCTCTCCACAAAGTCGACGTTGGATTGATTTCCTCCTTCTTTCTGCAAATACACTTTCTTTGGTGTTGATTGAGCCATTTACTCATGATCACTAAAAATACACCATGTAATATATATTTTTCATTACATCAGGAGGCAGGGAAGGAGAAGAATGTTTTCTCTGAAAAATTGTATGAACTTCCACAATTTTGAGAAGCTACTAAGCTGTTGTTACACCTGCTTGGTAGGAAATAATTATGAATGATAAAGCATGAGAGGAAAAAGAAAAATATTTAGCTAGCTGATATCTGTACTGCGCTGTGTCATTAATTTTTTTGCCTCGTTACCTACCCTATCTTATTTTCTCACAAATAACTGATAGTGAAATCAATAAAACAAATTCACCAGTACGAATATTGAGTCATAGCCAATTAAAATGTTATTTAATATTTATCCATCAGCTCTTGTCTTCTGAATTGGTGAAATATTTTCAATCTTCTTCCCATTTCTGGCTTTGAAACTTCTTTCTGCATTTGAACAGCCATCATTAATTTTTTTTTATCTCACTCGACGGTGCGGGTAATATTTTTCTTAATTATTTAATTCCTGACAACCAATCACTAGTGAGAAACGACCAGCCTGCACCAGGGCTTTCTTCGCCGCCATCCAGTACATCGAAAAGGCAAAAAGCCCTGGGACGAGGTTAGTGGTTTCTGGTTTGCGGTTAACGATTTTCAACCTGAAGTCCTTATAACTGGAGTATTGAATACAATTTCTATTCATGTATAATGAACTCTATCTTTTATAAAAAAATGTTTAAATTGTTTATACAATGTACCAAAATATGTGCCAAAGTAAAAACTGAAGAATATATACTTCTCACGTGACAAAGATAGCTATGCAAAACTGAGCAATGGAAATCATTTTTTGGAAATATCTGAAAGTAAAAAATCTGGTCAAGGTCAGATAAGGCCGACAAGTTCAAAGACTTGTGACAAGTCCAGATAAGTCTGAGTTTTGAGGTCTAATGAAACGGAGGAGTAGATACGAGATAATACCAGAGATGATGCCACCACCAAAGGCCCTAAAAAATAAATTATATAACTGTTATACAATTTCAGGTCCACTAGTAATAAATTTCAAAGCAATTTTCACAAGCATTTTTAGAAATTTTAGTGGGAACAGTTAATGTGATTTTTTTTCATTTTAACCTGAAAAAACAACGAAAATTGATTAATTTAAAAAAAAAATCTGCAATATTCCATATTTTGATAATCTCCCAAAAGTTTATTGGCAAAAATTCACAAATTTGAGGTCAAAAGGAAGTGTCGTTGGAATATTCGGCTTAGTTGCAGTTCACTCCTGGAACGATTATTTAGCCCTGCAAAATGAATCATAATGAATCATTCTTTGGAACAATTATAGGTCGATAGTCTGATCCATAGTAGCAGTTTTCGTTCAAATTTAATTTCGCGAATTGAGATAAAATAAACTTTTCCAAAAATTTAATTTCCTTAATTTCGCAAATAATTAGTCGTCATATTTTTTTAAAATTAAATATTACCATGCATACATTGACAGACATTGAGGCAAAACGTATTCTTTCCTTTCACAAGAATTTAATTTTAAGAATACGTGAAATCCATTTTTTTCCAGTGAAATTTTCTTACCACGTTGAAGTATATATTTGGTATATATACAGTAAAGCCTGAAAGAAATTGACGCACCTGTGAAGAATGAATTTTTACATAAAAATGCAAAAGATTTGTAAAGTCTGTTACTTGAAGTCATCATTGTCATCAACACGATTTGGTAGGGAAAGCTAACAATCTTAAGTGAATATGTAAAGTTTCTTTCTTTCTTTTGGATCATTTTTATCAAAATAAAATGATAAAAGTCTTTTATTCTCGGATTTGCTCTGACAAGTTCAATAGAAACTCCATCACAATGTCATATTTTAGTGAAATTTATAAGAGAGCATATTAGGAAAAAATAGAATTTTTAGTGCATAAACGAATCGGTTAATACACCGATATAGTCAAAACAACAAGAACCTTCAAAGAAAAAGAAAAGAAAAGATTGGCAGCTTACGCTCCTTTACGGGAAAGAGGTTACCCAATATCAAGTTTCATATCAATATCAATTATTTTCTTTGATTTATTTGACTGTTAATAATAGTTCAAATTGTGTATAGGGGTGCTGCTATTTAAGTTTAATTTTTGTCATCCCTCAACCATCATTATCCACCATGTAAATTTTCATTCATGTTTTTTTTGTTTTTAAAATAAAATTAGGAGAGTAAACAAGTCTTAAGTTAACACAAGACAGGACACCACCCAACAATTTTTAAAAGTATAGAAACTGCCACCACAACCAGGGACTCTCTCTACTCCATATTATGTGTGTGATGTGGGTGTGAAGTGAATTTATAGCTAAGAGAACGCTATATAGCAACCTGTTTTTAGATATCCAGGAAATATTTTGTGCATTTGTATTTTCATCAACAGGGAATATATGAAATTTTACGTGTGTCACACACTTAAAAGGCCACAAAAAGGGGAGAGGAGGGACAGAAGAGGAGGAAATAAAAATCGAAAATGGGATCGAACAGTTTCTCACAAAATCAATGTCATTATAAAAAAAAGCAGTAAGAATTTTCTAACCTTAAGTGCTGCACTGTGTCGTTCTCTGGAACACAACGTTTGCACGTTTTCTGTATTTTAGGCCGCACTCACAATAATTAAATTACTTTATATAAGTTGTAGTGTACCATTCATACATTAACCACGGTCTGTGGACAGCCTCTATTCCAATGTTTTGCGGAATCAGCCTACAACTGTGGACAAAAAATCTTGGAATTACGTACGGACCCTCCAGAATATCAGAGTTCACACTTGCCCTTTTTCTCAACGCTTATCCATCTCTAATTGGTGCACTAAAGAAAACCGGTTTTAAAAATGGCGTGAAAGTTTCATTTTTCTTAGAAAACGTTTCCGTCCAACTTAAAAAAGACAGAGGCCTATTTCAAAAATGGTATAAAAATAAACGCTTTGATTAGTTTGTTGGTATTCTTAGTGTTTTAATACAATTTGTAATACATTTTAAAACTGAGTTTTTTGTGTATACTTTGTATTGATGATGAGACAGATGCTTGTGAGCTCTGTTGGATGTATAATATAAAAAGGGAAAGTAGCACAGCTTTACAACCACCACACCAGCAGCAGAGGAGAGTATAATAATTAATATATTGATTGATTTGGTGGGTTCATTTCATTATAATTTGTGGATCTTATTTCCATCACAAATATGTATGTTTAGTGGATCTGAAAAAACGGCAAAACTGGCAAACTGTTCGTTTTATGTTGTTCAGCTTATTTTATGAGCAGTTTATGCATCATGTACTAATGCATTCATCTGTCCAACGCATACAAATTTTTAGATTGTTTCTGTACTTTATACATGGATTAATTTTTGTGGGGGTTTAATTTTATGGGCAACAATTTGATTCATTTTTCCTGTGGATTTGAAATAAATCCGAGCTTCTTTCGTATTATAAAAATGTACCATTTAAAAAATTTGATATTCTTTAAAAGCACAATAAAAGTAATCAAATTGAATATATTTATATTGTTTGTCAGTCTAGTATTCATAATATATAATTAGAGTTTATCATGTCATAGACCGGTTGTTTTTGTTTGCGACGTTTCGACAGTTACTACTGTCATCATCGGGCGTTTGTAAATGAATGATGTAAAGTTTATATATGTTTTCAGTAGGATCGAAATTAGGATCGAAATTATTTCGGACCTGGAAGGAAGCAATGTCAATATTTCGGACCTGGAAGGAAGCAATGTCAATAATTTGTTTTGCGTAGAGCTGGAAACCATATCGCAGGAACATTATACGATGTACTATTAATACTGGAATTGTTTTTGACACTGTATATAGTCTCTTTGACTTTTCGAGCAGTCCATCCTTTTTCCTTGTCAAGGATCTTTCTATTCTCCCAATCAAACTTGTGGTCATTAGTCCAACAGTGGTCAGCAATTTCGTTTTTGGTTACATCGCCATTCCGTACGGCTCGCATATGTTCTTTGATGCGTTGCTCAAATGTTCTTTTTGTTTCTCCTATATAAACTGATTCACAATCACTACATGGAATTTGGTATATCACGTTATTTGTGTCGTTCATTGAGATCTTGTCTTTCGGATGAGATAATATGTTACGAAGAGTTTCCGTTGATCGAAATCTGCATTTGATGTTGTGTGCACGGAATATTCTTTGTAAAGCATTACTGATACCAGATACATAAGGAATACTAATAGTGGTCACCGGTTCTTGTTCTGTTGATTCTTCGGTGTTTGAAGTTCGAGTATTGTTTATTCTATTTTCAACTCTTCTAACAATCGTCCTGTCATATCCATTTGCTTGGAGAACCGATTTGATATGTTTCATTTCTTCAACACGATCATCGTCATTACTAACAATATCTTTCGCCCGATTTATTAACGATGCAACAACACTTTCTTTGCAACTTTGTTGATGGTTTGAGTTACAGTTTAGATATTGGTCTGTATGTGTTGGTTTACGATATACGTTCACTGAAATGCTTCCGTCTTGATTTCTTTTTACAAGAGTATCCAAGAATGGGATGCAATTATTCGATTCCTGCTCGATTGTAAATTTTATTTTCGGGTGCAATCCATTTAGATGTTGATGAAAATTATTCAATGAATCTCGTGTCACTATAGCGTAAACATCGTCAACAAAACGTTTCCATACTTTTGGGGGTTTGTCAGCGGTTGTTGTGGCTGTGGACTCAAACGCTTGCATGAAGATTTCAGCAACTACAGAAGATGCCGGACCTCCCATTGCAACTCCATCTGTTTGAGTGTAATAAGTTTCATCGAATAGAAACCACGTTTTTGTTAATACAAGCGTTATCAATTCCAAAAATTCTGTTGGTGGAATTTTCGTTTTGGATGAAAAGTTTGAGTCATTAGAGATTAAATCTCTAATTATATTGATCGTGTCATTTATCGGTACATTTGTGTAAAGTGATGTAACATCGAATGATACCATTTCTTCATCAACATTGACAGTTTTTGTTCTAACAAAGTCGGAAAACTCTTTTGAATTCTTGCATCGGTTAGTTTGTGTATATGATGATAATATCTTTGCTACGTATTTTGATAAGTCGTACAACGGCGTACCGGTGCATGAGACTATTGGTCGTATAGGTATTCCAGTTTTGTGTATCTTCGGCAGACCATAGAATCGAGGTGGTGGAGAATCGCTTGGTTTTAATCTGAAATATGTTTGTTGATCGATAAAACCATTGTCATGTAGTTTCTGAAGTTTTTGTCGTACTTCTTTTTTGATTGTTTCAGTTGGGTTCTTCTTGAGCGTTTTGTATGGACCATTGTTTATATGATCGTAACATTTCTGGATATAGTTGGGTTTGTCTAATACCACGGTTGTTCGTCCTTTGTCAGCTGGTAGAATCATGATACTGTGTAGACATCGAATCATAATAATTTGACGCCAAATGATCTAAGAATTCATTGCAAAGTCAAAACTGAGAAAAGCCGTCAGATATTACGTCGTGCCAGCAAAGTCTTGCTTCAAGAACGAATCCATCTCAATCATGTGACAAGAGAGAAATTAAAACAGTCAATGGAAGAGTTGGACCAAGAAATCAAAGATAAAACAACATCAGAAGAATATGAACTCATCAAATCTGTTCATAATAAGACATTTGAAAGGGAGATGGAAGTCGCTAGAACAAGACAGGTTAGAAAATTCGCAAACCTACATCCACAGAAGGAAGATACCGAACAGAAAGTAGATAAATCAAGATGGATAATGAACTTGTCATCAAAACAATTGTCATCTGATGAAACCAATATTTTGTCGAAGGGAATGAATTTTAGTATAACACCAACTGAAATTCCAACAAAAGAAATTGTTGCAAATGTAGAGAGTGGTATCAAAAACCTACCAAAAGAGGAAGCTGACAATATACGAGCTAAAGTCAGTCTAACTCTACAACAATCGAAAATACCAACCGACAACATCAGCCGAAAAGACAGAAAAGCTCTTCGTAATCTTCAGAAAGATACCAGTATCATGATTCTACCAGCTGACAAAGGACGAACAACCGTGGTATTAGACAAACCCAACTATATCCAGAAATGTTACGATCATATAAACAATGGTCCATACAAAACGCTCAAGAAGAACCCAACTGAAACAATCAAAAAAGAAGTACGACAAAAACTTCAGAAACTACATGACAATGGTTTTATCGATCAACAAACATATTTCAGATTAAAACCAAGCGATTCTCCACCACCTCGATTCTATGGTCTGCCGAAGATACACAAAACTGGAATACCTATACGACCAATAGTCTCATGCACCGGTACGCCGTTGTACGACTTATCAAAATACGTAGCAAAGATATTATCATCATATACACAAACTAACCGATGCAAGAATTCAAAAGAGTTTTCCGACTTTGTTAGAACAAAAACTGTCAATGTTGATGAAGAAATGGTATCATTCGATGTTACATCACTTTACACAAATGTACCGATAAATGACACGATCAATATAATTAGAGATTTAATCTCTAATGACTCAAACTTTTCATCCAAAACGAAAATTCCACCAACAGAATTTTTGGAATTGATAACGCTTGTATTAACAAAAACGTGGTTTCTATTCGATGAAACTTATTACACTCAAACAGATGGAGTCGCAATGGGAAGTCCGGCATCTTCTGTAGTTGCTGAAATCTTCATGCAAGCGTTTGAGTCCACAGCCACAACAACCGCTGACAAACCCCCAAAAGTATGGAAACGTTTTGTTGACGATGTTTACGCTATAGTGACACGAGATTCATTGAATAATTTTCATCAACATCTAAATGGATTGCACCCGAAAATAAAATTTATAATCGAGCAGGAATCGAATAATTGCATCCCATTCTTGGATACTCTTGTAAAAAGAAATCAAGACGGAAGCATTTCAGTGAACGTATATCGTAAACCAACACATACAGACCAATATCTAAACTGTAACTCAAACCATCAACAAAGTTGCAAAGAAAGTGTTGTTGCATCGTTAATTAATCGGGCGAAAGATATTGTTAGTAATGACGATGATCGTGTTGAAGAAATGAAACATATCAAATCGGTTCTCCAAGCAAATGGATATGACAGGACGATTGTTAGAAGAGTTGAAAATAGAATAAACAATACTCGAACTTCAAACACCGAAGAATCAACAGAACAAGAACCGGTGACCACTATTAGTATTCCTTATGTATCTGGTATCAGTAATGCTTTACAAAGAATATTCCGTGCACACAACATCAAATGCAGATTTCGATCAACGGAAACTCTTCGTAACATATTATCTCATCCGAAAGACAAGATCTCAATGAACGACACAAATAACGTGATATACCAAATTCCATGTAGTGATTGTGAATCAGTTTATATAGGAGAAACAAAAAGAACATTTGAGCAACGCATCAAAGAACATATGCGAGCCGTACGGAATGGCGATGTAACCAAAAACGAAATTGCTGACCACTGTTGGACTAATGACCACAAGTTTGATTGGGAGAATAGAAAGATCCTTGACAAGGAAAAAGGATGGACTGCTCGAAAAGTCAAAGAGACTATATACAGTGTCAAAAACAATTCCAGTATTAATAGTACATCGTATAATGTTCCTGCGATATGGTTTCCAGCTCTACGCAAAACAAATTATTGACATTGCTTCCTTCCAGGTCCGAAATATTGACATTGCTTCCTTCCAGGTCCGAAATAATTTCGATCCTAATTTCGATCCTACTGAAAACATATATAAACTTTACATCATTCATTTACAAACGCCCGATGATGACAGTAGTAACTGTCGAAACGTCGCAAACAAAAACAACCGGTCTATGACATGATAAACTCTAATTATATAAAAGTAATCAAGTCAACTGTCGTGGATATAGGAAATAAAAACACAGTCGTGTATACAGAGACAGCTAAAAAAGCATGATGATGATTCTTTATAATATTGTGATGGTTGAAGGGAAAATCACTATAAGCGCAAATAGCGATAATCAATGACAATTATTGATAAATTTATCAATAATATCAATAATATTGAAGAAGTTTTTGATAATTATTGAAAATAATATCGCAAAGATTTATTATTCGTCAAACGCAGACACGGTTTTTGAGCTCAACATTAACGGAACACGACAGCATAATTTATCTTCCATGACAATTTGTGTCATAGGACACTTTTTTCCGGAGGGTATCTTGCTGAAATATCAAAAATTTTATAATAGAGAAAACGGCTTTTTAAAAAATCCGTCAGGTCGCTAGTGATCAAAAAATAGTGTTTCACTTACAAATTTAGCAGACATTCTCAAAAGTAGTCAGAATTTGAGAACACATTTGATTACCTCAAAAATATTTACTGGACGTATAATCTGTAGCAACTACACACGTAAAACAGCAAAAACAAAAATTATTTTCGATCTCGTGAAGGTGTGTTTCATACGCCATGTTTTTTAAGTAAAACTTGCTTACAAAGAACGTTTGATCATCAAAACAAAAAAATGATAAGGGGGTCATGTTTTCAAAAAAATAAAGTAAAGTGACCGGCAGTTATTAAACTTGTCTAAATTTTGTATTATCAACATAGATTTCTGAGTAGGATTTCTCAATTTTCAAAAACAAATCAGTTTGTTTTTTGAGACGAAAAGAAGATATTTGTATTGTACAGCCCCCAGTTTTATTGCTAATCGCCCCCGTCTATGACTATATGCATAAATAGTCTCTGGTGGTGAGCGTTATGCACTTCAACTGCGAGCAAACTTAGTGGGAGAATTTTTAAGCACGTGTACGAAGCACTGAAGAAGGCAAGCAATGAAATGTCGGTTACTATAAACTTAAAACCTTCTGCAAATCGTTCACAAACAGAAAGTAATTGTATAATTCACTTTGCCCGATATGATCAAGAGATAAAGCTTTGAGGGTTCATGGATCATTCTTTAAAGAAACTTAAACATGCCTGGTAAGAATTTCTTAGCATTATAAAGATGATATAAATATTTTCTTTTTCAATCAATATGTCACGAAAATCACTGAAATGTGACTGATTTCACGTTCGGAAATGTTCATTTCTTTGTAAACAACAAAGACTCTACCTACCTTCTAATTTTTCTGTCTAGTTTTTTGATAAACATTTTCCAATGCAAAAATAAAGGAAAAAATGCCCCGCCTGTAATCTTGAGTAAAGAAATTGACTTATTTAAATTCGTGCAATCTTTGTAGCATCTTGAAGAAAGACGATGAAGTGCGGAAAATCCTTGAAGATAACACCAGCAACCTATTATTTCATCAGAAATGTTACGATATATACACACACCGTAAAACTTTAGAAAAATATGAAAAAGAAATTACCGAAGGAACTGAAATAACTGCGCCACGGGAGGATGAAGCAAATTCAAGTGGAACCATCGATCTCAATCATGAAAAGAAGTCTTCGACACGAAAAAGAGATCGATTAGGTAAAATGTTAAACTTGTAATAAGCAAAGAAAAGCAACGCTATTTTAGAGTGTCCATCCCCCACGGATTGGAATAAAATGCTGGGTTGAACGGGGTAGGGGAAGGGGGTTAATATTCCGTACTCTAGACTTCATTTATTATTATAAGAAGAATCATAGCAGATGAGGAATGCTTATTAGTTACAAAAAAACTGGTACAAAAGAAATTATGAGCACCTAACAAAATGTGTCACCCAAACAGCTTTAGAAAAACTCATAAAATACACTATCGAACGAGGTGCGACTACACGCGAATCTTGCTGGATTAGACTGACAATCAGTTATTGCACTAGAACTTTTCTACCATCGTTCGTGTTATGGTGATTACACTAGACCAACTAGGAGACTGAACGGAAAATTGATAATCAATTCGGACAAAGATGTAATGCAGTAATTGTTTGTTGAAGTAGAAAAAAGAGTAATCCTTGACTTGGAAATACTTCCAACGAATGAACTGGCTGAGATTTACTGGAGCAAAAATTCGGACAACACCCGTAATGTTCCCACTAGGAGGATCTTGTGAGACGAAGTCAAAAGAAACTTTGAGGACAAATAGAAATATGGACCACAAAATCAGGTTCAACTTTCATCTTTAACAATGAAATACAAAAAGGCTATATTACTGAAGCACTAATGAAGCAGACAACTGAACTAAAAAGAAGTCAACAAGAACAGTCAGTGGAAAGCAAAATCAAAAATCAAAGTCGGTAAGAAAATCAGAAAAGAGATTCTTGAAATGAATCAAACTTATCATCATTGGCCACTCAGTGAAAGTGAATTACTTAAAACACAAACTATGTTACCTGAGTTACAACAAATATTTCTCGTAACATTATTTATGTCTAATAATAATATAAGCAGAAGAAAACAGCGTATGATAGATTCAGCTGGGCAAGATTTGATCCACATAGTATCGAAGGGAAGGCATCGAACAAGAAAACACGTGCTCCTATCATTTTGTACCAAACGCAAAACAGGCTCTAAGGATCTCTGGATTACAATGGCTAAATAAATTTGGACACGGTATACCATATGACGAAATTAGTTTGTTGAGACTTCTCTTGCTGAAGATGCCGTTAGAAATCAAACGAATCGCAGATATTGTCCACCGTCCATTCAACCATCAAAATTTGTAATATTTGTGTGGGATAATAACGACATAACTCCAGAATCGTTAACTGGAAAAGTGATGCACTGTACTAACGGCATAATCATACAATTACAAGAACATGAATTTTCCAATGTAGCCGCAGGAGGTACTATGTTTAATGAAAGACCTAAGGCAAGGAAAAGATCATTTAGGGAGCTTCCCTCATTAATTGCTATCTACGCATCTGGCAAACGTGGTACTTCACAATCGTTTGATTCCTTCGAAGTAATGATTTTTTTGAATTTAATTTTTCATATTCGTACTTGCATATTTCTAAAGTTTTGCTATAGTAACTATTTTATAATTCAATCAATACCATATTCCAACAACTAACAGTGGTCATCTCCGTGCATCTCTACTTATGGATTTCATCTGGGTTCTTTTTCGCCGATATGATGAAAAAATACCTAGTTGGACAGCTTTCAATTACTTGATTCACGCTCAAGAGTTGACGGAAAGATATGAACAAGATTTTCTTTTCCTGACATACCATCAATTTCGATAGAAGTCTTCATTGAGCTTTCTTAATTCTACTTGATATTTGACTTTTAAGAATTCATCAAGTTACATATCCTCCCGCTATTGACGAGTCGACTACTAAAATGAATTATCGTACTTGAGCTACTTTTGCGATCACAAGAAAAAACACGCAACTCTGGCTTATCACAGACGGATGTAATGATGGACCAGGCAATTTATGCGAAAGCGGTTGAAGTATTGATGAGTCCTTTGCATGCTGACTTGTAGCGTTCCATTGTTCTTAGAATGGGTGCAAACACATCAATGATACTTTTAGCAGTGATTGGAAAAACCTTTGCTGGTGCTGGTTTAAGAGATTGGATACTTGAAGCTGAATTACTTGGTAAGAAAAGTCGGAAAAGGACTAAAAGTCCATGTTACTATGGAGAAGTTCTCTTGCGTAATGCTGGCGATGTTACCAAAATTATTCTTTTAGGAAACACATACACATTTGTAAGGTGATAGTTCCGTAGAACGTGTACTATCAGGAAAACACTTCAACAGAGCCATGCAAATGTACCAGTACCTTTACGTTGCATTAACACAGCATCTCATGGACAGTTTCATCGCTTTCTTAGCTGAACGTTCCTACCCCGATTTTGAAAACTTGTCATCAGTTGAGTTCTAAGCTTGCATTCACAAGGTTAGTTTATCGATGTTTGCGTGTGTGTGTTTTTATCAGACTTACTAATATTCATGTCACTTTCGTCCTGCACAGCCCGTGCCTTATTTTGCCTCGTTTAGGAGTATGGTGAAAAACATTTTACCATAGATATCTGAAGATAGTATCGCAGAGCTGTTTCTAAGGCGAAGTGCTTTCGCAGAAGCCATATTCAAACATAGAAAGGTGATTTCAAACCAGGAAATATCTGGACCCACGCCCTGTTGTCTTTTCTGGAAATGATGGAGATCCTGGTTTTATTTCAACTTTCAATGAAATTTGGTGACTGGAATATGCATTTGGACGCCACAAAAATGATGATACCTTACTTTTTTGCCTATGACAGACAAAACTATTCCAGGTTTTTGACATATTATTGGATGGAAATGTCTTCACTACCAGAAACGCACCCAACGGTTCACAACCAATTCATGTAGGTAAAGAAACAGTTCTGATTCGCCGTTAAAGGATGTGTATTCTTATTTACTATTGACTGGCTTATCATTTCAATATGGCGTTTCTAGGGAGGAAAACGATCGAAAGAGGAATTTAACCCGGTGTCATCTGATTGATGCATTGAGCAAACCCTTAATCGCGAGCAAAAATGTAGCGGTGGTATCATTGGTTCAGTGCATCAGTCGGAACTGTTCAGCGGTGGATGTCGCTGCGAAATGTCTATCTTGTTTGGAGAATGATCTCCAAATGAAGGAGAAAGAATCCGTACCTAGAGGTCTCGGTACTTCCAAAAGAATCTACGATAATGAAGCTGTCGAACGAGCATACGATGTTTTACGAAACTGGCGATCACCTTTTAAGTTTCGTGAATCTCTTGTCAACATCATTCGTGGAAGATAGACTCAAATTCCAGAAAATCTTATTTTACGCACCCATTAAACGGATGAAGTTGAAGACCTTCACGGATATGATTCGAAAGAAAACAGAATTGCTCAAAGGAAAAACGGTGGCAATTGCAACTGGAAGAAGTTTTTTCGGAAGATTATTTGTGATAGCTAATGATCGCGGGGCCTTAAGATTGAGAAAGGTGCTGTCTTACTCACTTAGTCCAATACCGTGGTGTTTTGGCTTGCCCGATGGAAGTCTTGTTAAAACTGTGAAATCAAAATTATTAGGTATGATTAAGTTGTACTTTTCGTTACATGATTTTACAGAAAAATATACGATTTTAACTTCTCTCTTCTTTAGATGCAGTAAAAGCATCTGCACAGGCTGTCATCTGCTATATCCCTGAAAATACTGCTCATATTTTTGATGGAATAGTGGTGTTGCAGCAAATTAATTCAGCATCTGCGTCAACATTCGGAGATGTTTCTGAAATGATCTTAAGGAGAATTATTCTGTCATAGTCTTGCAGGTTCCATCAAAACTTTTGAAAGTTCCAAACGGAGTGAAACTGGAAGCATAACATACTGTATTCAAAGAAGAGATCAAGTAAAGCCAAAACAATGGACGAAGTATCTGAAAGACCCAGAAAATAAAATGGAACTTGTCCAATTTCTATTGGTTGACTGGACTGAACGCTTTTGCCATATTCTTAATGGACGGACCTTATTTTTCAATTGCGATTCAAATTTCTTTAAAACAGCATGTCCTGAAAACGAGGTGAATTTCTAATAGTTTTACTCCATGATGAATTACATAATGTTTATAAACTAATGCTTAATCCTGAATTAACTATGTTACTATCTTACCGTGTCATTGCATACGTGATTGTAACAAAGGCCCAGAAAGCTAAGCTAACAAAAATCTCATTAACCACTTATTCCTATAGGTACAATGCGAGGAAGAACCTGCATTAAAAACAACCAAGACGAAGCAAATACAAAAGTCGTCTTGTGTGCTGATTATGTAAATGACAACATACTAGTTTGCATACATACGGTTGATAGTGACATCCCATTGTATGCCCTTTATTTCAGCAGCAGGATATCTTCACGTATCTTCGTAAATATAGGCGTAAACGAAAAACGTCAAGTGCTAGATATTCGTGGCATTGCTGAAGAAATTGGTGAAGCTTTTTGTAAGGCGATACCTGCATTACATTCGTTTACAAGTAACGATTACACAAGTGGGTTTTATCGCATTGGAAAATTGAAAGCTTTCCATATAATGAAAATTAGTGACGAGTTCCAGTCTCTTTTGGGTTCGTTTGGTGATAGCTTCACGTTTGAGTCGTTGCTATCGGATGGTTGAAAAATTTGTGTGCACAAAGATGAAGACACCGAAGACACCGATGAAGTTCGGTATCTAAAATTTGTTTCAAATAAGAAGACACCAGAGCCACAAAAGCTTCCACCGACTAGAGATACTCTTCTGTGCCACTGTAAATGAGTGTCATACGTGACTGCAATAATAAAAAGAGCTCTACTGACAACCATTGACATTCCAACCCATGAAGATAACCATGGGTGCATGATGGAAAGTGGGAATCTTTCTATTCAATGGCAGTCTGAAAACTTCTGCAGGAGCTCGCATAGAAGAAAGAGGAAATTTTATACATTATAGCTATTTTCCAGGAAATAAGGTCTTATTTCAAAAAAGTAGTTATTGCATTTAAAAGATAAAAAGTAATCTAATATCATATCCAAAAATAAAAATAAAATCGGTTTTTTTCATTCTTGACCCTTTACAGTAATCTTAAAGGAAAGAAATCTGAAACTCTAGCTGAGGTTTTTGATAATGTTTTTCCAAATAAAGGTGGGGAATTTTACAATAAAAAAGTGAAACAGATCCTTGACAAGCACGAGATTAGATTAGATTTTCAAAGACTCATAAAGGCTTATAAAGACTTATAAAGGCTTATAAAGACTTATAAAGGCTTATAAAGACTTATAAAGGCTTATAAAGACTTATAAAGGCTTATAAAGACTTATAAAGGCTTATAAAGCCGAGAGAACAATTCAAGTAATCAAAAACATTTTGAATAAATTATTAAGGAAAACAAACAGACATTTTCAAGAGCGACTTAATGATACAACAAATTCAAGGTCAAAATTTGCACCGAAAGAATTGCATCATGAACATAAGAATAATTTAAAAATGAGTGTAAAAAAATATAAATGAAAATAACGAAATAACTATCAAACGGATGATTGCTTTTAATAACTCACACAAATTTTGTGTTTTTCCAACAACAACAAAAAGGGAAAGAAAAGAAAAAGGAAAGAATGAAGTGTTTGGGAAAATGATTTTTAGTTGTGTCTCCAAATATCTCCAAATATCAAAAATATAAAAGAGTAATTTTCCATAAAATAAATGAGGAAATTTAATTTGTTGGAAACAGCTATTCTTGTTCGCAAAATTTGTCAATATCTTGATTGCACACATTAGCCGGGAACGTTTCTTCACTCTAAAGTTTCTTCATCAAAGTACTTTCCCTGTCAGTGTGCATGATAGGAACAGCAAGACTTTCGAAGAACAATATTTCATATTATGAGCGATTATCGTGAGTATAAGCCAAATTCGCAAAATATCAGAAAATGTTTGATATCAGAAAATATCAAAACATCTTGTTGGAAAGTTGAAAATATGTCTGGATTAGAAAGAAACATGATGTTTGGGAGGAAAATATTACAACTGTTTAAATGCGTAAAACTTCGAAACATGACGTTTGATGTTTAAATTTAAATTTTGATGATTTAATTCTCCTCCACAAATAAAAAACTCAAGGTTTGTTCAAGATTTTTATATTAAAGTATATATTTTCTGAAAGCCAGATAAATGATCTATACAATGATATAACTTTAATTTTATAACTATTTTCCGTTTTGGAGTAAAAAGTTATCCATCGTTTCCACGACTTTCCTCTTTTCCTCATCCAAAATTGAGCTAAAAGTCAATTAAATTTCCTAAATAGTGCAATTTACAGAATTAAAAAATACTAATTCTTTCGAAAAATAAATCACTTTCCAAAAACTTTTATTTTTAACTTTTCGATTTTCTGTCTCAAAATCGCTTATCGTATAAACTCGTCAATTACATCATCTGATTTATCACACTTTCGTCTAAAAAACAGTAAGCGGTGAATTTTTGGAAAGCATTTTGAAAAAAGTAATACAACGATTTATGTAGGTACTACTTATTATTCAATTTTTTCAAAGAAACATTTCTAATCAGTGTTTCGCTACTAGTCTCTATGCAAATGAAAAAATGGCAAGTTGCTAGCTTATATACTTTTAAGACAGAAATTCAACATGTAAAGGAACCCCCTAGAAAACATTTATTAGAGATTAATGAATTTTAAGTTTTCGTGAGTTAACTGCTAGTTTAAAAATACGAAATAATGAAGCCGGATGTCTTTTTAAAATTAAATTGAATGAAGATCAACACATTTTAACAGTTTCTTTTTAAAACTTTTATTGTTTTTAAAGAAAATATTTCTTTGAGAAATATAATTTTTATTTCTTTGAGAAAAACTTAAAATTCTGTAAACAAACTTGGCCAAAAAATAATTCAATCCCAGTTTTATCCTATTTCTTCACCAAAATTCACATAAATACTTTTTGGGAAGAGCAAAAAAATCTCTTTGTTACTACCGAATATTAAAACTTCGGAGAAAAAAAATCGAAAAAGGCTCTACGAATAATATTCCGACATATATATAATTCATATAATTTTAAAATTTTAAAAATATAATTTTAAAAATTATATCAGAAGTTGAATATGATAAAATACAAAACGATATAGAAGGTTAAAAAATGCTTTCCAACAAAATAATGTAAAACTTCAAGAAGTAGATTTAAAGAAAGCATTATCAGTTCAAATTTCTGCTGACAGACGCTGGTGTAAAGTCAATATCTGCTCAAGATAAAGAAAGAAAAATTGCAAAGATCAAAGACCAATTCAATGCTAAGAGAAATCAAAAACATCATTGATAATATTCCTGGTGCAATGATAAACAGAAATAGTAGAAGCTTCATTTTATTATTATTAATTATATTTAATTAATTTTCCTGGTGTAGTTATGAAATCTGAAAACGTTCGAGGGTTACAATTGAAAATGACATTTAGGAATGTAAATAATGATTTCAGATTTGGAAAGAAAATACAAACACTCTAATTTCATTTTGATACCGTCAAGTAAGAACATCGAAATTTACAAATCGAACATGATATCCATGGATGATGAAGAGCTTTCATCAATTTTTATCAAAATTATTCAGATTATAGAATTCAGTACACTTTCTCACCAACTGTAAGCAAGTTTTTAAAACAAATGTTTCCGATAACTTAATGATTCTAAAAGATGCTATTGATAATTGGCATAAGTTTACTAAAAACACAGTATTAATATCAAACAAAAACAGAAATTTTATCTTCTCATCTTCTCATTTGTAACTTGCCCGATGATGAGAGAAAAGATTCTCTCGAAACGTAGCCTAGCGTAAGTCATCAGGTCATGACATGATAAATCTCTTTCCTTATGATGAACAATACTGGTCCGGCAGACAAAATCTTCCAATGAGGAGTTGTATAGGTTGATGTTGATTGCTAAAGATATTGAAGAACAATATAAAAAATATACTTTGCAAAATGAATTTGAAAGATAACGTCGAAAAAAGATGAAAGAAGAAAAAAGAGAACAAGAGTTAAAAGAAACTCAAATGAAACAAGAAACGCCAAAGTCGCATCAATTGGAAAACGAATGAAATGCCCTTGCAGGCAGAAGAATTTCTGCCTCATTAGCTCATTTTTATGGCATTGAACAACACAATAGAGATAGATAAATGTATGTTCTAGGACAAAATGGTGATTTTACGTCAAAATAATTGCCCTCACAGCGAATTGGGATGGTAAATCTCCAATAATCGAGTATGTGCGCAGATACTCGACAAGGCGTTAATTTACCGCTAAATTTTCAGACATTTCTGCGTACGCGTAGAGAAATTGCTGGTGTCAGTAAAGTATGCAGAAAATGCGCAAAAGATCAAAAGCATATATCGGTCACGGTTTAATGAGTAAGGGGAATTCCCTGACTCATGTCTCAGTTCTGTCTGCTAGAAAAACTTTTCAACGTTTGAAATAAATGTATATAATAAAAGAGATGAGTTGGTTCAGAAATGCACTGACAAAGTTATATAACGCCTACATAACGCCCGTAATACAACTCGACACAGAGGATTTTGAGGAGACAGAAGAGCTAGAGGGGGATGGAGACGAGTAAATCAGGATAGAAAAGGTCTTCAACAGCAAGCTGATGGAAGTGTTCCAAGGTAATGACATGGAAGAGATATCGGAGGAGATGTTTACAGCTTTCAAGCCCCAAGTAGAGAACCCTGCACTGCGGCAAAATGGCTTTAGTATCGATCGCATCATGGATCTGGACGTAGACTTTCACAAGCTGCAGCTGACGAGAGGATCTTCGTAAATCGAATTACCATCATGGGTAGCATCGAAGAAGGCAATAATCAACCCTAAGAACAACGATGAAGAATGTTTCAAGTGAGGTGTGATAGCCACACTACATCATGAAGAGATTGGTAAGCATCCAAAGAGGATAACTAAGCTGCGAAAGTATGAGAATGAGTACAACTGGAATGGTCTAGAGTTTCCGCTATCAGTAAACAAGATAGACAAGTTCGAGAAGAAGAACCCTGACATCACAGTGAATGTGCTAACCATCGAAAGAAGAAAGAAGAGGAAGCGGAAATTAATAACTTGCGACGATCCAAGCGTAACACGAGTGCAGAGAAGCAGGTAAATCTGTTTATGGTTTGTGATGGAGAGAAGAGACATTATACCGCAATCAAGAGACTGTCAAGGTTGTTACGGAAAGAGAACACACACGTGCATCTCACTTTTGCATTAACTGTCTACATGGGTTTAACAGCATGGAGTCAAGAGACAAGCACTACGCGTACTGTTCAAGCAAAAAAGAAGTCAGAGTGAAGATGCCTGAAGAGAAGGAAAAATGGTTGTATACAGTTCAAAGTACCCTTCGCCATCTATGCAGATTTCGAGAGTCTTTCAGTACCTGCGGAGGATGGAAAAGAGATGCAGAAAGAGAGATCATATACGAGGAAGCAGAACAAGCTAGTGCCTTCGCGATGGCGCACCAATAGCAAGTTCGCGTATGGAGATATATCTGATCCTTTTAAGGTTTACAGAGGCAAGGATTGTGTAAAGGAGTTTGTAAATCATCTAGAAGACGAAGCAAAGCGATGTACGCGACATTTCCAGAGCAGCCAATGATGGAACTGACAGATGTTCAGAAGCGGGAGCATGAGGACGCAGAGACGTGTCACATTTGTTTCAAGCCCTTCGACGATCCTCAAAAGAATCATAAGGTGAGTGACCACTGCCACTACACAGGGTTATATAGAGGAGCAGCGCGATAACTGCAACCTAAAATACAAGATCCTGAATCCAGATTCATTGGCAGCCGTAGATTCATTGCATAAAGACCAGGTTTCAACGCGAAACTGTCAAACCTCACAGGTGTTCGGGATATTGGTAAGATGATGAGAGACATCAACAAAAATCCTCTTATCTCTATCTCCATCAAAAGTTATATGGCCTCTTCCATCCCTGAAGTTTCACTTATGGATCATTTAGGGTCTAGCATATACTATAATTATCGTAGTTTCCTCGGTCCAGTACCTCTGGCAGCGATCGTTTTTACCAACCTCGATTGGGAAAGATTTGCAAAACTTGCGGAGGAACAACAGCGAGTTGAAATAAATGAGCAACGAGAAATGTAGAAAACTAAAGAACCTGGGTCGAGTAGCGTCGGGAAAGAAGTTGGCAGAGTGGAATCGTAAGAAAAATGGTGAACTACAAAAACCTGATTATAACTTCCAAGTACCTGATCAAGTACCTATACAAGTACCTGATCAAGTGCCAAGAAAAGGACATGACAAGTCTTTCAGTTCATATAAATAAATGAGCAACGGGAAACGTACAAAACCGAAGAACCTGGGTGGAGTAGCGTCGGGAAAGAAGTTGGCAGAGTGGAATCGTAAGAAGAAAAAGACTGAACTACAAGTACCTCATAAGAACTTACAAGAACCTAAGCAAGTACCTGATTAAGTACCTGACAAGTCTTTCAGTTCGTATCAACTCATAGGTGGATGGGGGATCTTAGTAATCTTGGCAGTAGATGTGTTTTTATATTTTGAGAGTCGAAAGAAAACAACGGATTCATCGCTCAAAAACGTGAAAAAGTTTGATCGATTCGGAGGTGTGATTGATGTCTGAAATATCTCCTAAAACAAATGGAGAAGGTACAAAAGGAAGCTATCGATAGTATCTGGACAACAGCCAGGCTCAACGCTTACACGTTGCTGTATGCTGACGCAGGAACAAAGATATTTGGTGTCAGCTTACAAGTGCGAAGATGGATTTATTTGATGCTGGAAAATTTTTGAGTTATCTGAAGTTAGTGGTTGTTACCGATGACTATGCAATCAATAAAGGATGGTACAAAGACAAAATCTCTACATAGAATTAAAGAAGGCAACGTTACTAGCTATAGCTGTCGGGGAAGTTTTGAACGCAGGTGCTTTCATTGGTGGAAACTACCTCGCGAATCAAGATTCGGTAGAAGAAGCTGAGGAAGAACGACGTAAACGAGCGAATGCTGTTTTGGAATTTCAAAACGCTCAAGCGAAAGCAAGTCTAGTGGAACGTGAGAAAGTAGATTGGATAAACGAGAAACAGAGAGAAAGAAACGCAGCGGCTACGTACATAAGAGACTTTGATGACGGTATGCGTGAATTGACTCTTTTAGCTTAATCTTTGAATCTGTCTTAGACGCTCATGCTCCAAAAAAGAAACGCACAGTCAGGGGAAACCATAAGCCTCATTTGACTAAATCCCTACGTAAGGCCATTATGTTGCGCTCTTCTTTGAAGAACAAAGCGAATAAGACTGGTGATGTTTATTTTTCTAATCTATATAAAAAGTCCTTCGTATGGTTGCTGATATCATCTCTGAGCCAATTGCTCTATGTCTAAATGCCTCTCTAAATTTGGGTAAGTTTCCTCAAACCATGAAACTTGCTGATGTTACTCCAATTTTCAAAAAAGGGGACAGGTTTCTCAAGGAAAATTATAGACCTATTAGTATTTTGTCATCTTTTTCTAAAATATTTGAAAGAATTATTTTTAATCAGCTAGCTGAATACTTTGATGGCATCTTACATTCGCAGCTCTGCGGCTTCAGAGCTAAGCATAACACTCAACACGCTTTACTCCAAATGATTGGTCAATGGCATAAATGTTTGGACAGGTCTGGTAAAGTTGGAGCAATCTTAATGGATTTGTCCAAAGCATTTGATTGTATTGACCATGAGCTTTTGATTGCTAAACTTGCTGCGTATGGACTTGATCACCAAAGTCTCAAACTTTCTAAATGCTACCTGAGTAATCGTTTTCAACGAACCAAAGTTGGTTCATCTTTCAGTTCTTGGCTGCTAATATTGAGAGGAGTACTGATAATACCGTCTATTCTTGTGCCAACTCTCTAGCGGATGTTATATCAAAACTAAAATACGACCTCTCAGCTGTTCTGTCCTGGTTTAAAGCAAATCAGCTAGCCGCGAATCCGTCAAAATTCCAGATGTAAGTCTTAGGGGAGCCTAAGTACAATTTACCAGTTAGTCTATATGCTGATAATGTTTTAATTACCTCTGTTGAAACTGTTGAGCTTCTTGGTATTTCTATCGATAACAAACTAACTTTTTCTGGTCATATTTCCTCACTCTGTCATAAAGCTAGTTATAGAATCAAAACTCTCAACAGGATTAGATCTTTTCTCCAAGAGGACCAGTTAAAAATTTTATTTAACTCCTTTATTTTGTCTATATTTAATTATTCACCTATTATATGGATGTTTTGTGGCAGATCTTCATGCAGTAAACTTGACAGTATCCATAAACGCGCACTTAGAGCGGTTTATCAAGATTTCTCTAAAAGCTATGAAGAACTATTACAATTGTCTGGGTTTAAGCGTATACATGAGATCCATTTACGCTACCTTTTATGCGAGATATACAAAACCCTCCATGGGCTGAATCCCTCTTTTATGAAGACACTATTCATGGTCAAAAACATCTGTTACGGTCTGCGAAACTCAAATCTTCTCTCTCTTCCTCCATCAAGTTCAAGTCGCTTTGGCAATCAGTCTTTTTTTATTTAGAGGAAGTCTTTCGTGGAACGCCTTACCAGATAGTGTCAAGTCTAAACCTTCATTAGATGCTTTTAAACTCTCTCTTAAATCCATTAACTTAATCAAGCAATGAAATTGCAAACTTTGTAGGGTTTTGTGATAAATTTTAGCTTGACGAGTTGGTATTGATTAGTTCATTTTATATTTATCATATATCTTGTAAACTACGTAAAACCAACATTAAATAAATTGGGAAAATGAAAT
This sequence comes from Turritopsis rubra, assembly GCA_039566895.2. Lineage (NCBI taxonomy): Eukaryota > Metazoa > Cnidaria > Hydrozoa > Anthoathecata > Oceaniidae > Turritopsis > Turritopsis rubra. The sequence continues at coordinate 3,417,179 of CM077629.1, read as the reverse complement.
ACTATCTAACGACAAAATACCCCCTTGATCCTCTACCCCCTAAACCACAGTTCAGCAATTTTCACCACCCTTCCGAAAGAGATGGAGAACCCCGAGAAAAACTGTAAAACATGAGTGCAACATTGAGTGGGTGTGACATCGCTAAATAACAAAGATTGATAGAACTGGAATGACACCAACCAAAGCGATAAAACTCGAGGAAGTTCCGGTAAAAGTAGAGTTCCATCCTACAGAAGATGCACTCCCCAAGGCAGGTTTGTATCGGTACCTCTTGCAACCTGCAGTAGAGCATGACGATGGGAAACACCGTGCAATGGACAATAAGTGCAGTCAGAAAACATTCAGATTCCGAGAGATCCTCCAATATTCCAGGCAACGCGTTTTCTACTATCTCGCAGATGGTCCTCAGAGAGCTTTTGTCGGAGAAGAACTTATGCTAGTTCCCGAGGATACTAATGTACCTCCTGAGAATGTGAAAGAGTGGTAGTTTCAGATATATAAGTTGGTATGAAGTTGGTGTCCCTACCAATTCAGCCTCAACACGAAGCGTACAAAATTTCGCTAGATCAGACCTTGAAGAAGGGGGCATTTTCCCTCCCTTGGAAGATCAGTACCATGTTGCTCTTCTGGACAACTCTTTTCATACCCACGTTAGTTGGAAGTTGTCATATAATAAAAGATATTACGATTTGGACAACTTGAGGTTTTACGGAAGGAAGTTAACTTTATTTTAGAAGGAATTTAGAGCTAGTGTAGAACTTTCCAACATAAATACGATCTACATATCAAAGATCGTTGCTGCAGAGGGTGTCGTACCAACACAAAACCGATCCCAGGTACTACGTAGGCTACGAGAAGGAACTAGATAGAATCATTCCTCTCCATATCAAGACACCAAGGAACTGCCATTCATCAGATGTATCGAGATAAAACGAAGGCTTTGCCTGGAAGATGGAATTCAACGTGTCGGATGACAAAGTTTGGTGTGACGCTTATATGACTATCATCAATCGCATCCAAGAGCTTATTTTTACTACCCTTACAGGTAAACCGATCAGCGCTACGGGTTGGATTAACCCTAAGCCCATCGTGTGGGACGACGATATTTAAACAAATTTTAACGATGAGGTACCGTTCCGTCAAAGCTGCAAGGTAACTGGTGTGCCTAAAATCGGAAGCGTGTACACGCAGAAAAATCATAATTACTACCTACAAGTGTATCTGAAGGAGGTTAAGTACCAACGAGTAGACACGTATGAGAGTCTTTTCAGCGAATCTGAAGATGACGACTATTTCACGGGACTCACCCGTTATTGTAGGGGGAGGTCTCTATAGTAAACATGTCTACCCTGAAGCTGTTAAGAGAGAAGGAGAAAAAACAAAGTTTCCAAGGATACTCTACATTAAACTGAGACGAGCTTATGGCACTCTTGAATGGCGAAAAGATCGTTAAATATAAAAAGAACCAGCGTAGTGTTTGCATCCCAACAGAGTGGAAAGAGTGTCAGGATTGCGTTCTAAAACGGTTTCTGATAATCTCCTTAAAGAGGTTACAAACAACGATGAGTGGCTACAGATGCTGTTGTGTAGATAGACGTGGATACAGGATGAGTTGGACCATACAATATACTAGAGGAATCCCCACAAATTTTGGAAGCCTGGAATTGTTTAAAAAATCATCCTTGATCACCTAGCTAGTTAGTTACAAAACATAACTTGGAGGTGTGTGATTATTTATCTCGTTAGTCAGGTAAGTCTCCGTCTCTTTGATGGTTTGAAGTCTATAATTTTGCGTTTGGATGTTAAGCCGTCTACTTCATTTGGAGCACTAGGCAAAACAGGGTAAAGTTTGGCGGTGTTTCCCTCATGCATTGCCATCGTTTATTTTACCGTTAGTTTTATTCTGCTGTCAACCTTGACATCTTTGTTGCTTTCGTCGGTTATCCTGAAGGTCAAGGTGTCTCTTGGATATTTCAGCTTAGCAATATAGACGGGATTGGAATTGTATTTGTATACCAGATGCTCGCCGTACACATACTCTCTCTTTTCGAGCTTGAAGTGGTGTTGATGATGGTTAATGACGTGTATAGACCTTTTGAAAAATCAATATACAAATGATTTGGATTAGTAGCTACATGATCTTTCGATGTAATCACACGCGAATCCTTTTCTAGATTGTGCCACTCCACTACGAGCAGAACATTGTCCAAGTACAATTCAGCCCCCGCTTTCAGAATGATTGGGAGCTGCGTTTTACCTAACATATTTACGTACATATATTGCTTCATTTATTTTATAAAGAAATGAGTTATCTTCTAAATTTTAACTCAAAAGTAAAATATGTACCAGACTATAGGAAACCTAGCGTCTTAATACTTTCAGAGGAATTATGGAAACAACGAATCGTTGTTGATCAAGATAGATCCTCGTTCACTGCAAACTTTCGTAATATCCTTCTACCAGTTAAAACTGAAGGTGTGATAGATCGTTTCGTAGAGCCGCTGGACTTTTACCTCGGACAACTCTCGTTCGGTTTTTGGGTGAGTACCATGGGATGTGCGATTTCCACCTTTCATCTTAATCCTGAGGTTCCGATGATCCGATTTATTTTCCGCTTTCACATCTACCTACAAACTCGCCTTATTCTAGAGGAAATGGAGGTACCTCTACCAGGAGATCTTACCTTTAATCCCCCCAAAAAATCCATACAATGAGACTGCTTACCGAACTATTTCTAGAGAATTCGGTATCATACCACAGCCTACGCATTGACGATATCTCTCACGAATTCAGATAGATAAGGGTAACCTCATAATGTGGCTTGAAACCCATGTTGACGGATTAACTCGTTTAGGAGTGCAGAGGTTATCAAATTTATACGATACTATCCCTATCTGATTTTAAAATCACAACCGAGTGCTAGATCTGTTATTATAGGCGATACAGCACGTGCTTTGGACGCTCAAAAGATCTTTACGTCTTGTCTAGAAAAGATCATTCTAAAGAAAAGTACTCTACATCAAAAGATTACAGAGTTTCAAAATGTTCTGAAGTATGCTAGGTCAAAACCAGATTTTGGTGTTGCGCTAACGACCTATTTGATACCCAGCGACTTGAAGTTGTAAAATCTTGATGATGTTACAGATTTCAGCACAAACTTAGTAGGTGCGAAGCATATCGGAGCGCTGTCGATTCCAAAATCCCTCCTCAAAATATGGCAAAAATACATCCTCCTCCGAAACATGACGCGTTCAAAGGTAAGAGAAATACTGGTTTTCATACACCTCATGATGTCATGGAAACACCCCAGCCTGGAGTAAAATTAATAGGATTCACCAACGCAGCACAACGACATGAAGAGTAAAAGCAAGCTTTAACTATCGCTGGAGTATCACTTTATGGGCTTGGAATTTACTTTTCCAACTAACCAGTTTCTTAGTAGACCAAGTATGAAAACGATGAATAGCCAGACATTTTCAGCTAATACCATAACTCCCTTCTTCCGAAAGTTCAGTAACCAGCTTACAACCCTTCCTATGATCCCAGGTAACGCCGCTCCAAGCTTTCCCCCAAGTTTTCCGAGTAGTCGCCCAAGCGCTTCGAGCTGCTTTTTAATCCACTGCTGTACACAACCTTTTCCTGGTGGTTTTCCACTTGCAGAAGCACCAGCTATTGAACCACACGTGAGAGATTTTACGATCGTTGATATTATCAGTGATAACGCTGTTAAGATTGAGACAATCTTGATTCCTTGTTATTTAAATAATGTACGTATTTTCTCACCTAGTGTGGTGTCACTATCAGGTACTTTTGTAATTGGTTGCTTAGCACTTCCAGTCGTCCAGCACGTTTCGTTTTTAGATTAGAAAGTCACCGCTTAATTTCGTCTTTAATTTGAGCATCGTTAGTTTCACCCAATTTCCCCTTCTCAAGGGCTATATGGTTGTTCAAGTCACCCAGTTTCGCCAGCTTGTTTTCCAGTTCCTCATGAATACGCTGAAGAGCCTTATCTAAACCGAGAAGCTCGCGCATCGAAAGTTCTTCATAGCTAGGAGTAGTTCGCAGAGGCCTTCTCCACATCTTCAATTTTATCAAGCACTTAAGTATCGTCTAGACGCTACATTTCAAACTCAGTTGGCATCTGTTCCACGACCTTGCGAGCCGCGACCCTCTGTTTGCACATCCAGTATGGTGTACTTTCTATACCTAGCTGCGTCTTAATCGCGTTTTCTCCTCCAATAGTTTTCAAGATGGTATCTCGAGTAAGCCATCCACCCGATCGCCTCGTTAACCGGTGCCATTCTCCATTCTTATGAAATTCCGTCCAAGTCGTACCATTTGCAGATGTTACCTTGAGAATTCTCCTGTATAGCGTTATTCCATTGAATAAATCTGACACCAAGTTGGATATTAGAGTGAATATTTCATATGTGAGTTTAAAAGCTCTCGTATTACTTTTTGTTGATCCGGATAAATGTAAAAGTTACACTTCTGATTCAGAGAAGTTCTACAACCCAAAGATCTCGAAAGAAAATATCACACTCGAAGGAGTACCAAATAAGCTCCATACGAATGGAATGTTACCCAAGGATATGTATGAGAATGCTTGGAGGTTTTTCAACAATGATGAACATACTGTTATAGCGCCTGCCGATTTTTTCAGCACAAGTTATTCACTATTCCTCGACTTTCGTAGCATATCCGACAACACACTTCATAGTTTTGGGAGAACCTTGAAAAACACTAGTGATGGTATAACACTGCGGATTGCAAAGAAAGCCGATGGAACAGGGGAAATCGACTGTCATCTTTACGTCTTACAAGATCGACAGGTGAATTTCGAGGAGGCGAGATTCAAGAGCGTTGGCTGTTAAAATAAGTGGATCTCGTGAAAGAACCTTGTACTGCGATTTTCTCTGGACAGACTGGGTGTGGAAGAATAGTTGTTGTTGGTTCTTCGTCTTCTACGCAACTATTTCAAGCATCACTTTGACTACATCGTTATCATCTGCGCTACTCTCAAGTGGAATGATACCTACAAAGCATGTAAGGTCCTATGGGAGGATGATGATATTTTCCTCATAGTACCTGAAGATTTTGACAAGGATGACCAGTCAACATGTCAAGTATCATCCCCTCACAAACTGTCATAAATGAGAAGCAAGTAATTTCAAAGTGTTTGAATTCAAAATATTCGTTGAAAGTCCAAATGGAAAAGTCATTTGGTAAAAAACCCTCCAAACGTGTGATTAATACTGTATAACATGTAATGTACTATATTTTCTAAATTTCTGAAGGGATTCTTTCTTTTCAGTATCCGGATTCATAGATTCCATTTCACCAATGAAAGAGCTAGAAAATCTAATATCGAATATTTTGACAGCATAATTCAAGAAGGTGATAAATACCATCAATTTATGTGTTATTCACCTTCCAGAAAGAGGTTATTTCAGGAAGCTGCTGATAAAAACAAGCAATTGAATGTTCACCTGTTAAAAAGTTGGCATCCAGCAGGAAAACCTTTGCAGGTTCTTGCACGGTTAAACAAACTGAGGTAGATTTTAAGCCATGTGCTTTCACTAGCATTCAAAATAACGATGTGGTTCCAGTAGCAGTTTTGACAAACTGTAAAAACAAAGATGTTGTATCGGTGGAAGTATTTATCCAATCTACTGGCTATCCCACCATACCTGTACACTTGCCATACAAAAGTGAGCCTCTAGATCGTAAAAGAAGTCAAAGCCAATGATGAATTTGTTTAAAATTCAAAATTGTTCTTTGGGGATTAAAGAAGTGGAGGAAGTGGAGGAAGATGCCACATACCTCGTAGCAAACCCTGTTGTCAGAAAATCAAATATGGATCTTTACCTCCCACTAATATGTCAACTGTCATCACTAAGTTACTGAAGTCAAAGATTGAGCCATCTACAACTCCTTTACACAATCTTCAACTGAGGAAATTCAAATTTCCTCCGGAAAATGTGGATGCAATCAAAGTTTCATCATTTTGTACTTCCTCCAATAAAAATGGGAAAAGGGAATCTTCTTATAAGATGATTTTCAAATGTTCTGTATGTCAATCCACAAAAATGACCAACAATGTTCGTCGCAATGCTGGGCGATTTCTTCCCCTTCAAAACCATGGAACTCTCTGAGTAGATTGAACGAGAAGAAGAAAACATTTCTCTCTAGGGGAGATTTCGACTTTATACAGTGCAATCATTTCTAATCGGAAAAGTTTGAACGTCTAAGTCGAACGTTTCAGTCCCTGCTATTCTATTCCCAACGAATCGAATAATACTATTATCAGATGACTGACATGACAAGGTTATCCTGTATAAATATTTGAAATAATAATAATATTAATAATAATAATAGGTTTGGAACGTCAGTTACGATTATTTATCTGAATAGAAAAATGCATGATAAGATTACATAAGCGTATTCAAGGTCAGTCAAAAAAAAGTGGAGGAGTCAAACGTTATGATCTTTCTTTTCAGTCTTAATTGTCGATTATGTCACTTGCACGTTTTTCGTTTTTACTTTAAATGATTAAACTCTCCTCCACAAATTTTCACTGAGCCCTGGCTATACGCCTCTGCATTATTTATAATGTCTTAGAGAAAAAAGAATTCTTTGGTGATGAAAACAGAACCACACCTATATTTTTCGATTTAACTACGGATCAATACAAATATCCGCTAAAAGGTGTTCTTAATGAAAACTCTAATACTCCATTAACCATCGAATTCAAACAGGCGCTAGGAAGAGAATGCTATTTCATCATTTTTATCATGTTTAATCAAAACATAAAAATGGCTACGCAATCAGATGGAGATCGTCAATTTTTAATTTTATCCAATATTTCAAAAAAGATAAGTTAAAAGAATTTAATTGTAAATATTTCAAAAATAAGAAGTTATTGGAGAAAATTCTCACATATATATTCATAATAATATAAACAAGATATATTAACGATTAGAAGATCTAAAGCTTCCCAATCAAAAGAACAATTTATCTAAAAATGGTTAGAGGTACAAGGCTACTTTTCTTGGAAAAGTTATTCTGATTATGGGAGTAGAAAAAAAGGAAAAGGGGGAAAGAAAAAACTGTAGGCATTAATTTGAAAGCTTTAGCAAATCATCCGTTAACTGATATGCTTGTAGGAGCATTAGATACAAATGTAGAAAAAATTGCCAGACAATTCGATATACGGATATGGTGCCGGTCGGCTACTTCATTCTGCAATTTCAATGGCTTGCGATTTCTTGAATATATAAACAAATTGAAAATAATTTTACACTTCGCTGTGAATGTGATCAAATAGATTTCTCTCATTTTTACATTTGCTATTTAAACAACTTTTTTGCTAAAAGGCCCTTTGGAGATTCTCCTATTTTGAATTCTTAATTACTTACTAATTTGGCTATAGCTATATTTCTGGCATAATACATGCGGAACTTGCTTATTTGAAAACAAATTGTTCATTATATTTTTCATAACATCAACACAACATAACGTGATTGGGTAAACTCATTTCGATTTGGAGCAATGTCAGACTCTGACACTGCAAAAGTATAGTTCGGTTCTTTGATCGTGTATCACCCACCTAAGTAATAAAGTTGAAACATTATTGAAACAATAAATCCCACAAAAACGAGACTGGATGAACTGACTAGGTCAGAAGAATTTCGTAAACCTCGAGTAAGCGACTTTTTCGGAAGTATCTAGGTACGTGTATAATATTCAGAATCACTTCAAATAGCCTGGACAAAAATTGTGGCAGTACTGATGTTTTGTATAAAAAATTTAAACACCCCCTCCCCTCAGTATCAATCTTTTGATTTGAGGCCCCCCACAAACATTGATAACATTGATGTTGTGAATTTAATGCTTCAAAACAGTTTACTGCCACAATATTTTGTACGGGATTGTCTGAGTGTTTCATTTTCTGTATATATATTTTCTAATGTTTACGTTTGCTTATTTTGTCATGACTGACAACTTAGAAGTTTTTGATTCACTCAGAGGGTTCTAGCTGCAATTTGTTTACTTTTCTATTGTTATAATCATATTAGTAAACAGTGTAATGTAAACAACTTTGCGGGAATGAATTACAATACAGCTTTGTTTGTTGTTGCCAATTTGATAAATAAACAAAAGTAACCAATAGACCATCTGAAATACTATTTGCAAATTAAACATCAGCAAAAAATTTGTTTACTTTATTAACATCAACAAAACGTTTGTTTACTTTACTTAGGTATATATAAATATTAACAAAAACAACATGAGCAAACAGAAGATTCCCATGGAAGAATGAGATGTTCAAGATACCGGCCCGTTCGCCACACCTGAACCCCATCGAAAACATGTTCCACTTGGTGCGAGAACAACTGAAGAAAGATGCTATGAGCAAGTCGATCACGAAAGAAACTTAGGATCAGTTTAGCAAGAGAGTGGCGGAAACGTTGTCTGGGTTCCCTGTCTAAACTATAAACAATCTGATCAGTTCAATGCCGAAAAGAATGAAGTCGGTGTTAAAACAGAAAGGTGGTCGAACTAAATACTAAATTGTAAGTTATATGTGTAGAAGGTTGATTTCTAGATGCGTCACCATTGCGTCACCATGTGTGTCACCACATATTTTGTCTTTTTCAAGGATGACATAAGGTGAATAGCATGCGTCACCAGCGTCACCAACTTTTAATAAAAGAATAGACTCTATTCTTTTAAAAAAAAGTTTGGTGACAATGGTGATAATTTTGATACATAACGTTATATTAGAATTTTTTTAACTAACTTAGATCATTTTAATGTATAATATGTTATATATATATATATATAAATTATTTGAGAAAAAACAATTTAAAAATGCATATAACTTAACTACTTTTTTTATCTATTAATTCCGTGTAAATATTAACTTCCAGACCAAAATGTAGAAAATTTATTTATGGATAGGTTATAGTCTGACCTCTCTTACGAAATTGGCGCCAGAGTGCATCGAGTTTTCGTTGATACGATTCCCATAAAAAATACGATGTTTTCGTGTGAAATCTCTCTTCTCTGAGACCGATAACTTAAAGTTTTCGAAATTTCGAACTCAAAAACTTGTAGTTCTAGTGTGAAATCGTGAGGTGCGATTACCTTAGAAAACAAGACATTTTCGTGTGAAATCGTTTGGTACGATACTTACTCTTATAGTTTCTTTTTCAAAATCATTGAATATTTGAAAAGTCCTAATAGTGAGAGTGATGAAATAACTATTCACACGGTTGTTGATATTATGAAAATTCTCTTTCAGTGGATCCAAATTAGAATGGTAAACGAGTAGAGCGCGTGCGCAACAAGAAATCCCTTACTTGTACTTGTAACTTTAGTCGAATCTTCATCTTGATGACAGCTGACAAACAGATCCATTAGATAGCTCATGTCCTTTCCTATTTAAGGCATCTTTGTAGAATTGATCTTTTGTGCCTTGCGTAGATTTTATCATTTTATCCTCCAGGGTTTGCAACGGTCTTCCAGGTTTTGTTCTTTTATTGTCATTAAAAAGAAGTTTCGTTGTGAGACATTTGTTTGATTGACGTGCAAGATGTCTCAGGTAGCTAGTTTGTTGTTTCGTAAAATATGTTTGAATGTCTTCAGTTTCGCAGAGATCAAGGATAGCGATGTTGGTTATCAGATACCGAGAGTCTTCAGTTTTCGAGCCATTTCTTATTAGCTTTCTGAGCATTCTGATGTAAGTGGAGTTTCTCCTGCTCATTTGGGCTTCATTCACATTCCAAGTCTGACAGGAATATGTGAGTTTGCTGCGTACCAGAGCGTTCAATATAAGTACTCTGTTTTTTAGGTGTATAGAGAAGTTTGTAAGGTTTTTGATAATTTCGTAAAACTTTGCTTCAGCAATGCATATTCGTAGATCTACCTCAGCATTTAGGTCGATGGTTCGTCAAACTTCATTTCATCACTTAGGTATCGGAAAGTCTTTAAATTTTCAATAGGTTGATTTTCAAGTTATACTATGGACTCAGGGTATTCAGAATCAGGGTTTTCTTCAACGTATTTGTAGTTGAAAATCATAGTTTGGGTTTTTTTGATGTTGATGTGGAGTCCGAACTTTTTGAAGACAGAGTGGAGAAAGTCGAGTACTTTTTGAAGATCATGTTGAGGATTGAAGAAGAGCTCTATGTCGTCTGCATAACTGGACCAGGCAATTTTGTGATCTCTGCATTTTTTCTTCTCGTGTACAGGCTGTTGATCTAATTCTGTATTTGAGAATAGTGAACTTAATGTTTTCTTCAGAGCATAAACGTTTGAATACTCGCATTACATAATCCATATAAAGTTCATAATCTATATATAACGGAGGTGATTCAGAACCACCTTGTCTTACTCCAGAAGTGACTTCAAAAATTTTCATTTGGTGTATCTGCCAGTGCGGTGGTGGTATGTGAGTATACAGCTTGTTGAATAGCGTTTTATTCTGGTTTGATGGAAATCGCTGGTGTATAGATTTGAACAGCCAGTCTCTGTTTACATGGACAAAAGCCGCGTTTAAGTCAACAAAAAGTTGGCTTTTCCATCGAGTCGCTGATTTGTTGGATTCTTTTCGTTATGAAGATACCGTCTGCAGTTCCTCTCCCAGAGCGGAAGCCTTGCTGTTGATCCAATAACGTCTGATCATACCAGGACTTCATTCTGTTCAGTATCGTGATAACAAAGATCTTGCATAGTACTGTACATGCTTGTAGTCCCCTGTACGCTATAGGGTCAGTTGCACTTCCTTTCGATGCGCCTTTCCATAATGCAACAAGTTGTGAATGCGTCCACGAATCGGGTATGGTTTGTGTCAACCAGATATCTGATAGAAGATGATGAAGTTCAAAGAGCAATTCATCGGAGTCTGAAGCGTATTTAAAGAACTCTGAAGGAACATCTGTTGATGCTTTTCCGTTTTTTAGTGATTTTAGTATCCCTTTTATTTCTGGTATATTTGGAGGAGCGTGATTGATGTTGTTGGTAGCATTTTGCAATTCCTTGATGTATTTAGATGTTTCTATCAGTTCATTTGGGGTGTTATCCTGATTTAGGTTTCCAACACTGAAGTGCTTCGGAAAGTGTTCTTTCAGTTTTTCGGGGTCACATTTAGTACTTTTTATCGATTTGAAGGAGGAATTGTCGGATTGCGTTTTTCGGAATAATTCTTCAGTTTCTTTACGTGTTGCGTGGTGATTTATTTGCTCTGCTTCAAGGCGTAGTTTTTGGTTTCTGATGTATTTCACATGCTTCAGGGCGTAGTTTTTGGTTTCTGATGTATTTCACATGCTTCAGGGCGTAGTTTTTGGTTTCTGATGTATTTCACATGCTTCAGGGCGTAGGTTTTGGTTTCTGATGTATTTCACATGCTTCAGGGCGTATGTTTTGATTTCTGATGTATTTCACATGCTTCAGGGCGTAGTTTTTGGTTTCTGATGTATTTCACTTGCTTCAGGGCGTAGGTTTTGGTTTCTGATGTATTTCACATGTTGTTTTATCTTCTTTGTCGTTGATTTGTATGCCTCAGAACCTTTTATTTGTGTCGATCTTTTTTGTAGCATTCTGTTGAGGTGTTCATCGTCTTTAAACACTTCATTGGTTTTATTTTAGCTTTGTTTGACGGATAGGGTTTCGGATGCAGTTAATGAGAGTGCATCAATGAGGTTTTCAGATCTCACATTAGTATCATCATTATCAGTTCTGATTGATTGCAGTTTTCTATCAAGCTTGTCAGTAAAGAGTTTTTGTACCTCTTTGTTTTGGAGTACTTTGATGTTAAAACAATTGTTTGGTGGTGTTGGGTTTTTACAGAATTTTTTCGACCATTTTTGGTTGTACGAGCGTATACCGTAGCCATCAGTAGTCGATGATCAGTCTCTACATCAAAACCAAAGTACAATTAGGACAATTAGTGATATATTGCTGGATATATCCTTCAGTTAAGATGTAATCAAGGATCTTTCTTGTTCTTTTATCACTGCTATTCCAGGTGTTTCTGTGTAGTAGCCGGTGTTTGAAAAATGTAGATGCAATGTTGAGTTGTTTTGATCGACAGAACTGTTTCAATCTTTGCACAGCATCAGCATAACAAGAATGAGCATGAGGAAGGCGCCAACAACGTATTGATAAGTATCATTTCATACTATTTTCTACCTTTCTGTGATTGAACCTCCTTACAAAGTATACGTCATGAATGTAAATAATGATAATGCTTATTCAATCGTTAATGAACAACAGCCTGTATCACAGGATCAACCTAGATCTTAACATCATGAACAACATGTTTGTACATCAACAAAACCAAACCAATGTGCTTGCACAATTAGCGCAAGGGCTAATAAATGTCCAGTCTCCTCAATACCATGGCAGGTAAGCAGGATTCTTCCAATGAGACTTTTGATGATGCTATAATGAAACTTCAGGCAGATTTCGACATTGAAGACACCGTCCATGCGAATATTGATAATTCACTTGCATCAGCAGTGAATCAGATTTAGAAGAAGAAATTGAATAATGAGAAAATAAAATAAAAACTTGTGAAGCATTATCGACCACAAAATTGTGACCAGCTATTTGTGCCCAAAGTGAATTCTGAATTTTTCTCAAACCAAATTGCAAAAATTGCAGACTTATTACATCAAAGCCGCAACTTCTATGACAAAGCTTATTGATGAATTGAAATCGGGTAATAAAAACCCTATTAGCAAAGAAAAATTGAAGCTAATGTACTCCCTAGCAAGTCATTCTCTAGGTATTATAAGTTGCACAAACAATTTCATTTCTCAATTCCGACGAGATGCTCTAGCACCTGAATTGAGTTATGCCTATAGACATATCAAGAATGAAGAGTCAGAAGGCTCACATTTTTTGTTCGCAGATAATATCTCGAAAAGGCTTTTTGCTATGAAAACCACAAATGAAGCCAGGAAGTCGTCATTTAAAACTGACCTTAGATCAAAGTTAAATTACAACAAAAAGTTGGTTTTAAAAAACTTGCGAGGTGGCCTCACGCTCCCAAAACAACTTGCGAGGTGGCCAGACGAACAGAGGGAGATTCTTACAACAATGGGAATCAAAACCGCCGCAGGAACTAACTTTACAGGTAAGCTGTCATGTGAACATGCCTACATATTCTGAATTGACTAGCCTTACGCTTAAATACAAAGCTGGTAATATTTTTAACCATTACAATTCCTGGAAAAAACCCTACTTTGAGACAGACATATTTTAAGTATCGTACACAATGCTTTAGAATTAGATTTTCTTGAGGGTCCTTTTCCTTCATGCAAGCCATTTACTTACACTCTTAATGCTTTTGAAACAAAACTGATTAACGAGGAAATTTTAAAATTGGTATACAAAGGAGTTGTCACTACTACAGATATAGCCCTTGATGAGTTTTTCTCATCTGTATTTTTAAGGCCAAAGAAAGACAATAATTACAGAATGATACTAAATTTAAAGCATTTGAATTCTTACCTTTTTTCCCCTCATTGTCCCACAATCTGTAGAATTTTTTTTATTATTATTTAATGTTTACCCAGGATAGCATATTCGGTTCTGATAAAACTGTTATCAATGATGGTCCTGCAAAGGAGGTCCCAGAGCATTTAAAGCCCCCATTTGGGCTACGGAAGCCGCAAGTAAGCTTCAACTGCTCAACCAGACAACCCCCTTAGATATCAATCCCGTTCTCAAGCTGCGTGCTATGCTGAGTGGATCGATTCACACTGTTATAGTCGCCGGCATGACTCGGCCAGGATTTGAATCCTGACCTCCCGCACTGGATGTGAGCAATCGACCAGAAGGCCACCAGTCGGTAATTTGTAGATGACTCTTATTTACAGACCAACGCATATGTGGAGTGTTGCAAAAATATTGATAATACTACTTCATTACTTATGTCATTAGGTTTCACAATACATGCAGATAAATCTATATTGATTCGACCCAGAGAATAATTTTTCTGGGATTTGTCATTAACTCTAACATGACTCTAACCCTTACTCTGGAGAATTGCGTAATTAAGGCCAAAGAGCTGAATGATAATGTGCCTGTCGACTCCTGTTTCGAATGGAAGGCTAGGGTACTCCAAAAAACGGGCTACAGGTCAAGAAGTTCAGGAAGAGAAACAAACCACCTCCCTCCGAACAATAAACAGAAAAAACGATACGCAAGACAATATGATGAGTATAATAATGAAAATGAACATGAAAGAAACTCAAAATAAAACAAAAGCTACAAAAAAAACGAATAACAATTTACAATAAAACAATAAAACGGCACAAATATGCCAAAAAACGAAACGAAAATCCAAATAAAAAAACAGCCAAAAAAATGACGAAACAAATTCGACTACGACATCTATAGCTGCTGAAAACAACGTCAACGTCCCTAACAACACAAAACTTACCGTATTGTACACTAATGCAGATCAGTTTACTACCACAAAGAAAATGGAGCTACTAATGACTATTTCCAACAAGAAACCTGACGTTATTGCCATATGCGAAATAAAGCCAAAAAATGCTAAAGAAAGAACTGAACTCGATTACAAAATGCCAGGCTATAGTCTTCATTCAACAAACGTTCTGTCTGAAACTGGAAGAGGAATTGCAATCTACATTCACACGTCTTTGGAGCATCTCGTAGAAGAAATTAGGATTGAAAATGGATACACTAAAGCATGCCTCCTAAAAATTTGACTTCAAGACCACGATTAATTGTTATTTGGTTGTATATATCGCAGTCCGACCAAAACTGATACGTCTCAGATGAACAACGAAAAGCTGAATGAATTTTTATCTGTGTTGTGTAATTACAGATACAGTCATATATGCTTGGTAGGTGATTTCAATTTCAAAGAAATAGACTGGAAAACATGGTCAACACCACGAGATGAGGAAAGCAAAGAGTTTCGATTTATTAAAGCCCTACAAAATTGTTATCTAATCCAGCATGTTACAGAACCAACACGAGCCCGCAGTAGTGACAAACCATCTCTCCTGGACCTTTCCTCACCAACGAAGAAAAGCAAGTTAGCGACGTTGAATACGCTTCACCACTGGGAATGAGTGATCGTAGTATAATATGCTTTAAATATTACTGCTATCTTAACTACACAAAGCGACAAGAAGCTTTCGCATACAACAAAGCTGACTTTGAGGCGATGCATGAGTATTTAACAGATTCTAACTGGCTTGCCAAGTCTCTAAACAAAAGTAAAACTTAATCTGTCGAGGATCACTGGCTATCGCTCAAAGAAATGCTATTACGACTGCGTGATAGATTTGTAGCGAAAACATGTCAACAAGGTTGGAGAAAGAAGGATAGAATTCCCCTCAGTAAAGATTTGCGCACTGCTATACGAAACAAACATTCCGCACACCGGCGATGGATTCTAAGGAAACAAAAACTGACGGAGAGCAAGCAAGAATGAAATTTAAGCGAAAAGGAAAAAGGTAAAATGATTGCTACGCAAGCCTAAGCGGGAGTTCGAAAAGAATGTCGCATCTAAAGTGAAAGATAATCCAATTCAATATTTGTCAGTATTTACCAATGAGTCGTGCGGAGCCATTCCATCCCTAGAAAGGCGAGCACCAGCTGAACTTCTTGATCTTCAAGTGACTAAGACCATGGTTGAAAAGAAAATCGAAAAATTAAACGTCAATAAGTTTATGGGACCAGATGAAATCCACCCATGTCTGCTCAAAGAATTGAAGGTCCTCCTAGCTGAACCGTTAACTGCGCTTTGCAACAAAACAATCAACTATGGGTGTATTCCCAACGACTGGAAGAAAGCCAGCATTTCTGCAATCTACAAAAACGACCGCGGAACCTAGCGGAAACTATCGACCTATCAGTCTCACGTCTGTTGTATGTAAGCTTATGGAACCGCTTGTTAAGCAGTACTCGATGTCTTTCTTCAAATCGCAAAACCTGCTTTCATCAAAACAGTTTGGTTTTATAAATGGCCGGTCCACTGCTACTTAGCTATTGTACTACCTGGATAAGTGTGTTGAAACGATTGTCTCGGGCGGAGTTGTTGATGCCATCTACTTTGACTTCGCCAAAGCCTTTGACACTGTATCACACAAGAGATTGCTAAGTAAGCTCAAATCATACGGTATGGAAAGTAAGATGCATGACTGGATAAAAGCTTTCCTAGAAAACCGCGAGCAAGTTGTTACAGTAAACGGCCAAAAATCGTACCCAACGAAAGCAGTTAGTGAAATACTATCAAGGAAGCGTGTTGGGTCCTTTTCTCTTCGTCGTGTGCATCAATGATATGCCAGAATCCACCTTGTCAGACATTTTACTCATTGCCGATGACACCCAAATCTTTAGACCCGTAAGAAGCAAAGAGGATGCTACGGCGTTACAGAACGATTTCAACAAACTGCAAGACTGGTCAGAAAAGTGGTTGCTAAAATTCAACGCAAGCAAGTGTCACGTACTTATGATCGGTATATTGGATAACATCAGGTACACTCAAAGATATGAATTAAATGGCGAGGAGTTAGAACACGTCTTGGAGTGACGATCGATTCTAAGTTGAAGTTTTTGGACCACATAAATATAAAAGTTAAGAAATGAAACACAATGGTAGTTCTCATCCAAAGAAGTTTCGATTACCTTGATGGTCGATAATTTCGTTAACTGTTTATCACCCTGGTCAGATCCCACCTGGAATATTGCCAAGTCGTGCCCCATCTTCAAAAAGGCGCCAATGCCATCGAAGGCGTACAGCGCAGAGCTACTAAGCTAGTTGATGGATTAAAACACCTCAGCTACCCAGAAAGACTTAGAAAACTGAACTTACCGACACTTGTCTTTAGACGATGCAGAGGCGACATGATGTGAAATTTACAAGCACTTTCACGTGTACGAAAAATCCACCTTACCTTCCACCTTCAGACCCAGAATGAAAGCCAGCAGGTTGCACGATTTCCAACTCGAATGGATCTTTACAAAAGATGGAGTTAGGGATTTACAACAAACCTCGTTTTACTGCCGAGCGGTGAAAATATAGAACAATTTGCCAAAAGACGTGGTGAATGCGGAAATCAACTGCTTCAAAAATCGACATGATGTACACTGGCCTGACCATCAACTTAAATTCCACCACCTTGCATACAAGATCGATTCGTAGAGGCTTTAACAGCCTGAGAATTTGTATTTCTTAAATAATAATAATAATAAAACAGACAATCCCTATGTATTCGGAAGGTTACAAGCTTATTAGGAAACGTTACAGCTGCTATTGAAGCTAAGCCTTATAGCAGGCTGCATTACAGAGCTATTAAATTAGGCAAAATATCAGCACTTAAGAATTCCAAAGGTTACTTTGAAACTTCGTTCCAACTGTCTGATAAACATGTTAATTTAATAATGGAAAGATAACATAATATCAGCAAGGAGATCACTGCTTCCCTTACCTATTGTAACAATAGGTACAATGATATGCACAATGATATGAGATATGAGAATGATGGCGGCGAGAACGGTCATGATCTATATTATTTTGACTTTATTGGTTTTATGTGGAAATGTTGAAAATGTAGATATAAAGAGAAAGGATACCCTAAAAGAATTACTACGAACAAAAGGATTGAGTATACTACACCAGAACATTCGTGGACTGCTGACAAACTTATGTGGTGCACAGGAACTACTATCTTCGAATCCAAATACTGATATACTGACATTATCAGAGACTCATATAACACAGTCCGAAAACATTGATAATCTATATGATATTTCTGCTTTTAACTTTGAGAAAAGAAATCGTGTTGTTGGAACTGGAGGGGGAGTAGCTATCTATATCAAAGACAACATAAATTACATTAGACATACAGATCTCGAAAACGGCAAAGTCGAAAACATTGTTATCGAAATTATTATCAATAACACGAAAAATGTTCTCATAGCAGTTCATTACAGACCGCCTGACACATCGAAGTATTTGCCAGTCGATCACAATAAAAATTTTATGGACACATTAAGTCGTTATTGTGAACAAAAAAAAGAAGTTATACTTCTGGGAGATTTAAATGCTAATTATTTAAAACAAAACCACAATAAAGAAATTAAATCAGTTTTACATCAAAATGGTTTCACACAAATCATAAAAGAGCCAACGCGTATAACAAAGAATACACGAACACTCATCGACATTATTGCAACAAATAACCCTGCAAACATTGTAAACTGTAATGTCATTGCAACAAGTTTAAGCGACCATCACATGGTTGGTTGCGTTAGGAAATTAAATAATAAACAGTTTCCAGTAAGAACAATACGATGTAGAAACTACCGTGCATACAATCCTGATGAGATGAACCGTGACTTTGAAAAAGTTAATTGGTTGCCCGTAGTAACAGCACCGAACGTCGACATTGCACTAAACATATTTAACGTGATTGTTAAAAAGATATTTGACAAACATGCACCTTTTGTTAATAAAAAGACAAAGGGCAGACCGTGTGAATGGGTAACGGAAGTGCTGAAAAGAGAAATGGATTATCGAGATCAATTACTACGCAAAGCCAAAAGAACAAATGATGTGGCCGATTGGGACAAGTATAAATCCCAACGAAACAGATGTAACGTAAAACAAAGGAAAGCAAAAGCTGAATACCATAAAAATCCGAAAAAGTTCTGGAAGTGTGTAAAAAACATTTTACCAACAAAAAATACCAATACGACAGTACGGTATCCGGACAATTCCCCGACCGACAATTCCCCGACCGACAACTCCCCGACGGACAATTCCCAACCGGACAATTTCCCCCACGGACAACTCCCCAACAGACAACTCCCCGACCGGACAATTCCCAACCGGACAATTCCCCGAACGGACAATTCACCGAACGAGATTACAACCGTGTATTATTTTCGCAGACACTTTTTTGCGTGGACCTATTGTCAGTACCGTTTATGTCATTTTTTATCTTCAATTGGATTCTTCCAATTGACAAAAAGGAGAACACTGGAATCTATTTTGCTATGGTGGAAAAATAATGGGGTAAAAAATGTAAACACGGAAAAATAATCATGGGCTAAACAACTTTGTTGGCTAAATTACAAACAGATGTTTTTTTTATAACAAAAGAATCAAAACCTTACAAAAGCGATAAAAACAGCAAGATATTTACAAAAACAAGTAACAAAAGAGCGAGGAAAAGTGTAACATCGACTAAAACAGAGACGTATATTTGTTGACTTCAACCTTCAATCATGTAAAGAAAAGAATTTTAACTTTGATTTTATTATGACAAGAGCATGCTGTATGTTATGCTATTTCCAAACACAGCGGTACTTAATAATAGTCTTACTAAAGAACTTGCGAATCAAGAACTTAAACTTATATATAGACTTTTCCGAGACAAAGACTTTACAGTAATTTTAGGACCAATTTATTTAAATTGCCAGCTTGTAAGTTATAATTAGTCACAGACCAAAAGTACGAAAAATAACAAAAGATTTGAAAAAAATGAAAATAAAATATCTATCTATGTAGTATAAATGGTATGATATAATATTTAGAAAGCTAGATTATACGATATACCTCTCAAGTAACCTATGATGTCATTATGGTCAAAATTAGGGACTAAATTTTGTAGGCGCTCATTTATTCGCTGATAAACAGCTCGTGGAGTGGGAGGTTGAGCGCCCATAAGTACTTGAACTCTCGTGTGGTCATGTAAATTTGCATCGTCTTTCAATCCATTTATAAATTTCCAAATATCAGCATGCCTCTGACCAATGAATGCATTGAATCGATTATGCCAACCTTCAAGGTGGTTATTTGTTCTAGGCAGATTGTCTCCCACTCGCGCATGAACATTCCACATCTCATGGGGATACCTTGGTTGAAGCCTTCTGCCACGCCTTTGTTCCCCAATATAATTTGTTTCGAAATAGTCCAAAACGACTTGTTCTTCATTGCCACAATGGTTAGACAATTCCGTAAATGCTTGAATCACGTATTGAACGGGAACAAAGCTAATGGCTGATATAACTTTCTGGTAGTACATTGTTTGTAAGTCTTTGAATCTGTGTCAACATTTCAGTGTTTGCCTCTTTATTCCTTAAAAGACTGTACGCGCAAAGTACATTATGTCCTCTTTGAAGTCCATGAATTGTATATAGTTGTAAAAATTGTGGTGGAACAGTTTGAAAAGTACCGTCCATGAACCAATGTGGACTGTTTTGTAGAAAATCTAAACTTGCAGGGGTACCAAAAATCAAAATACGATTATTATTGGCATTGTCGTATTGAAGAAAGAGTTCTCCTCTAGTAGTTTCATCATAGGGCCTTGGAATTAAAAACCTTAAAAAAACAAAACAATAATAATAGTAAGTTATGGTTATAATAAGAAAACCTTTTTGTTGTTGACCAGCCAGAAAAATATCCCGATAACGTGATCAACCTGTTTAAGTTAATTTATGCATTTGGCTCTGAATGAAAAATAGTACATCACAAAATTAAATAGTAAATAGGGTTGAAATCTTCGACAACAAAATCAAGTTTTATCTGTACATCACATGGCCTTAAATGTAATTGCTAGACGAGATAAAGAAAAGCAATAACTTACATGTGATCATTGCGATCAGGAATTGGTGGTGTTTCGTTCATCACGACGATGTCTCCTGATGTCACGCCTCATTGTTTCTAATGATGGTAGTTGTGCCATTACACCGTCAGGAGAAGCACCGATATTCCCAGCGATTATATTGTTTGTTCCGACACCAGTAACAAGCCTTGCTTCTCTTCTCATGGTGGACCTGATTGAACCAGCACGGACTCTTTCGGGGTTCGCCGCATGTATGTGTTGACCGGTCATATTTAGAAAGTTTTCCCCCTGCATCTAATGTGATTTTTGCTCTACACCCGTTGCCTGATCTTCTTTGTTCGCATTCCCAATACGTGTTACCATTTGCTAAAGTTTTATTTTTGTTATACACATATCCATTTTGACAAAGTTTTCTTTTTCCTCTTTCTGATGTAATAAACTCCATTCTCGCTGATGATCGTTGATGATATTTCTTTACTTCTTTTCGTTGTTGATGTTTCTTTAACCTTGTGTATTTGAAATGATTCGTGCAAAGAAATGTTGAAAAACAAATGTTGCAAAGAAATGTTGAAAAACAACTTTTCATGATTTGCAGCTCCACCTGTCACCTTTTCAATAGTTTGTTTTGAATATCAGCGGAAGTGTGACCGAAAGAAACTTCTAAGTTAGCCCAATTTGCGACTTAATTATAACCAATTATATAGAGATCACATGTGTGAATTAGCAACAATTAGCGATTTATCAAACGAAATACGTATATGTAGGTTTGTTATACACGCAAACGTAATCGCAAGTACATCCTATATTATTTAACATCCTATATCCCAGTCGGCACATGACGTAAAAACGACGTCGCTACAACGTCATATCAACGTCATGACGTTGGCTCGACGTTGTTGTAACGTCAAAATAACGTCGTGTACTGGCAGGGATTAATTAACATATCCAAATTTCTCTCAATATCGGGTAATTATTCCTTTTAACTGTCTCTAATTGTCAGTTCGGGGAATTGTCCGTTCGGGGAATTGTCCGGTCGGGGAGTTGTCTGTCGTGGAGTTGTCCGTGGGGGGAATTGTCCGGTTGGGAATTGTCCGTCGGGGAGTTGTCCGTCGGGGAGTTATCCGTCGGGGAATTGTCCGTCGGGGAATTGTCCGGTAATCTTCTTTAAGGACTTTTCTGAACATCTTACCCATTCTAAACGCATCCAATATGCCCGATGATACTGTGATATATTTTGCCGACCCAAGTGCAACGAAAATTGAAAATGTTTTAAGCAACGACATTGATAAACTACAAAATTATCTGATCGATAACGAGTTGGTTCTTAACCTAAAACCAGGAAAGACGAAGTCGATGTTATTTGGTACAGCAAAACGGTTAGCCAACAACAGCAACATCCACTTGGAACTAAATGGTCAGCCAATAAACAACACAACCTCATACTGTTACCTAGGAAACCAAATAGACTCTACTCTTACTCTAAACGACAACTTCGATAAAGCGTACAAGAAAGCCTGTGGACGATTACATCTCCTCGAAAGAATGAGAAAATTTCTTAATGTCGATGCTGCCTATAAAATCTTTGAAATGGTTATCATGCCATTACTTCTGTATAGTACATTTATCAATCTCCAAACAACAGCTACACAGGAACGTAAGTTATCCTCGATAGAGCAACGAGCAAAACGAACAATTGGTGGTGATAAGAACATCATTTCGGTAAGAAAACGAATGAAGCAGAGCGCGTGTACAATGGTTAGAAGATGTCTAGACGACAAATTGTGTTCAAACCTAAAGAACTATTTTGAAATAAATGAACACACTATAAACACCAGAAACAAAAACAAACTTATCAAACTGCCCAAAGTTAGAATTTGGAAGAAAATCTTTTCGTTACCAAGGAGCAAAATGTTTCAACGAGCTCCCAATATTAACCAGAGCATCTGAAGCATCTATAAAACAATACTTTAAAGAACAATAGAAGGCATATTGTTCTTTAACATTGTCTTACGGATGCTTCACTTACATTTTTACTTTGCTCTTTAATTTTAATTTTAATTTTAATTTAAGTTTTTCAATTCAGTTTTCTTCGAGGCTTTACTCTTATTTAAGATGTTCTCTATTTTCCAACCAGCACCTCTGTAGTTAAGTTTGCTTTTCTCAACAATTTATTTCATAAGTACCCAATAACTTTAAATAACTTTTAACTAATTTAACTAATTTTACAAATATATAAATTCTTTTACTGTTTTATTTATTGTATATATTATTTACCTATGTTAACAGGGCACATGTTGATAGCAGCAATTAGGTTTGTTGAAATGTTTATACCTGTATAAATATTACTGAATAATAATAATAATAATAATAATAATAATAATAATAATAATAATAATAATAATAATAATAATAATAATAATAATAATAATAATAATAATAATAATAATAATAATAATAATAATAATAATAATAATAATTTACACCGATTCTAGCTAAAAAGGGTGGGACGCATGTGTTGAGGATATTAGGACAGCAGGTCAGTGGTAACAGCAGGAATCTGTGTTCCACATCAATGTGTTGAAACTAAAAACCATCTTATTTAGGCAAATCTCCTTGGTTCACATATAAAATATCCATGTAAGAATCATGGCTGATAATACCACTGCAGTATCATATATAAATAAAATGGGAGGTACCCATTCAGTTGATTCAAATACATTTGGGAATGGGCTATTAATAGAAATATTTGGTTTTCCGCAGCACATATTCCAGGTGTACATATTCCAGGTGTACATATTCCAGGTGTAGAAAATGTTTTTGCAGATTATGAATCCCGCAATTTTGACATTAATATGTCATCAGAATGGGCACTGTCAGATAATGTTTTTAACAATATCACTTCTGCTTTAGATGTCATGGGTTTTCCTAACATTGATTTATTTGCATCCAGATTTAATTATAAGATAGATAAGTATGTTTAATACAGGCCAGATTCAAACAGCTTTGCTGTAGACGCCTTCTTATTCAATTGGGAGAATCATTTTAGCATCATAAACAAAGTTCTCAACAAACTGATGGTCGACAAAGTAGAGAAAGAAATTCTAGTGGTACCAATATGGAAGACACAAGTTTTCCACTTTTCTAAAAATGTTAGTAGGTTGCCCCTTATCAATTCACTCGAGAAACAGCAATCTGTTCATCCATCTCAACCGGAGGCCCAACATCCTCTCTCTCTCCAAAGCTCAAACTAATAGCAACTCTCTTATCAACCAACATTTCAATGTGCCAGAACTTTCAGACCAGGCTAGACAAATCATTTTGGCTTCCTGGAGAGACTCATGAAGAGATAGGTACGAAAGCACTCTCAAGCAATTGAAAAATTTTTGTACTGAGAGGAACGAAGATCCCCTTATTACAAATGTGAATACAGTACCCGAATTTTTAACCTTATGGTTCAATAATAAGCAAGAATACAACTCTATTAAGGTGACTAGGAGTGCCTTGTCTAGTGTTGTCTCTCTTCCAGGTTATATAAGGTTATCTGACCACTAATATCCAGATTCGTGAAAGGAATACACAATTTAAGACCTCTTCTGCCCAGGTACACCTTTATGTGGGATGTAAACCTTGTGTTTTCCTACCTAATCAATTTAGGATTTAATGTAAATCTTTCATTTCTTATGCTATCAAAAAAGTTAGCTATACTTGTACTTCTACTTTTTGGCAAACGTTGTAGTTCACTTTTTCCACTAGATATTCAATATTTGGACTTACAGACACACACAACCATTTTTTACCCCAACAAAAGTTTAAAATACACTACCCAATCCAATAAGAGAGATGTGTTTGTATTTAAACAATACCAAAATGAGGAACTTATTTGCCCAGTAAAAACTTTGAAAATTTTCATTGAAAGGAGGACGGAATTAGTGAAAGATGCCAATGTGACTTCACTATTCATTTCTACCAGACCTCCTCACAATACACCACATCAAGATACCATTTCCAGATGGATAAAGGATATTATGACAAAAGCTAATATAAATACTGACATTTTTAAACCACGCAGTTGCAGAGGGGCCTCCACAAGGAGAATACAATAATTATTGATAAATGTCTGTTAACTATGATTAAATGAGCTAAATTTAAGTAGTTTTCTCGCAAAAGTATATAATTCTGGGTGTATGTATATTTTTCAAATCGCGTATACGCGAGGTGTTTGGAATGCAAAGCGCTCGTCGACTGGACAAAAAAATAGCCTCTATAAGTACGAACAACTAAAAACCAGTCTAAAAGAATTAGACTTTGATTATTTATCCGTTCCGGTAGTACTCAATGTTCCTCGATACAGAGCTTAGGGTTCTAGGCTAAGCATTCATCAAAGTGACCTTCACCACGTGTGTATCTAACCGTGTATCTGGTGGAACTTTTGGATATTTCTGGAATTTAGTAAGTTTCTATCGTTTCTACTTATCTATTATTCTTTTTTATGAAACTGTTAATTCAGAAAAAATACGCAGCATTACCAAACCTAATCAACATTACTCAACACACTCCTTCCAGCACTGTATAATTTTGTTATATTTATATTTATAATAAATATTGGCATGTTATACTTAGTTCAAATGTGTTTTACTCTGGTCTTCATTTCTCTGTGTTGAATTTTATTTTATTACTTGTGCATGGTATCAAAAGTAATACAGGTTTTTCAAAAGTAATTTAAGGGTCCTTTCATCAAGGTGTGCCTCGATGAAAATTTGGAATCGCCGGATTCCAAATTTGGTGAGACAGCAGGCTTCCAATGCACTGGTAATTATTTTCTTGCCATATGCTTCAGTACTATTAAGAAAGTATCTAAATGAAAATCATGGAGCTTAGACTATATTTTAACCCTTTCAGGCCCATAAGGGTAATGAGGTAATGTCATGATTTTTGTGGAACTAGCTCCTTTTACAGCATATAACAACCTCCCATTGGCTGATTTTTGATATCTCTATTAGTTTTCGAGATATTTTCTGGGTCACTGATGACCCTAATGGCGTTAAAGGTAATTTTATCTTTAGAAAGGTGATAACTATAAATGGTTCTTTTTGTAATAGTGGTATGAATTCAAAGCATAAGTTTATAGTGATTTTCGAATTCACTGATAAGGCACTTCTTCGAACAATTTTATGCTTCATGGGTCATGTGTGACCCTATTTTTCTGAAGTTTTTTAACTTGATTTTTTTATTTCTCGCAAGAGGAAAGCTTTGAATTTTAGTTATTTTGAGCTTGGTGTCTGGTTTTCTTCATAAAAAAAAGATTATATCACAAAAGAAAACATGTATTTGGGGTCACAAGGGACCCTGTTATTTACAATTGTAATGTTTTAATAGGTTATATAAGTTGATCTAATACACCATATGGATTATTATCCGAGTAATTAGCTTCTGAATTTTATTTGTGTTTTCATTCGCTTCTGATGTATGTTTCGAACTTCAGATTCGAATACCGCATTCTTTCGTTACGAATTTTCAAATGTTTTTATTTTAACGTAGATTTATAGCCTTTCTTTCGAAAATCAGCCACGCAATAAACATGCTGCTTCCACAGAAAATTCCAATCAACATCACACCTGAAAACGTTTGGGCTTTATTGGACTCTGTCGAAAGTGATTACGAAGATGAATTAGCAGATGTTATGGAGGATTCAGACACTGAATTTGTTGTAGAAGATGAAGAAGCAGAATATTGTCAAAATAATGGACACAAAGAAACTGCTCAAAACTCATTGTTACAGGAAACAAACGAACCTCTTCATGCCAAAGTTCACAATATAAACATGTCTGATAAAGAGAATGAACATAATGACGAAACACATCTTGATTTGAAAAAGAATACCACTGAAAGTAAGAATCGTGTCGTCAAAGAAATTCACTGGACCAAATCTACAAAGTACATAAAAGCTCAACAAGAATGCAAATTAGATGGCGAGGTGAAGTTAGACATACATCTTTTGGACAACCCTCTAAAAGTATTTGAAAAGCTGCTAAATTTCGACGAATTTTTGCAACACCTAGTATCAGAATCGGAGAGATATGCTACCCAAAAAGGTAGAACGTTTCAGGTATCTATTGACGAAATGAGAGCATTTATTGGTATTAATTTTGTTATGGGATACCATAAACTGCCCACGCTGAGAAGTTATTAGGAAACCAGCCCTTCAATGACTGTGAGCTACATTGCTAACGTAATGACGAAAATGACGTAAATGCCCATGTGATTTACAAGACGAAGGTGAATGCAAGAATGAGTCTTCTAGATTTCAAAGTTCTCCTTGCCGAGGGTCTGATCAACCGCTTTACGTCAAGAAAACGGAAATTTGCAGCCGAAGAACCCCAGCTTACAACAGAGTTACCCCTGTCAATGAAAGAACCGCCACACTTATTACAATTCATTGAGAAGAGACGTCGTTGCCAGTATTGTTTCGACGAAGGAAAGAAAGACGTTAAACGTTACACATATTGTAAAACTTGCAACGTATCCCTCTGTGTCCAGAGAGACAGAAATTGTTTCAAATCTCCTAACAAATACTCAATTCGGCTACCGGCGAAATCGTTCGACCAAACTGGCGTCTACCCTTTTACTTGACAACATCAGAAAACAAATCGACGACGGAAACCTAGTAGGAGCAGTGTATATAGATCTAACGAAAGCCTTTGATACCGTTGGACATGCTGTGCTGTTAAACAAATTGTCGGAGTTCGGTATTGAAGGTAAAGCACATGAGTGGATTACAAACTATTTGTTCAACCGTGAGCAATTTGTTTCCTTGAATGGCCACTCCTCTGCAACCCATCGCTTGCTATCCGGTGTACCACAAGGTTCCATTCTTGGGCCTTTACTGTTCGTCATGTTCTTCAACGATTTGCCGCAATACCTACATCATTGTAATGTTACCATGTATGCTGATGATACAGTTATCTATGTTGCAGATAAAAGTAAAGCGAAAATTGAAAAGCTGCTAGATGAAGATCTTCAGAATATCGGAAAGTATTTTGATGATAATGAACTGATCATTAATTTAAAGAAAGGAAAGACCGAGGCGATGGTATTCGGAACTGGAAAAAGGTTATCAACGACAAACAAAGTTCTCGAAGTGAACTATCGAGGACAGCCAATCAATAATGTCAACGAATATAAATACTTGGGAAACATCGTTGACAGTCACCTGAATTTCAACACCAATTTTGAAAAGTTCTACAAAAAAGCCTGTGGATGGTTAAGATTATTAAAGTGTTTACAAAGTTATTTAACACTCGACTCCGCATATTGTGTTTTCACAATGATGATCTTACCGCTGCTTACACATCAAAGTACTGTTAAATTAACGTTTACGGATGGACAGAAGATGACTGAAGTCTGTTGAGCGAAGGGAATCTCAGATAGTTGGTTGTAAGTA